>VXAY01006465.1:1498109-1602130 GCA_013399855.1 Oxyruncus cristatus
TTGTTTGTCGTGGGGGGGTGTGTTGCTTACTGCATTGTGAAAACTTCAATCTTTATACTGTAGTTTGTGCTATGTTTTTTCCTCAGTGTGCATTTCCCTATTAAAAATTCCTTTTTGCTGTGGAATGACCTCATAAAGTTTATGAAGTGAAATTTTAGCAAATGATTTGTCTTAAGTTCTGAATGCAGTGTTTTGCAAGTTGCCATTAGGACTTTTCATTTGCTTTTTACCTGAAAAAAGGTATCTATATGTTACAAAAGGGTGGCATCGTGAAGGTCAGGAAAGAAGGTTTTAATGTGGATAGTAATGTACCTTTAATGACACCTTATTTGGAATTGAGGATCCTCAAGTGCCGTTATAAAAGCGTACTGTTGTTAAGATTTAGTTCTTGTCGGAGATCTGTTAAGTAAGGTGTGTTCCCTTTTAAATAGTTAAATGATACAAATTTTTTTCTACTAATCATAATATCTCTTATAATTTTGGGATTCCTAAAAATGATCATTTTTAGGTGTTCTTAATGTCTCCCAAACTGGATCCATAGCTGAAAAACTGCTCTGTTCAGCAGGATTTTGCTACTGAGCCTCAGAGATGAGTGTGGTTCTCTTCAGCATGATTTCCTTAACTACTTATCATCTTGGGATACCATCTAAAAAGAAAAATAATAAAACAACAAAGGTTTTTAAAAGTGTGGAAAAACTGCCTGCAAACTCTGAATTAGCCCAATCATGGATGCACTTGAGAAAAGGCTTCGGGTAGTATTTTGTACTTGAACATTAAATTTTGCATGCCTGTCACATTACTTTAATATTTTGTCAACCTCTTTGAATTCTGGGGGTTAAAGTAAATAGGAATTTTAAAGAGGTGACCTGCAAAATAACTGATGGGGAAGAGAAGACTCTAAGGAAACAATCAAGGAGAAGCTACAGCTGCTTGCCAGGGCTGGTATCGACTGAGCTTGCAGGGGCATGAGGAGTGTAAATGTTTTTAGAGGCTTTTAAGGTACTAGAGAATTCCGTACAGGTAAAGCTTTATATTTCAAACTTTTGCTTTCATTCACATGTCTCTTCAGAATTTAATGAATAGTATCTTTTGAAGATGTCGCTGCAGAGTTATTTCAGGTCTCTGACTGCAAGCTCTCGAGAGCCAAAATAAATTTGCCAACATTACTCACACTGTTGAGAAGAAAGGAAAGGTGCAAGTCTGAGATCCAGTCTGAGCACTGAGTTATCACAGTCATTATGCAGAGCAGACCAGATCCAAGGGATTAGCTTGGACACCAGCTGAAGGAGAAGAGTATATATAAAATGTGAAGTATGGCCACTCCATACTTGGAACGGTAGGGGTTACAATGATCTGAAGTTGTATCTGGGTTTTTTTCATCACATCTGTTCCTCATTCAGTGGTCAATGAACAGAGTTTGCTCTGCCTGAGTAGCTGCTGCTCAGGTCACTTCAGTAGAGGCACTTGGTGTTCATAGGAGCAGCTGCACTCTGTTGAAATTCTCATCTGCACATGTACATGGCTGTCAGAATGATAAATACTTTTAAAAACTTGGACTTTCATACTTCAAATTTAAATTCCAAGTTATTGAGCACTTTGTTTTGTGGTGGTGCCTTTTTTATTTATTTTTTAAAGCTGGTCTTACTTTCTCTGTCAAGTGGAGCCTAGTCGTCCTGTTGTCAGAGTGATGTTGGGAAGATGTATAAATACACAGATACAAAGAATCACAGAATATGCTGAGTTGGAAGGGACCCATCAGGATCATCGAACTCCTGGCCCTATGCAGGACACCCCAAAATCACACCATGTACCTGAGAGTGTTGTCCAAATGCTTCTTGAACTCTGTCAGGCTTGGTGCTGTGAGCACTTCCCTGGGGAGCCTGTTCCAGTGCCCAACTACCCTGTGGGTGAAAAACCTTTTCCTGATATCCAGCCGAAACTTTCCTTGGCTCGGCTTCATGCCATTTCCTTGAGTCCTGTCACTGGTCATGAGAGTGAAAAGATCAGTACCTGTCCCTTCACTTCCCCCTGTGAGGATGTTGAAGACCACAATGAGGTCTCCCCTCAGTCTTCTCCGGGCTGAACAAACCAGGTGACCTCAGCCACTCCTCATTCAGCATCCCCTCCAGACCCTTCACCATCCTCCTGACCCTCCTTTGGACACTCTCTAGTAGCTTAATGTCTTTTTGATATTGTGTTGCCAAAAACTAGACACAATATTTGAGCTGAGGCCAGCCCAGTGCAGAGCAGAGAGGGACAATCCCCTCCATCGACTGGCTGTTGATTCTTTGCCTGGTGCCCCCAGGACACAGTTGGCCCTCCTGGCTGCCAGGGCACTGCTGACTCATATGCAACTTGCCACTGACCAGGATGCCCAGGTCCTTTCCCATGGCACTGCCTTCCAGCCTCTCATTCCCCAGTCTGTACGAACATCCAGGATTGCCCCATCCCAGGTGCAGAATTTGGCACTTTCTCTTGTTAAACTTCATGTGGTTGATGATTGCCCATCTCTCTAATACATCAGGGTCTCTCTGCAAGGCCTCTTTGCCCTCAAGGGAGTCGGCAACTCTTCCCAATTTGATGTTGTCGGCAAACAGTATTCCTGTGAGTCCTGTATCCAAGTTATTAGTGAAGATGTTGAAAAGAACTGAGCTGAGAATGAAGCCCTGCGGAACCCCACTAGTGACTAGATGCCATCCTGATGTTACCCCATTCATTGTAACTCCTTGTGCCCCACCTGTGAGCCAGTTGCTCACCCATCACATAACATGGTTATCCAGCTGTATGCTGGACATTTTGTCCAGAAGGATCCTGTGAGAGACAGTATCAAAAGCTTTGCTGAAGTCCAAAAAGGTTACAAGGTCAACTGGGTTCCCTTGATCAGCTAGGTGGATTACCTTGGCATAGAAGGGAATCAGGTTGGATAAGCATGACTTTCCTCTCATGAAGCCATGTTGGCTGTGGCCAATGTCCTCCAGGTATTTTTCAGTACTTCTGAGAATAATCTTTTCCATGATTTTACTGGGCACTGAAGTGAGACTGACAGGCATGTACTTTCCAGGGTCCTCTTCCTTGAAGATTGGGACAAAGTTCTCCAGCTTCCGGTCAGCTGGGGCCTCTCTAGATTCCCAAGACTGCTTGAAAATTAAGACATATTTTGTGATGACATAAACCAGCTCTTTGAGGATTCTTGGATGAATCCCATCAGGTCCCATAGGTTTGTAGGGACACAGCTGCAGCAGCAGAATCTGCTCAAGTTCAGTATCAACTGGGAGTTCATCATTCTCGCAGTCATGGTCCTCCAGCAAATTTTGGGTTGAGTGAATGATCATTCAATGATACCTATGCAAATTAAGTCTGACCACCTGCCTTGTGAGAGAGCATTGCCTATCTTGTATGTGGAATGAGACAGAAGTTAGGTGGAAAAATAGCAGGTGGTTATGTGAGTGAAAACTGTAGTGTAGTGTCATAGGGCCTCAACCTGAATTTCCAGAAGGAGCCGTTATTTTCCCCTCAGCTATGCAATTGTCTTCCTTGCTTAACTCCTGATTATGTCTTTTATGTAATCTATGCTGAGTTATTTTTATATGCTGAGTCTGCTCTTATCTCTTCTACAATGCTCAATGCTTTTCAAATTAATCCCTACAACGGTGTATTAGTCAGAATGTTGATGTATCACGTGCCGTGCAGAGGGTATGTTAGTGGCTTTCAACATTTTGTTTGTACATCCTAAAACTTTCCCGAGGACAATGCAGATGACTGTATGATGACTGCAGATGAATTCAAGTTTTTAATACACTTTCTTGGATACTGTAAGCAGAAGTCTTAAAAATAACATACTGACCTGTTAAATAAAAACTAGTGGGTTTTCTCCTAATTGTCCTGTTTCCATCCTACATACCCCTGAAGTATGCTTGTAGCAATATCGTTTTATTGAAAATAGTAGTTGAATCTGTCCTGCAGAAAAATTTAAAAAATCAATTTGCAAAGATGACTTTAGTCAGGGAAGTTAAGCACTGACCTAAAAAAATTATTCAAGGTAGCATCAGAGTTTAAAAGTATCCCAAAACCAAACACAAAACTTAGATCAGCTTTAACTTTCTTTTCCCTTAATGTGCATGATTTTCTGCTTTTCGTCTCAAAGCTAGCAGTTATGCCTGGTCACATGTCTTTTAAAACTGGGAATTTGGTGCAGTATCAAAATTAGAATACACGTTTCCAGATTTGACAGGGTTTTTTTCACTGTCTAAAAACTGTTTAATACTGTTAATTTTGGATTTACTTTAAGTTGCTAACTATTTTTAACATCTAAAATTTCAGACCTCTTCGTGTCCTTCTGAGGTACAGCTTGCACACCTAATAGCTATAGCATAGCAACTGGTAACAGGATTTTGCTCTTACTAAGTACCTAGGACATTAATATGTTGCTATAATAAACATGAAAGTGTTAAAGTAGCTTTGTACATTAAAAGGAAAACATAAGAATTATGTCTTGCAGTTTTGAAAACGGAATATTAATAATGTTGAGAACTCCAGGAGCACTTCTCTCCAGGCTCCTTGGAGCTGGCATGCAGTTCCTTCTTTTGCTGTTGTGGAGTTCTCTCTTCATGCCAAAAATGAGGACCCGTGTATTTATCACAATTTCGTTGACTCAGCAAAGGCTGTTGAACACGTTCTTTTAATGTAATAGATTATGGAAGTAATTTTTAATGTAAATAAAAACTTAAAAATTGGACAGAATATGAAGGAGCAGGACAGCATGGATTTCTTTGAATGAATAATGTAACACTGGAAAAGCTGCTTGCAAGTTGATACCGGTCTTGCTGCCACTTAATGTCTTGGAGAAGATATACGGTTAGCCAGAGGCCTGGAAGAAGCAGGAATAAAGAATGTTTTATTTTCTTCATCCTGGCATACCTCCTACTCCTGCTTATTATCAGGGGAGTTTGTCCAGCTACTTGTTCACCATAGTCTATTTTCTTCTACTTTGAAGGACAATAGTAGACTTCAATCAGGCTGAACTGATTTCCCGTTCTTATAGCAAAATCTAGGAACAAATAAAACCCTAAACTGTAAAGGTCTGAGAGGAAAAGAGTTCATTGCTGTCAGGGGTGGGAGGCTGGCAGACCTGTGGAAGAGGGCAAGGGAACTGGCAAATCAGTGCCACAGGAAACTACTTCTGCTGTTGCCCTCCAGTGAATATCCACCCATCACTGAAATGAACCCTAAAATTTGGTGCTTTGCAGTGTGATCAGTGGGGTGATCAAGCAGTTTCCCTGTCAATTATCTAATGCAACATTATTTTCCAAGTATGTTTTCTGCTGCTTTGTAGTTCAGCTTTAGGATGCTAAACATGAGCAGTAGCAGAAACTATTGCTTTAAGGGTTTCTCAAGTCTATTAGGGTTTGCTTTCATAGTGGTGGTGTGCAGAGAGAGGGTAGGATGTAGAGTCAGCCAGCATTTCTTTTTAGTGTTTAATTTCATTAGATCTAATTTAATTCTCTTATCAGTGAAATCCCTAACTGGCGACAGTTCTAGCTATTACATGTGGCACTTGAATCTTTTTTGTTGGGATCAAATAATACAGTCAAAACATTAATTTTTCCCAAATGTGCTGATGTGAGGTTGTACTGTCACATCAAGAGCCACAGACTGTTTCAGTGTGTTCCCAAACACTTCAGAGGAGGACAGTCAATGAGCTTAGTCTTGAAGTGTTTCATTTTTTTCATCTTCCTCCCACCTGATGTCAGATTATCATTTCAAGGATGTTGCTTTCAAATGTGCTGGGACAACTGAAATTGGTCTATATAATAATAAAATGCCTCTCACAATTAACATTGGAACAGAAGGTGTAAGATTTCTGTAACATTAGGAGGAATTTCTTCACAGAAAGGGTTTTCAAGCATTGGAACAGGCTGCTCAGAGAGATGGTGGAGTCACTGTCTGTGGAGGTGTTTAAGAAAGACATGGCACTTACTGCTCTGATCTAGTTGACGTGGTGGTGTTCAGTCAAAGGTTGAACTTGATCTCAGAGGTCTTTTTCAACCCCATTGATTCTGTGATTAATTTCTTTGAAGCTCATGAATATGTTTTCTAATGAAACTATAAATGGTGAGAATTAGAAGATGGTTATATAAATGCTGCATTTTTGAAGTTTTGCACAATTCAAAATACCTTCTCAGTCTTCTGTTCTGCTTAAAGGATAAACAGGCCTCTGACAAAATGTTGCATTTTCTTATTTTAGTCATGCACATGCTAATACTTACCACTTATATTTCTCCATCATTGCAGAAAGTTTTTTCAGTGTTGAATGTTCCTGAATACACAGTTGCTCCTAACAAGGGCTATAAGGACTGTATCTTTGTCTGTTTAAGTGACAGATACAATTCACTTATGGGTTTGAAATTGCTATCACACCTAAAGACCAGTAATGTGGAGAAGTACATTTTCCTTACTATTGAAAATTTAAGTATTTCGTGTAAGTATCTCTAACCTGTGATTTCAGAGTTGTAAGTGTTGTCATGATTTGTTTTCTAAATTTATGGGCACACGTGTTGTGTATTCAGTAGGTGGGCTGCACAGCAAGGGGAGGGTGTGCAGTGAACAACATTCAGCCACTCCTGCAGAGATGCTCTAGATCATGGAGTTGATGCTGATTTGTGATGATAATGTGTTATTGAGATACTGTCCAAATTTAGATTAAATAAGAAAGCTCTAATAAGAGAACTGATTCTCCCCTTCTACTCCATTCCTGTGAGACCCCACCTGGAGTGCTGCATCCAGCTCTGGGGTTCCCAGCATCCAGCTCCGGGGTTCTCCCTTCTGGACAGAAAGCAAGTCCAGAGGAGGGCCACAAAGATGATTTAGAGGGATGGAGCACCTCTCCTCTGAGGAAAGGCTGAGAGAACTGGGTGTGTTCAGCCTGGAAAAGAGAAAGCTTTAGGGTGACCTAATTGTGACCTTCCAGTACCTGAAGGGAGCCTACAAAAGAAAGGGGGAGAAACTTTTTCAGAAAGAGCATCTAGTGAGAGGACAAGGGAGAATGGCTTCAGAGTGAAAGAGAATAGGTTTAGATTAGCTATTAGGTAGAAATTCCTTACTGTCTGGATGCTGAGGCACTGAACAGGTTGCCCAGAGGGCTTGTGGATGCCCCATCCCTGGAAGTGTTCAAGGCCAGGTTGGATGGGGTTCTGAGCAACCCGGTCAAGTGAAAGGTGTCTCTATACACAGTGGGGAGGTTGGAACTAGATGATCTGTGATTGGGATATAGAGGATATTACATTGCTGGAAATAAATTAATTTGCACAGCTGGCAGATGGCTGTTGATCCGCTAACTGCTTGTCACTGATTCTGGAGGAAGAATTTATTTGGTGGCATTTTTATCGATCTATTTTTAGAATCGTTCTGAAATTAGAAAATAGTTCTTTTGAGAGCTAAAGTTAATGTGTAAGCATTTCTTAAATAAAACCTTTAATTTCAGATGGTACCATTGAAAAATAACTTTCCACTTCCTCTTTTGTAATCTCTAAGGTCATCTCATAGTTTCAAGTTTAAAGTTGACTTTGTGTATGATAATTTTTTTCTCACCTTCAAACCTTTCTATTTTTTGTTTGCTTAAATATGACTATTTCAAATTTGCTTTTAGGGAACAATTTAAATAAAGTCTGTCTGTACACAAATTTTTCTTAACTAACCTAGGGGAGGGGGAGTTTCCATGTAAGTACATCCTGGGAAAATTCCACTAGAGGAAATAAAAGGATAGTCTTCAGAAAAATTTTTAGTCAAAGAAGACAAGGGTCTCATATGTGTACGAAACACAATCTAAGCTGCTAATTAATAAACATAGGCACCTGTGGATGTGGGTTCCAGACTCTAATTTAAGCCTGCCATCTCCACCTGTCCTGGGATTTCTTGAGCCATTCACTTAATAGAGAAAATTCCCTTCTTCCCACTCTCACTTCTCATTCTCATGTGGTCAGCAGAAGCCCAGGAGCTCTGAGAAGCTGGAGCCCCAGGCTCTGACCTTTCATGAAGCTGGCAGAGATCTGGGGGGACTTTGTGTTCTCTCTCAGCACCCCTCACCTCCCTTGTGCTGTGTAAGGTTCTCCTTTACCAGCTGGGAAGAGGAGTTTGAGACTCTTTACCACTTGTCTTATAAATGTATGCTTCTCTTTGTCATTAGTCAAGTAAGACCATATTTATATTTTAGAATAATTATTAAGAAGCAAAGATAGAAAAAGTTGTCTTTCTCTGAAACGTGCTTTTCTATGTTCTGAAAATAAAAGCAGTTTAACATTGCACCTTGCAAACCTAACACAGAGGGAACCTGTGAAATTCTCTTCGTATAAAGTAATTTCAAATGTAGTTGCTGTTTAAAGGTTGTAATCAGATTTACTTTCTGAAATATTTTACAAGGTTTGATAAACAAATATTTTTTGATAGGTTAGTTGAAGCTCTGGCATAGGTGCTAAGGTGAGACTTCATCTAATGAACTGCTTTAAATATTGTAGTGCTTTTTTGTTCATAACAATGGAATGTTTTATGTTCCTCATGCAGTCAGGTTATATGGATCCTAAAACACTTGATGACGTTTTGTTCAGTTTGTCTCCAGGAAGCAGTACATTAAATTCAAGAGTATCATATTAATTCGATGGCATTTCCTACCAATAATAAGCTTTGGTTAGTCTGTCTTCAGTGTATGAGGTTAATAATGAGTTTAAAAAATTGAAATTGCTATAGAAATCACTCTTTGATATATTTTCATCTTTAGCTGATTTCTTTTTGAGGATGATTTAAATATGGACCTGGAAAGGGGAAAGCATAAACCCACATTTTTAAAAAGGGAAAAAAGGAAGACCTGGGGAACAACAGGCCAATCAGTCTCACCTCAGTGCCCAGCAAGACCATGGAACAGATCCTCCTGAAGACTGTGCTAAGGCATATGGAAAATAAGGAAGTGATTAGTGACAGCCAATATGGCTTCACTAAAGGCAAATCGTGTCTGACAAGTTTGGTGGCCTTCTATGCAGGGTTATGGCAGTGGTGGATGAGGAAAGAGCAGCTGGTGGCAACTACCTACACTTATGGAAAGCATTTAACACTGTCCCACGTGACATCCTTGTCTCTAAACTGGAGAGAAATTGGCTGATTGGTCCCACTCAAAGTGTTCAAAGCTGGCCTGGAAGGGGCTTTGAGCAATGCGTTGTGGTGGAAGGTGTCCCCACCCTTGGCAGGGGAGTTGGAACTAGATGATCTTTAAGGTCCCTTCCAAACCAAACCATTCTGTGATTCTGTAATTCTGAACATATCTTCTAGGATACAGAGTAGGAAAAAACTTTCCTGTCAAATTCCTTCTGAGAAGACCTACCACCTGCACCAATGTGTAGCTAATTCAGAATGACTCTAGAAAGCAAAATAAACCTTCCCATAGATACTTTCTGACAACTGGCTCATCTTTTCATGTTATTGGCAAGAACCACATTAAGCTATTCTGTCACTGATCCTTTTTTCATTTGTCTGGTTCCTTTACTCAGCAGGGTAAACTACATGTTCTCTTGGAAATTCTCTGCTGGTAAGCTGAGAGAAGATGTACTCCATGTGACAGGACAGCTGAACGTGGGCTAATCTGTCCGCAGTGAGACCAGTTGTGTAGGATGGCTTCTGAGTAGCCCAGGTTAGCCTGTGGATAGAAGACCAGAATTCAGAACTGAGTATTAGGTGCCACCTTTTTGTTTTGTTGAACCTAGTGGCAAGTTAAAGTCATCATAAATATATCACTTAGTTATCCTGATTCATTTCTCCGGGGATTTGAGAAAACATCCATTGTACCTGGTATATCATCTGACAGCAGCAGTGTAGGCAAAGACGTAAAAACAAAGGAAGCAACACATTGTAACTCCAGAATGAATTTGAGCACTTCTTAGTTATATGCAGTAGGGAACACTGAAAGCAAGCAAATTAAACTTTAGAAAACGAAACCTGTGATTAAGGTATTTTGAGCTTGGGAAGGATCCTTTTCCTTCGGTGCTGCACGAGTCAGCTATATGGCCCTGTGTGTTTCTCACTGGGCACATCGGTAGTTCTTGCTGTATGTGTGTGCTCCTGCAATCACTGGTGCAAAATGCAATAAGAAAGCACTGCAGGCTTCCTGAAGAGAAACTTTGCACAGCAGCATCCAGTGATAAAGAAAACATTTTACATGTGTGGGAAAAACTAAACTGGTCACAGGTCCATCAAGTCTGTTTGAGATCTTGCATGTCATACCTGGAACAAAGACTCACCTAGATTAAAACTTCCAGACATCTGTTTTCTGCTTTTACTGTAGCCTGTGTTTTTGAAGAAAACTCTTACAGTTTGAGTAGGTGTAATAAGTTCATAAAACTCATATTAGTTGATCTCATCAAACTGAGGAAAATGTATTCACAAACTGTTATTTCTGATCAGTGTCATAATTTCTAAATAAAAATTTTCTTTAAAAATCTTCATTCCTTTTTCTACAACAGCAGCAAAGAAGCATAAGAAAAGTGGTATTCTGTATTACATTCATGTTAGGATGCTCAAACCTTCTTGAATTTTTTGATGTTTTAGACCTTCTGTTGCTTCTCCGATTGTTATTTTCTAGCAGTTTGTGACTGGATTAGGGACCAAAGCATTAATATATGGAGGTAGAAACATGGGACAGAATTAAGCTCCCTACAGTGACAATCATTTTTTGGAAAGAAATAAGACTCGCTTTACATTCATTTAATCTCTTTAAGGCTATAAATTGATCTGAAGAGTGTTTGGAGTGGCAGAGCTTGACTCATGAAAAAGTTCTCTGCTCGGAATACAACACCCATAGCAGAAGGGTGAAGCTGTTTGCGAGCTTTAGGAGCTCCTAGCTGAAATTGCTGCCTTTTGCTTTCTGACTCCCTTAAGATTATTTTTAGTTATGTATTCTTTTTTTTTATTCCAATTTACCTGCACTACTGCTCTGAATGAGTTTGAAATAGATGATCTGTTTCTCTGTGGGAACCCCCCTGCACTAATAAGCCAGGCTAAGTAGCAGGATGGGTCTGCTTGGCCTGGCACAGTGCTGTGACACCTATGAGGGTTTTTGCTTTGATATCGCCTTCTGTCAAGCCAAGTTGGAACATGATGGTGTTCACTTCTCCACCGCACAGGCTCTTCTGTCAGTATACAGCGTGCCTTAGTTTTCTGCAAGGCTAGTTTAGTGATGGTAGTACCATCAGCCTTTTGTAGTAGCTCCTAATGAGTTAAACTTGGCTAGGATTGCTCTCTCATGGTGCTGTTCCCCCCTGATACTTTCTGCAGGTGTCACTCACGATTTTTGCACAGATAAGGAAGTTCAGGCATCCCTTCCCAAGTATATTTAAATAGAAATGTTAGAGAAGACTAGGGATAAAACGGAAAGCCAAGTGGATTTTGTCCAAGGGAAGTTATCTCATTTTGCTGGTACAAATTGTCTATCTCCTGGGTGAAGGTTCAAGTACGCCTTAATCCAAAAGCGTCTGTTTTCTTTCAGGTTTTTGCCGGTATCTTCTCCCAGGTATGTTCTTCCTTAGGTACCTTGTCATAGTCAGCTGTGCTAATGAGTTGGCAGCATTTTAGATGGTGAAATCTGGGATATTCCTGCTGTATTCATTCCACTTAGTCTTGGAGAGAAATAAGCACTCCTACAGGGCAGCCCACCTCTCCTGAGACAGATGGCTGTCAGGGTACATTAAGCATCCAGTTGAAGCACCAAATATATTCTATAAAAAAAGTGTGAAATTCTTTGTTTGCATAGTCATCAAAGAGGAAAATAAAACAACAAAACATAATTTGAGATGTTGTTTACTACTCATTCCCCTGATGCCATATCCAATGGAGCATGAGTATTATTAAGGTGTAATTGATAACATACTGTATCTCAATCCAGATATTACATCATGTCTGGGACACATATACCTGTCCTTAAACTATTAAATTCAATGTAATTTTCATTAGTGTATCTATTAAACTGTGTACCAAATGAGTTATAATAATGTAGATAGGCATTTAAAAAGGCATCAATTTATGTTATTGATAATAACAGCTTGGCTTGAACTGTGCTATCAGCAGGTGGGATGACTGGGAAGTGTTTGAAGAGAGTAGGGTCAGAAGTAAGAAATGAAGCAGGGCTTTTCATAAGCGGGTCAGCATACAAGACTCTGTGTTTTACAGGCTTATCTTGAATAGGTTAGGGTAATGTAGTATAACTGATTTATAAAGTTGCAAATAAATTATATTATGACATGATAAAAGGAGGGCTGTGCTTTTGGTCAGTGTTCCTGTTGCAGTGAACTCATGTTCATTTGCAGGTTCCTGTTTGCGTGCGCCCAAAGATCTTCTTTGGAATGTTATCTCTAAATTTGAATTTAGTTAGCTGATATTTCATCCCCTGTGGGCTGCCCACCTGCTAGTTTTTAAAGTTTTTACTGTGTGAGTATTGGTTTTCATTCTCATTTACAGCTCATATGGGCATAACTGTTGTGTGCTACTTTCATCTGCATATGTGTATCATATTCTTCTCCATTTACTGTGTCATGGTCTGAACGTATTGAGTAATATTCTTCTATCACGTGAGAATAGGGTTTATTTTTAACTCTCTTAGTTCTTAGCTGAATTGTATGCTTTCTGCTTCATTGTTCCCTTTTCCATTCCTGCTTCTGTTCTCAGAGCAGGCGGTTCGAGTACAAACACAGCAATCCCTCTTGCTGGATTACAATAAAATTGTTTCCCTTGCAGGATTAGTTGACTGTTAAATAGATTGCAGTGATTTTCAAGGATATTGAGCACTTAATAAATAATTATAGTTATTTATATGTATATGTGTGTAAATATATATGTATATCTGTATTCTTTATATTTTATAAAACTCAAACCATATTTTTTTTTTTTTTACTCTTCATAGAAGTCACACCTGATACTAATGAATACAAATAACAGGTATAAGTTTTTTGTGTTCTGTGTCTTTACTGCTTTTCATTGGGTTTGGGGCTCATCTTGCTCTAGGTCCTTTTGTACTTTGAGGTGAACTTGCTTTTTTGGTGTTGGGAATATATAGCATCATTATTGGTACCCAAAGGTGATGGGATTTGACCACTTTCATTTGCATGATCCTTTCATACTTGCTTGTGGACTGCCACTGTGGGATTGCAACTTTCTTGGTCTCTGAATGATAGTGTTGAGTAGCTTTGTCCTCAAACATCTTCACAGTTCAGACCTGTCACGTCTCCAGTTCTTTGTGCTTTGTGGATCAGAACTCTGCTCCTCTCACTGTGGCAGGAAATGTATTGCAATTCTTTCTTTTGTTTATCAGAACTTAATATTCCTTCATGGCTTCTACACATTCATGAAACAGCTGAAAGCAAACTATCATGAGACTCACAGCAACCACTGAAACTACTTTGACACTGGACTTTGCCCGATTGCCAGGTTATAAACCTAGTTGTATATTGAATGAGAAGAAAGGTTTCTGTTTTGTTGAAGATAGTTCAATGAAGATATCCTCGCTAATATGAAGAAAAGCTTGAAATCCTCCCTCCAAAAATGCTTCTGAAGTAAGAAATCACATATAGTTGATTTTGTGTTTCTTCCACAAAACTCTCATTGTGAACATACTGTAAACAGCATGTAAGAGACTTTGTCAGTACCAAAAATTTTTAGGATAAAGAGTCTTCTACAGAAAAAAAATGGGAAAATCAGGAGTGGCTTGTCAATAAATGTAGAATAACAGATGATGATGCGCTTAAAGCATATAAGACAGTGCATATTTTTTCAGGAAAATAATTAGTTTGTATTCGGACATACATTCATTTCCCTGATATAGGTTAAAAAAAATGCAATTAATAAAACTTACAGCTATCTGAAATACTGTCCTAGCTCTTATAAACAAATTACAGAACTTAAGGTATATGGAGGGCCTAATAAAACGAAGTTTTAAAGCTTTGGAGCATCAACGAAACTTTGTTGGTTTTAAGGTTGATAGGGCATGTTTCTTTGTATAAACTATTTATTTTTCTAAGTATTCAGTAAAGGTTTTTGTGAGGGAGATGACACTGAGCCAGATGAAAAAGTAACATTCCTAATGTGGAAATGAACATGTTCTGAGATGCCTGTTGACATCTGAACCTTTTCTAGTTCTTTTTGGGTGGGAACTGAAATAGTAAAACTTGCTCCTTGCTTTTATGTAGAACTTGCTGTAGTCAGCTGCAATTTTATCTTTTCACTATGTAAGCTGCTGTAAAACGCTCTATTTAAGACATGGGATGCAGTTATAAGTTATAGCTGCATAGAATACCAGTGCTGCCTCATTGTGGGAAAAGACTGAGAACAACCATCAGTGAATCCTTTACACTGATTTCTAGGGTGTTTATGGGTGTAGGTAGAGGTTTGGATAGTTACGAAGTTCTTAATTGATGTGAATCCCCTTTACCTGGGAGGTCACTCTTGCTTTATGGTGAGACCATGAAAAGGCAAGAAGATGAAGCAGGGCGGATCGGTTAGGCATGGTGCCATGGGGATGCAGCATCTGGGCACGGCCAACTCCGAGTGCAGGCAGAATTAACTGTGCCTCCTTTGTCTGCCCAGGTGCACAAATACTTAAATATGACATTTTTATGTTAAGATATATTTCTAGCTGGGAGGAAAATTTAGGTGGTTGTGCTGCTCATGGGCAATATTAGGTTTTTTTAGAATCAGGTACACAGCAGCCTGTGAACTAAATAAACTTCCCCTCACGTTGAAAATACCTTTGAGTTAAATCTGAGAAAGAAGTGAGGCTCAAGTTGAAACTGGGCTAAATACCTCAGGAAGTTTTGGGTAGGGGAGACTATTGGGGTCCCCCATTTATGGAACCCTTTTTCTGAAATAAGTTGGGCACAATGGAGCAGGTAAGGACTATCAATATTTGGGCAGATACAGCACAAGGTTTCAGTAGGCCTTGAAAACCACGGGTAAGTGTCTGTCTACAAAGATGGCACAAAAATGAAGGGCCTAGAGGGGGAGATGCAGAGGAGTGACAGAGGTCACTTGGCTCGTTCTGCCTGGAGGAGACTGAGGAGGGACCTTCAGCAGTCTACAGCTTCCTCACGAGGGGAATGCGGGGGGCAGGCACTGATCTCTCTTGTGACCAGTGACAGGACCCAAGGAAGTGGCATGAGGCGTTATCAAGTGAGATTTTTTGGGTTGGATATCAGGGAAAGATTCTTAATCCAGAGGGCAGTTGAACACTGGAACAGGCTCCCTAGGTTTGGTGCTCTGACTGCTTGCCTACTATAGTTCCAGAAGCATTTTAACAATGCTCTCAGTGTTCATGGTGTGATCCTTGGGACTGTCCTGTGCAGGGTCTGGAGTTGGACTTTGATGATCCTTGTGGGTCCCTTGCAAGTCAGGATATTCTCTGATCCTCTGAGTATCAAGTTAGAAAAATACAACTTGTAATAGGAAGGAGTGTTCCAGTACTTCTCACAGTAACAACTCAGCAAGGGGTCAGTAAAATGAGAACTGTCTGGGGTTTTTTTTTATTTCTAATTCTTTCTTTTCCTGGTAGTGCTAAATTAACTTCTTTAAATTGCTGTCGGTTTAATTTTTATAATGTTTCTGAGAAAAAAATTGCATAATTATAAATATTTCTAATTTTTGTCTCTTTTTCCCCAGAGCTAATTTGTCATATGCTTTTATCAAGTAATCTTGAATTTGAGAAAATCTGGGGAGGAGGAGAAACTTAGAACTCGCTTCTACCTGAGCATTTCTTATTTTTTTCTTTTTTTTAATATGTTATTTCTAATTATTTAAAATCTCAAGAAAAATAGAAAACAGAGTCTTGTATGAATCAGGGTTTAACGTAAGTTGTTTCTTTGTGTTACTCTTCTGGAAAAGCACAGAGAAGCTGTCTCATATGCATATGAAATGTTTGCAGAGTATATTTACTCATGCAGTGAGTGTATTGTATTAATTTGTATTACTGTATATTTGTAAATAATGTTTTTGGAGCTGGATTTTGTAAGCAAGTCTTAATAGTTTCATTTCTTTCAGATCTGTTTGCAAACTACCACATAATTGGGCTGGTTTATTGATCTCACAGAGATTACGTGTCTGACACTGCACCAGTTAATAAACGGTTTTGTTGGCTTTCTTTAAACTGAGTATTTGAGAACACACAGTTCTGTTATGCTGTAGAATTTAAATTGCTTATGTACTGGAATATTTACTACCCTCTTTGTTGTTTCATTTCAGAATGACCTTATTTAAAAATGTATGAGGCTATTTATAATCGACTCTGTGGCAGTGATTAAAGAGGTGTGAATAATAGCTTATTGGAAGTTGACAGCTCCTTGTTTGCTAAACTGCTGTTAGAACGTTTATGCTGCTCAGTTGTACCTCATTTTTCTGAGGGGAAGCTGCATTTTGACAAGTGCATAGAACAGGTATATGTGGCTGACATTTTTATTATTTAAAGAAAACATTTTGGTTTTATTTCTTTTACTGCATAAAGTTAATTAATTGCTTACTCTGTGTCTAATGATCTGTCTGTAGTGTGTTAATAAAACAAGAGTGAACAAATCCATTTTTACTTGGAAAAATCAGATGTTTTTCTTCCTGAATAGAAATAGTAGCTCCAAACACATTTGATCAAGCAGTCAGGCATCTGTCTTTCTGATGTTTTTGATCTGAGATTAGGATTCTAGATATCTCTAATTCCAGGGAGGCAGCCAGGTACTTTTTTATTGCTATTCAAAATTAAGAATCAAGGAAAAAAGAACTGTGACTTATTTATTTGCATGTTGAAGTAATTCAGTTTTTTGTAATAGCATACGTAGATACCAATGAGCTTGTAGATAAGACTGATAATCAGATAATACTCAGTGTTTATCCTTACAGCTGATAAGCACAAATAACTTTCTGGCTTCTGTTCTGCCATCACTGGTATCTTATTTGACTTAGTGGACCCATTTTAAAGGTGAACACTAATTAAATTCTCTGTTCACTCTTGTGTCTTGGCTTATGGGAATAGGTAGTTTGTTGTAAGTCTGTACACCCCACGCTAACAGTATAAAACGTAAAATTTTTAACTGATTTTGGAGAGGGTATGTCAGAATATTCCAATGACTTCCATGTGCATCTTAAGTTTCTTGCAACCAAAATTGGTAGTCAATTTTCTTCATTTTCTTCTTCTAGCAGTGACCTGCCCATACTTTTGCACAGGTTTTACCCCTTAAGGCACTCAAATAAGATGTGCAAAATTAGTATTCAGAGTGCACCAAGTTAATGGACTACTATCTACATATTGTTTAAATAAATGTATAGTACTAGTAATCTTCATTAGTTCTGCTCTCAAGAACTAGATTGTGCTTTTTACAGAGAAGGGATGCTGTTTCCTAGGTGTGTTCAAATTATGACAATATATTTTTTTCATCCATTCTGGTTGATAATAACATTTTTCACTCAGTTTCCTCAATATGCTGTGTCTGCTTTAGCTGGCCAAAAATGAATGTGACGTTCCACCTGGGGGTTGGCTGAGTTGTAGCACTGATCGTTTCCATTGTAGGTAGTCAAAATGCCTGGGAATTCTCCTAGAGAAAGGAATCTGAGTATCATATGGCTTGAATTTTCCTTAAGCATGTATGTCAAATAAGTGTCAAAAGTATTTAGCTCTTAAAGAAACCCCAGAATTTAATTTTAAAAAAATATTATTTGTAATATCAAAATTCTAGAAGTATTTATGTGTTTTTAAGTGCTTAAAGTGCTTTATCTTGCATTTATGTTGTATATTTGTATCTTATTCTGACAAAAATGCCCTAAGATTCTACTTTGTCATCTAAAAACATTACCTGAACTTGCTGTTGAGCGGAACATCATAAGATTGGCTTTGATATGTACTGTCATGTCTTATTTTTCTATTTTTTTGGAGGTTCCTAACTTTTCTGATCTCCTCTTGTATGTTTAACCTCACTTCTGGGTTACTTGGAAATGCAGTGCTGCTGTCCTTCCAGGACAGCAGGCATATTACAGTTTGACTATCTTAAATTCTTAAATTTATCTGAAATTTTTTCTTAAATTTTTCATCATCCTGGCCACCCTGAAAGTCTTGTGTCTCAAAAGTCACTGCCATTGTTCAGGACTTCTAGTCATCGAGAGTTTAAATAATTTTTGTGTTTCGAAAGTTTGGTTAATGTTATGGTTTTTAATGGCTTTAAGTTGATATGAATGGTAAAACAACACTGTAGTAAGTTAGAGAAGGAACCTGGACTGAAGCCAGTGTGGGAAATGTTCACATGTGTTTCTGTGCACTGTGTAGTAAACGAAAAGTTTAATTACCCACTCTACTCCCTCTTTATTTTTTTCTCTTTCCTTGTGTGGCCTTGAGTTTGTTAATCAACAGACCTCATAAGTGAGCCAGATGATGTATTGTTACAGCACCTTTACAGCTGCTGGTTTCCGGAGTACAGCGATTCCCTGCAGTGGCCAAAACTAGTTGCTTCCTATTAGAGTACAGTGTTTACTAATTGATCTAAATTTAGCTGGTAAAACAAAGTTGATTTTTTCTTTTACACTAAAGAGTTTTTTTTTAAGTCATGTTGTATTTAGACTGTAATGTGGAGCCTTGTGGGTCAGTTCTAAATTCTTTGCTCTTTATCTGTCTAGTTCCCTTGTCCTCCAAAAAGAACTCATGTGTCATTTATGTCACTCGCAAAAAGATGGATGATCTGAAGGCAAGAGATTTCATAGGTGTTTCTCAGATTTTACCAGTCCACAACAGATGTCTCAAGCTTCTACGCAATGTCTTTAACCACAAAGGTTCATCCTAATAATTCTCCTTCTTAACAGTCTGGGAGTTCAGAAAAGTTGTAAATCTGACTTTGGATCCCAAGAGCAGTATGGATGTATTTGGCTCTAACTGGTTTGTATGATAATACTTTCAACTATTTCTTTAGACTTTTTACCAGGCAGTGTTTCATACTGTCCATAACACCTTGAGTATTGTGCTCTGTAGTGAAGGGAAGTTAGGGCACAGAATTTTTCCATCCAATCCTTAGCGTAGTGGAAATGTATCTTTTTCCCTCCTGCCTTTCCCAGAAGTGCTATTTCTGTCAGGCAACCTTTCAGACTTGTGGGTTTTTTTCTTTTTAAACCTCTCATTTCATCCTTCCACCTTCATTTTGGCCGTTTATCTCTCATGGTCATATTGATTTCTTATTCGGTGATGACTTCTTAGTAGCCTTCTGCTCACTGAATGTGCTTGTGTTCTAATTCTATAATCCCTGCACTTCCCTTTCTTGGATAGTGTCGCAGCTTCCAAAAAACCTAAATTCCCCTACAGAAGTAGTCCAGGGTTGACATAGCCCCTGCCCTGATCCTGATTGCTCTAGGAACTCATGTTCATTTTAGTTACGCCTGTAACCTTAAAGGTGTCTCAACTGCTCCTAGGAAAAACAGAAGATTAGGTAGATCTTAAAAATGGGTGTGGGTATGTTCTTGGAAAAATCATCACAGATTGGAAAACGTATTTCCTATTTCAGAAGATTCAAAAGTCAGGTCTGATTACGTTTGAATGCTTCATTCTTCTTCAAATTCTGTGTTTCCTTGTTCTATTTTCCCTTAAGAAATTAGAGGTTTTAAGACTAGAGATGTCTAATATCAGAGATTTTAACAACCAGCTCTCCATTATTAAGACTCACCAATGGGTTAACTAGGTTAAAATTTTTAATATTTTTTAGCATTGTTGTTGTTGCTGTTATTCCTTTTTGTAGTATGTCAGTGAATTGTAGTTGTACTGTTCTGATAGAGCAGATAAGATTATTAAAAACTAAAATCTGTTACAGAAATGCTCTCTATAAAATTAAAGTGTTACATACTCTAAAGTAGCTACAGTTAACACTGTGCCTTTGCTATCTTCAGTAGCTCTCTGGTTTGTAACTTTAACCGGATAGCTCTTGAGAAAGCTCTGAGACACCGACTGTGAAGCAATTAAAAAACAATTCAAAAGGTATTTGAAAGTTTTTCTCCATTTTTAGAAGTCCTGTCTCTTCATAAGAGATCAGATACAGTAAGTTAGAAAATTGTTTACCTTCTAAACAAAACAGTTTTACTAGTAAACCACATACATTGAGGCTTGTTAAGACTCAGCTTTTTTTGTAGTAGCCTTTACAAAGAATCTTTACAAAGAAAAGTGTCTGTCTTGAAGTGACAGCCAGATGTTTTTTATTGTCCTCTTCAGTCTACTGTCTTTTCCATTTATTTATATTAGGCTGGCAAAATTAAAGAATGCCTCTAATGCATGTCAGGTCATTTACATGAATAAATACAGGGTTGTGTTTTTGGGGTCTTTTTTTGGTGTAAACTGGTCTCTTTGTTTAAACTACCCTGTAACTGATCCTTTGTTAGATTGTTCTTTATTGCTGTTGGTTCACCTTACATATGAATTTCAATGTCAAATGGAACAGATAAGCTCTTTTAAATTGAAGTCTCAACATGTTTAACTTCATCCTTCTGTAGACAGTGGGAATTTCGAGGTGTTTGACTAAACTGAATACAGTTATTCATCACAATTAACAAGTCTTGGAACACCTTCTGTACAGTAAATTCCAATATCATAGTTAAAATTTCAGCTTTCTTTTAGGGACTGATATTTTAAATCATATTCATTTGCTGGACTGTTTTTTAAAGTATTTATTGGAACCTTTTACAAGCTTTACTTTACCATGTGTTGATCCTGTACAAACATTGGTGCATGCTTTCTTGGAAATTCAGTGTATCATGTAGTTGCATACTATTAAGAGTAATTATGAATATTTGAAAAAGGTTTTAGCATTGGCTCATTAGCTACTGTTCATTCCACTGATATTACACTCAAGTTAACACTAATGGAAGAATGTCAAAAAGATCTTGTTTCTTCCTTCCCCTGTTTTGTGACAACACTTAATTTTCCCCTCCAAATCATAATTATAGGTAACCTGCAGTCTCTCTTTCATATTAAAAAAAAAAAAGTTTGCAACAAATGAATGAAAGATTAGATGTATTTTTGCCTGTGGGTTTTTTTCTGTGACTGGAAAATATGGAATAGTGTAAGGAATAATTCACTTTGGAGTTTATGAAGAAATAAATGTGAGGCTGAATGAAGCAAAGCAACTAAGGGAGCTTCTTCAGAGGTGCAGAAGAGGACAAGGGACAGAACAGCTTTATCTGGATCTCGGTCACATTACAGAACCAGTTACTTCAGTTCTGTTCAGTAAAGAAAGCTATTTCTCTTCTGATTGGAAAAGTGCTTTCTTTAAGCTAGATAAATTCCTTAAATAAGGTAAAAAATAAATAAAAATATTGGAAATCCTTGCATTTGTACCAGTTAGAACCCTTTCTTCCTGTACTGTGTTTGTTTGTGAATTCCACATCTCTCTTGAGGGAGGCAGATTTTTTCCTGAAATCATTGGATAATATACACATATTCAGCAGTTAGTAGAGTTTCTGTTCCTGGTACGATTCAAAAATGCAAGAGTGAACTGTAATCTGTGTAGTATAAGGTTTAATGGCAAGGATTGCCATTCGGAAAGTACCCTCCTGCTCAGGAAGGGAAGAGTAGGAGGCCTCCCTGGAGGTGCTGGCTGCCTTTCAGGATGGCAGGAATGGCGGGTGATGGCCTCATGTGCCAGCTCCGGTGGTCTGCCAGTCACTCATGCAGTGCTTAAGCTCAAAGAATTGGACTTATCACATTTCAAGCTCGTATTCATTGACAGGTCATCAACTTCTATGTGAAAATGTGTGTTATTGCTGTCTGTCGATGCTTATGGCTGTTAGGAGAGGGGAAGGGGTACACTTGATTTGACCACAGAAAGCTGCAACAAGCAGTCCGAGCAGGTGCTCAAGTGTTGTTAGCAGTGTTGGAGCAGAATGGTGTGCTCTCCTGTGCCATGCTGTTTTCTGTGCCTGTTTATTGAATTAGGCAAGTAGTTCAAAGAATATTTTACTAGAGATCCTGTATAGACTCAAAATTTTCAGTAGTCAATTAGTTTTAAGATTACAATTTATTTTTTTTCTGAATAATCATAGAATCACAGAATATGCTGAGTTGGAAGGGACCCATCAGGATCATTGAGTCCAACTCCTGGCCCTATGCAGGACAACCCAGAATCACATCATGTGCCTGAGAGCATTGTCCAAATGCTTCTTGAACTCAGACGGGCTTGGTGCTGTGACCACTTCCCTGGGGAGCCTGTTCCTGTGCCCAACCACTCTGTGGATTAAAAACCATTTCCTGATATCCAACCTAAACCTCCCCTGACTCAGCTTCATGCCATTTCCTTGAGTCCTGTCACTGGTCATGAGAGTGAAGAGATCAGTACCTGCCCCTCCACTTCCCCCTGTGAGGATGTTGAAGACCCCAATGAGGTCTGCCCTCAGTCTCCTCCAGGCTGAACAAAGCAGGTGACCTCAGCCACTCTTCATTCATTGCCCCTCCAGGACACGGTTGGCCCTCCTGGCTGCCAGGGCACTGCTGACTCCTATTCAACTTGCCATCAACCAGGACTCCCAGGCCCCTTTCCTCAGCTGCTCTCCAGCAACTCATTCCTGAGCTTTTTCTGCTACATAAGTTCAGACAGAGATAATAACATGTCATCATGTTATGTCTGCTCTGAAGTTCCTGGCTTTGCAAGAGATTTTCTTATTCATTAAGACTGTTTTCATAGATAGACTTATCATTCTTCAAGGATAGCAGTGCTGGTTTCTCAGGATGTTATTTCACATTTTAAGGAAAACATTCTGAAGTAGTTTGCTAGAACATCTAATAGCTTGCTAGTTCATTTAAGTAGCTTATATCAAGAAATGAATGTTGTTTTTTTTTTTAAATTTAGGCTAGTGCCTAAATTTAGTATTTCTTTGTGCTGGAGTGCATATGTGAGTGTATTTCAGCAAGAGGCTCTTGTATGTGTTCCTCTTCATTCTTGCAGCACTTTCTCAATGCTGGTTTAAATCTCCATGTCTCTGATGGGGAGCAGCTGTAGTGCCAGCGTCAGCATGGCTGTGCAAATCCTGAAAGCTTATGGCGTTCTCTTCTCCCACCTTCTTTGTGAACCTGACTTCCTTTGAAGCATGTGCTAACAACGACTGCAAAATATTTTAACGGATAGAGAAGGGTTATTCTTCAACGTGGGGGCCAAAGAGTTGGTTTGTCCATTTTTTGGTCCAAAAATCTGCATGTAATTGCCTTTGCAGGGAGATTCAGTAGCTGTATGTGAAAAATCCAGATTACAGTTTTAAAGAAGTTAACCCTGCCTTTGGAAGCATCTATCATAAATTACTTGATCTTCAGAGAAAGATAAGCTCTTGCTAAAGTGTGCTGTGGACACATTCACAGTCTTTTGAAGTGAAGAGGTTAGTATGGCAAAACATGTTTATTTCCTTCATGAAATATTAGAAATACCCATTAGGTTTCATTCTGATTTGTATAAATACACAGAGTTTTATTTAAATGTATAAAAATTCACTAACATAAAATTTCCCATTATTATTTTAGCAACGTATGTAATCCTCCTGGAATGCTTCTTTTGAAAATTAAACTATTCTTTAAGCTTTATATTTCCATTTAAACAGGATAAATGAGACCTTTCATAATCTCTTGTAGCCACCTGTTTAAATAGAACACTGGGGATTGTCTACCCTTGAAATCTGGTAAAACAGTATAAATCCATTGCATATTTTTTGACTGTCTCTTTATTCCTGCTCCTACACTGCAATAGGTTTCTGGGAATGATAGGTGTTCATTATCTTGCAAAGCGAACAAGCCACACTTAGAATTTAGATGGTGCATTATTTCCCACTTCACACAAATAAATTATATAAATAGCCAGTGATTTAATATTTTAAAGGAATTGAAAATCAGTAACGTGAAAAATCTGTAATCTAAAAGGGAGTATTGCAAAAATATGGTAGATAATTAAAAATTGGAGAGACTTGGAGCCTGTCATACCGCTCCCAGACAGTAATTTTCTGCTGCCAATGTTTTGGTTGATTAGCTGTGAATATAAATGCAAAAATTATGTACACGTCATAAATGAATATGCGTAATAAACTCCTGATGTTCAAGGTGCAAAGCTACATATAGCAAACCAGATCATCCAGATTACACACTCAGACTGTGTTCACCTACATTGGGGTTCCAGCATCTCTTCATAATCTTTATTTTCAGAAGAAGTGAATTGAGAATGTTTGCTGTAACAATCTGTCATGATAATAACATACAATTTCTACAAGTAAGGTAACCTGATTCCAAAAGTCAGGACACATACTTTGAAAACTGAAACCTATAACACCATTAAAATGCTTGCTATTCTGTTACTATTTGAAATTAGAGTGAAGCCAAAATGTAGCTTGTCAACTTAAAAGACAAGTTAAAAAAAAAAAAGTCTCTTCACTGTGTCGTAAGTAGGGAACAGCCAGGGGAGTTATTGAGTACTGTAGTGTTTAAACCTGTAGTCAGAATAAATAGGTGACCATTATGCGTTTGACAAACTAGCTCTCTTTCAAGTGGTATATTTAAGAAATTACTTGGAGATTAGGAAAAAAATGTTGTGAAATATGGAATGAAAACAAATTTATACTTTCTAAAGACATTTATTTTGATAATTTATTAATTTAGGTTATATTTATGTGACATCTGTTTGAAATTGCCTGATTTATTATTCTGTAGGTTTAGAAATGAATAACAAAAAATGTCAAGGCTTCATAAGGCATGTGATTCATTACAATGATATCTCTACCATGTATATAATTTTCTTAACAGTGAAGACTTTTCTGGTGGCACTCTATGATAATCATAAAACTTCGGGGGCAAGAAAGAATTGCTGCCATAGGCTGTTCTTGTATATAAAATGTACCATTGGAGTATTCATTCTTCAGCTTGTATCTAAGAGAATCTCAAAACTTTATAAGCCAAACTGGTACTCCTGTATTGCAGTCTTCTTATTATCCCTGAAATAAGTATTTACTGTATATAAACCTAGGTAATTATGTTACGTAAAATAACCAATATTATGAAATATACAATGCACGTTTACATAGACATGTCAACTGTGTCTTCCTGAAGAATTAACCTGGCCTAATGAATTGATTGAGATATTGAGTTAGCACATGGTATCTGAATTGATTGAGGTATTGAGTTAGCACCACGGACAAGTTTGTTTACAGGTGATAATTTCTACCAACCTGACTTTGTACGTACAATGCTGAAATGTGGCTGTCAAGTTTTTCAGTATGGATTAAGGTAATTATTCAACTGTAATTCAGATTAAGTCTTTAATGAAGATAAATTTAAAGAAACTGTGTTAGAGTTGTCTTCAGTTTTTGCTACAGTTATGAACAGAAGTAAGATATGCACTACTTTAGCAAACTGTATGTAACTTTGGTGTGTGTGGTTTATGCCTGTATATATCTTAGAATTAGTACCTCCATCTTGCTGCAATCTAGTAAGTTCCTCTTACCTAGCACATTCTCCCAGGTGACTGGAACCCACTGAGACCTAGTGCCAATTATTGATGAGACAATTTTCTATGGCTAATCTTTAATTGGTGGCATTTTTCTGTGTGTAAGGGTTATTTCTTACTGCAGTAATAAATCATCTACTTTTAAAAATATGTCTTTGGGAAAGTAAGGTATTACCTCCTAAATGCTTCTCTTGGCTACCTTTTTTTAATATGTGAAAAGTTTTAAAATGGAAAGAAATGTCAACTATCTGGAGTAGCAGCCTTTTGAACACAGAGCAGAGTGGTACAGTCACCAGTGGAAAGGCAGACTTTGAAGAGTAAAACAGACTACGTAACACATGGAAATACTTCTTCCTCTCAGCTTTTCCTCAGTTTAGTTCACTGTTTCCATTTGTTCAGTAATTGAAGGTACTAAAAGTTGAAGGCTTCTCAGATGTTTATGTGTCTTATGCTTAATTTTTATGATCACCATGCTCAGTTGTCTTGGAGGCAGTAAATCACTGCAGCCCTCAGACTGTACTCAGCAGTGAGAGGCACCATTTGCATGGGTAGATTCTTTTTTCCAATCTTCTGAGTAAAGTGATAAACTAAATAACTAATACTGGTAACAGAAATGCAAACTCTCCAGCCAAGAAATAGGACATGAGGGAAAGGTTTCTACTTTTTTCCTCTTTAATTTGGAGTGGAAAGTGACTGTATCACTGCTGCCTGCCCAGGATTGGTCCCTGCAGTATATTTTTGAAAATTCAGATTTTTTTAAAAATTCATAAACATCAAGATTTTCTATTTATGCCTGTTCAACTTTATGGGAAAATTATATGTTCTTTGGAAAGTGAAAAATGGGAAGAGAGTAGGAGATTCAGTCAAAAGCCTGTACATTACATGGCTATCCCCACTTTTTGTTTGATATTTATTTTGTCCACGTGCACTTACAAGTATAAATACTTGTAAAAAATTCCATGTTGAAGAGGAGATGTTTTGTCACCTATAATGAGTGAACACTGTTCTGCATTTTATGAGGCTACCTGAGGGACAGCATGTAAAATGGGGGAGCAGGGAGAGAGAAAAATGAACTAAGGCACATGGCTTCTCCCCTTCTGAGTATTTAAAGTTGCAATGAAAACTATTGAAATTATTTTTTTCCAGTATATACTTTAAAAAAAGCGTGGAGGGGATGTGGCTCGTTTTGTTCACTGCTCTAAGTTTTTATAAATCCTTCCTTAAAGTATTAAACTTCTTATAAGTTTTTGTAAAGCTTCCTGACAGCAGCAGTTGACGTGGAATTACAGAGTTAAGTTCTCATTTGTAGAAAGCTCTTGGCTTGTACAATGGTGATAACAGGCGAAGGGTACAGCTAATTTTCTCATACACCTTTGACTGTCTTGTTTCTGAATGTTAATTTCTTTCTTATGGGGCCACTTTTAGTCTTTTCAAACCAATAAGCACCTTGTAATAATACCATTTTTCAAATTATGCTGCCACTGAGAATTTTTGTATTTGCATGTAGAATTTGCATCAATCCAGAGACTATAAGGAGAGAATATTTGGACAACAGTTAGCTTTTTCATTAGAAGAAGGACCATCATTTGCAAATCCAATAGAGATTTTACTATTGCAAGTCCCTCTGTGTCACTGAAAGACTGAAAGTCTTCATTTTGCAAAGCTATAAAGTTTCCATTTTTAGCACAGAAGAGCTGCGAAGTAATAAAAAGTCTCAAAGCAGCATGCTGAAAATTACATCTAAGTTACTTTTCTGAAGTTGCCCTAGTAAGAGAAATATTTCAAAATCTGATTTTTTTATTATTATATAGGTTTACATTTCCAAATCTAATTTTAGACTATCAAACCCAAAAATACATATGTAAGTAGTGTATGTATGTATATATGCATAAACATATGTTTTCCTGTATTTTAGGATTATTATTGGACCAAGGCTAAATACCTGAAATGTTTGTGTGTGAACTCCTTACTTCTCCTCTCTGGACTCATGTCAGTTCTACACACAACTAAATTCTCATATGAGCGCCGGAGTTAATTTTTGAAGTTGTTTCTCATCTTTTTAAGATCTATAAATTTGTAACAAGTAGCATTAAGGCACCATTGATGGCAGAAACTCCACTGTGTCTGCCCCACTGAGAAGCCCTGAACTCCTTCTGGGTTTCTAAATATTGCACTACCAGACTGTCCTGTTCCAATGTAATTTCACATAGAGGAGTAAGTTACTTTAAATTGATCTAATGATAAGAACAAAGGCAACTAATAGAAAATTTAATCACTGAGGCTGGAATATTTGCCAGATTTGCTCCAAGTGTCACTTACATCATCTTAGAGTCTAGTGCCAGAGCTGTAGCCGTTACCCTCATTCTGGGGAACTGATCCTGACTTAGATCATCAGGCTTTGCTCCAGACTTTGCCATCAACATTGAGGGTCAGTTTGTTTTTAGTGTCAAATGCTGATTGATTTTAAAACCATGATTCAAAATTGACAAGCAGAAAAATTCTATTTACACCATTGATTTTAATGTGTGTTGGGTAAGCCAAGCCAAACATCTAGTCTCCCTTTTGGTAAAGCCCTTTTAGTCTTCAGTGTGCTTGCAAAGCATTTATTTTAAACTCAAACTTTATTTGAGTTGACCTGAAGACCAAATAATCCAGTACATGTGTGTCGAGATGATTTATATATCTTAGTGCTTATTAAGTTTCTTGAATTTTATGGGGTTTAATGTGTCAGAATATTCAGTTAAAGTGTGCGTTAAGATGCATTTGACTGGACATTAGTATTCAATTAAAAGGTGTAAAAACATTTTGAAAGAAGTTTTTATTAGTTAAACAAAATTATCAGAAGTGTGCTCGATACATGTAAATATTTAGACTCTTATTTTTTCAACTTCATGTATTTATAGAAACACAAGTGGGAGATGTAAGTTTGATGACTTCAGGCAGAGGAAGGACTGAATCCAGTTTCCCTTTTCCTGTGTGAGCACACTCATGTATATGTCTAAATAAACATGAGACAACCTTTTATATATATGGTTCTGTTCTCCACAGTTATAGCACATATACTGTTCTTAAAAGCAGAATTACTTTTCTGAAAATTGCAACTACGTTCTTAAATTAAATTTTAAATGGATTGTTTCAGAAACTAATCTCTAGCAGGGTTTTTGTTCCTGAATGACTTAATTGAGAGTATAATACAGTTTCCTCACACTTTGCACATGACAAGGTCTCATTGTGTATTTTTACTGAATTCAACAAGCAACCTAATGGAATATTTCTTACTGCCTCCACTCTCCTCTCTAATGCTGCTAGCCATTCCAATGCTATGGGAAGTCAGCTTGCTTCCTGAGGGAGGTAATGACACGATTGTGAAGCACCAAATATTTTCACTAAGGGTTGCTTGTACTTGTTTGGGAAATAAAACGTTCCCAAATAGTCAAGCCAGTAGTATGGCAGATAAAATTCTAGGTGGATAAAAGTGAAGCAATGTATGTGAGGGAGGCTCTGAACTGATTGTTACTATTCAGAAACAGAATTTCTGGCTTTACAGATAATAAACCTTTAGTAATGCTAGTTTAATTACTTGTGGAAGTCAAAAAAGTCCTGGCATATGCCTGCATTATTAGAAAAGGCATAGAGAAGAAAACAGTGCGTTGTTGCTGCGGTCTAATCCAAGATGAATGCTGGGTGCAGTTCTAGGTTTTCACCTCTCCCCCTGTAAACACAGTGATGCAGCAGAACAGAAGAAGATCTAGAGAGGTGCAGCAAAAATGATCAGTGGAACAACTTTTGTACAGGTAACAAGTGGACAAAAGACTCTTCACATTGTAAGGGGCAGTGTGATGAAGCGCATACAATCACGAACAGCATAGAGGACACAAGATGGGAGGATTTAGGGGACAACCACTTAATACAGTGCAGAGCAGGTTCAAAATCAACAGAAGAAATTTACTCTTCCCACAACACAGAGCTGTGAAACTGCTTGCCTCAGAATAATGTGGATGCCAAAATTTTCATGAGTTCAAGAAGCAAGCAGACAAAGTCATGGAAAATGAAGCTGTTAGGTATGAAGACAACATGTATCATTTTCTCAATTCCAGAAGCCAAAAAACTCCAGGCATGAATTTTAGTAGAAACATCAACGTATGCCTTCTTTTTCCTTAAGCTTTTCCTGTGTTCCTGCTTCAGATGGTAACATGATTCTGTAATATTGTTGTATGTCAAGAGTATGTATTAAACTGAGAGGAAAAATAGGAAAAGAACGTAAAGGTCTAACTTTACTGAAGATACTGGGCAGCTTATCAGTGGAGAGGCAGAAGTATGACATTTCATTCAGGAGTAGTAACAAAATTAATAGTATACCCTAAAATCTAAATATGAAATACTGAATGCTAAATTATTAGGTTTCAGACTTTGCAATATATTTTGCTTAAAATATTTTTTATACTAGAGCTTAATAATATATAGGTCAGTTGGGCTGACAGAGAGTTTGAATGGTTTCCAAGAGAAGATTGTAGGCTGTCAGACTAGAAATCCATGAACCAAGGATTCTTTTCAGAGAGCACAGAGGTGTTCAAGTTTGTAGAATCAGAGCTTTCCTTCTAAGAGTATTCTTGCCTAAGCTTTCAAAATTTTTTATTGGAAGAGCCTTTAGAAATAGGATTTCTAAAAGATCAGAATCAGAATCTAGATCTCTAGCTTGTGCAGTGTTGAGATACTGAGCCCACACAAATCTGTTGGTTACATGGTGTTCAACATCTTAAAAAATTCAAGTGTGTTTATCTTAAAAAAGTTTATGTTTATGTTCCTAAAAGTTTGTGGTTTTTCCCAGTGGAAGTAGATGGAATTCTTGGATTAAGTATGGAAAGGTATAAAAGAGACAGGTAGTAAGAATGTTGGATCAGACTCTCCATAAAAGACAGTGACCATTGTCAGGTATTGAAGTACAGGTTGTAATAGGTTCAAAGCGTCCTTCCTTCTGTATGCTTCCAGATCCTGGTATTACATGTTGGTCATTTTGGTTTTGTTCTGTGGAATCCTGTTCTCTTTTCAGTTCAGTTCTCTCCTGTTGCCACCTGATCCCAAATTATTCTGATGCATATTCCACCACATGATTTTATCTTGTTGAGAAAATTTCTATCAGAATTTGAGTGACATGAACTTGATGAGGTCATTCTTCATGTTGGGAATGTTGTCTTTCATCTAATGATTCTGAGGGCAGATCTGGATGGGGGAGCTGTGAGCCTGTTGCCATCTTCCTTCTGTTAGCACCCAGGTCACTTGCCTTTTTGGAGATTCACCAATTCTAGTATATGTTATGGAAGCTGTGTGTCCTCTAGTCTTTTGTCACTACAATGTGAGTGTTCACCTTGAATTCCTGGGTTTGCTGGTTTTAGATCAAAGAACTAACAACGTTTTTCTTTTTAAATATCATGTTTGAATTGGACTAGACATACGTATCATAGTTTCCTAGCTGTATTCAACTAGCAAAATAATATATATGTCTTTTTTAGCTCTTTAATTGCTACTTGCATTTGAACACATTTCTTTTTTAATTAGAATTGTGCAACATCATACATCTGCTCTGCATCTAGGACTGTAAAAATTCGGAAAACAGAGCTCACTTTCTGCATTTCATTTTGCAGTCATTTGCTCTTAGAACAATGGAAGCTTCAACTACAGGTAGTCATTCTTTAAGGATCAGGATGCTATATCAAGAAAGTGATCAACAGGAGAATAAGTAATGTATTTTTCATGTACTTTTAATTACTATTTCATAATTATATCAGATGTTATATAGTAATTATATAAAAATTGGTTTTATAGAATAAATAGTCTTCAATGTAATTTGTAATACATTTGTTGAGGCTTTCTATTAATCTTTGAAAGTAAAGCTGAAATTAATAATTAAACTTTAATAATTTAAATGTTTTTGCTAAGGTTGCATACTATATACATTGAATGGAATCAACCCGTATGTGTGTGATAAGTCCTATGTGCTTCTCTGGTGACCTGTTTTCAGTGGTTTACAGCCATGGTTCATGATCTGAGTCTGGCTTAGCTTTTACAGCTGAAGATAAGATACCCTTCAGTGGTCTGCTGCTTCTCCCCTGTGGCTGGTAGCCATCCCTGGAGCGCTGGTGGCTGAGGGTGACGTAACCTCTCTAATTGTCCCGGCTTTTCACAGAGCAGTATCTCATCGTGGAGACACTGACTGCTGGTGGTGCCAGTATTCTGTGATCCAGGCTGAATTATTTTATTTAGTAGTCACTGCTTTTAAATTACATTAACTAAAAGTTACTAGTACTGAAGTCTGAAATATTTGTTGCTACTTCACCAGGAAGCCGTAACTGTTCCTTGTGAGGTTTTACGTGTGGTTTTTGTTTTCTACGTGGAATATTTTGCCAAATTAGAAGCCCCTTGGAGTCATCATTTATATATATTGGATTGAATTTCTTTCAGAGGTTGTAAGCAGTAGTCTCTAAATATTGCTTTTGTATTGAGTGTGTTTCATTCTCCATCCAAAAAGGTTTAATTAAATGTATTCCTCCTCACTTCAGCAGTTACTGTGGCACCAGGTATTGAGTAAGGCTTGTGAGCTTGTTATCCTCTTCTTACAGTGTGACTATTCTTCCCTCATCAAGGATGAGAGGAGAAAACACCCAAAATGATGTGCAGATAGGGAAGGTCTACATTTAGCTCTAGGACTCAGCTGAGAAGGGAGAGGGGGGGGATGGTTACACCTGGAATTGGATCCCACATGCCATAGTTCCAGGGTTACTTTAAAGTCTGCAAAGAGCTGTGAAACGTGTAGCCAAAACCTGTCTGACCAAATGAAGGTAGCAACTTGCTACTCCAACCCCCTAGTCTGGTAGGGCACCAGGAGCAAATTTGCATTGCTAAAGCTAAGCTTTGTAGCCATGCAGGGATCAGTATGGTACCATGTAATGGGATTTAAATTTTAATTAGCTAAAAATATAGTAAATTACAGGGCTTGATTGGTTTTTTTAAAATCATTGAATAGTCTTCTATTGAAGACTATTAATACATTCTTTGAAATCAAACACTTGACTTTGAAAGCTGAGCATTCAAAAAAAGTTGGAAAATGTCAAAATGAAGATTGTTCAAACTGTTTTAATTTGTCCCTTGCATGTGTGCATAACGATAAGATCTTTAATTATGTGATCACATAATTTTTTCACAGGAGGAATGGTGCCCAGAGAATGAATCAGGGCTGTTTATTAAGGGAAGCTGTTGCCTCCAGAACCCTTGCCTTAATTGCTGGAAAGCATAGTAATTTAAGTAGAGGGATGCAGGAATCAAAAGCACTCTCTCTAAGGTGTTTGAAAGCTCCCGTGAAAGACTAGATTTTATTCTCTGTCTTTCAAAGAGTTTTTATGTGATTCTGGAAGGTCACTTTTTTGGAGGTGATCTCTATATGTTTGTAGTTGCTGTGGCACTTGTGCCAAAGTACCTGGGCTCTGGGCACAGCTGCGTTTGGAATGAAAACAAGTGAGCTTTGAATATATAAAATGCTGTATAAATGCAAAGTCCTCTGAAAAGTAAGGCCTGAAGTGCCTTACACTGACGTGGCTATGCCAGGATTGCCAAAAGACTCCTCTGGTTTTTAAGTTGCCAGTTTCTTCTCTGTAAAGTGGAGATATGATCTACACACTACTACAGTTCAGTTAATTATATGTTTTGAAGCATTCCTGCTGAATGCCATGTAAGGAAATCATATATAATATAGAATATATAGTCATATGATGATACAATATATAGTTATAATATATTGCATATGAGCATATACAGTATATTATAATATATGATATGGAATCCCATTCTGGCTAACATCTGACTAGTGAAGCTTTGGGAACACTGCTGGCTGAAGGGGGAAAAAGAATGAGCAATCACTTTGCAATCTTAACAAATGACATAGGATGCTACAAGTACTCAGTTCACTCTATAAAATTGAGCAGTCCCTTCATATTTGCTATCACAGCACTAGATGAGGCAGGGATCCTGTGGTAGGAAAACAGCATGTAATGATTTAGGTAGAGTTACATGTAGGTATATGAGTGTTTCCATCATTTTAAGTGCTTGACTTTCTACTGTGTTGGGGGGTGGTTTGCCTGGCCATCCCAAGTGTGCCAAGGCCTTTTAAATCCAGGTTTGGTGGTTTTATTTTCCCCAAAGCTTTTTGTAAGAGGAAAACAGGAATGTTAGAGCCACATTTCTTGCTGGTTTTATTGTGTTGCCTTGTTGACAACTGATTTTTAGTGGAAGGAATTGAAATCCCAAAGACCATTTGTTCCTTGCTTTTTATGGAGAAGGAGGAGTTTTTAAGTTTTGCAGAGTTGGCACATGAGTACAATAAAAATGTATGAAAATGTTTCAAGGTGAATAGAACCATAATGAATAGATTATATCTGAAATCACAAAATGTGTGATGTGGAAAATATGTTTTTTTCTCCGTAAGTGTAATTCTTCATGACAAACTTTTTGATTATGTTTTTGTTTTCCATAAAACCAATCCAAATATAATACAAGGGATTCCACTTAATTTCCCAAACTAAACAGGAAATTTATTTTTAAAAAATCAGCTATTCATTGTCTACATCACTGAAATCTGAACTTATGCCTATAAATTTTGATCCCTTCTCTCACTGATCTCTATTTGTGGCAAATGTAAATATACCGATATTTTATATTAATAATCCTCTACATCTAAGCATCACAGTAAAACCCAGTCAAAACAAAAGGCTAAAATGATTTTTCCATTTCCTCCTGTTTTATGTCTGTTGTTACACTTTTTTTTTAAAGTTGCATTTACCATTTCTCAGGAGAATAAATTCATAAATCTCTTCTGCTTTGGTGAGGGAATACATATATGTCTTTTATTTCACACAGCTTTCTATTACAGCATCACTTACAGTAGTTATTTTATTTTGCAGAATCAGTTACAGAACACTATTTGAATAACAATTTATTGATAGAAATGGACCAGATACTATTTTTTAGGCAACTTGCCTACATTTTTGGTTTTAAAAGATGTCAATACCAGGAATAGTGGGGAGTTACTACATTTTTCAAATAACACTATCTAAAATATGGAAACATTGAATGATTGTTTGAAATTCAAAAAGCTCTTTTGTCGTGCTCATGCGTGTTCTAGATGAGACATTTTTCTCCTGAATTGGAAGGAAGTGAGATAGTAGCCTGTCAGTTCATAATGTTACTCACTTTTCCTGCTTACATGCATTTATAAATGACTAAAATATCTACTTAAAAAGAGCTAGCTTCAGAAGAGCAGGAGTCTAGTTTGCTATTTATCTCCCTTAATAGGCAGTATTTCACATGAAAGAACAGCCTGGCTTCTCGAGGGCTAACAGTGACAGGATGCAGGTATCATAAAGTACTGTGATTATGTGCCTCCCAGGTATAATCCTGATAACCACTGAAGGAGTGCTGCAGCGAAGACAAGTCATGTTGGTTTGTTCATCTGTAAATCTGTTCTCTTTCTTAGACTGTATTTTGAAGCATCTCTGTAAGAAGTTCAAACTTGGCAGTGAAGAAGTAATACCCATACATATATAAATGTTTCATAGTTTAACTTCAGTGTAGCAAGATATTTCAACAGATTGTGAAAGTAATTTTTTCTTAATACAGTTTACTTTCAGTTCCTTACATTTTAAATTGAAATGTCCATAACTGATCTTTTGTGCTTACAAATGAAGACCATTTTAATAATAGTCTGCTTCCATATGACAGAAACATATATATTGTTATGTAATCCTTTGTCCACAAAACTCTCACAGGATGTTCTTCAGGCTGAGAAAGTAGAGTTATTATCTGTTCTTGGTGGCTGGGCAAATGTTACGTGAGATTTCCTCTCTAAGTGATCTCCCTGATTTTTCCTTCCACATTCATCCCGCTGAGTCTTTAATGGGCGTAACTACAAGAGCTTTTTAGCTTGGATCAGGAGCACTTAAGCTCTTCTGAATCAAATCTCCTTATTGTTCCTTGATTCACACTGGGGGAACATGGGATGGCACTGGTTACAGGAGGAGCCAGCGAGAAGCTGGACTGGGTGAGCACAGCTGACATGGTCTCCTGCAGGCCAGGACCTGCTCTCTGGGACCTGCCCAGACTGACAGAGCTGCCCCTCATGAGGGTGCTCAGCCCGGGTTCGCTTGGTCTTCAGTGCCAGTTGTTTCCCTACAGTTTGGTTCTTTCTATGCCCCACTGATTGCTACATGCATACAGCCTGTCCTCATTATACAGATCTGTCTGTAACAAAATGTTGTTTTATCAGTGCTGTTTCACAAGCTATTGTCCAGACCATGAGAACCTTAAACGAGGCGCACAGTGATGCTGGCATCCAAATTGGAGTGATCTGGTTATAATTCTGTTACTTCACTGTGGCTCCAACTCTGGAGCTGTGCAGTGCCTTTCCTTGTGCTGGGTGTGCACAAGTGAGAGGTACCATGGTCCCCAGCAGTGGTGGAAGCCCAGCAGCTGTCAGTTGCTCACAAGGCACTGCCGTCCCCATGTGGAAAGAAGAAATAATAATGTGACTCCATGGAGATGCCCCAGATACACCATCTGGCCGGAGTACTGAAAGCTTTGAACCTCCCTGCTGTCAGTTAAAAGTATATTGATCAGTATTTTGTTTTTGTCTGTCCACAGTCACCAATTATAATAACGTGGTAGAAGCAAACTCAGATTCAGATGATGAAGATAAACTGCATATAGTGGAGGAAGAAAGTGTAACGGATGCAGCAGACTGTGATGCTAGTGTGCCAGAAGATGAATTGCCAACAGACCATATAGTGTTACCAGAAAACAGTGAAAGAGAAGGGAGTACAAACAGTTGCTGGGAAGATGAAGGTATGTTGATTTTCACTGATGGTGCTATGTAGAGAAAGTTTTCTAAAACAAAGGTTCAGTAGAACTTTTTTTATCACATTATTACTGAAATTACATGTAATATTCACAATCAAAAAAAGAGGTTTTCTGACATATTTATTGCAATGTATTTTGTGTTCTTTATTTAGTATTTGAAGCAGGTTCAGAAGTACATTAATTCCACTGGCATTGTTAAACAGGAGTTCTGATCTGTAGATGCAGCATTCTGAGGGGTGATCAGAGACTAGCCACTTGCTTTTGGTTTTTCCAAGTCTTTTTGCCTGGCAGGTCTCTGACAGAGCTCCCTGTAAGGTTTAGGATTTGCTCCGCTTGGGGAGTAAGCAGTAAGCCAAAATCATGAAAAGAAGTAATAGTCAGGTGTAAATTTCTACTCGTGAGCTGCTTCTGCCCTTTTCCTTGTAAAATATAGACAGAAAAAATAATTTTTCGATTATTGGTTTTAGAATTGGCTATGTATGTCATAATGAATCTCTATTTTGAAAACAGTGGAAGAAGGTAAATGTTGTACATATTATGCAGCAGCTTTAGAAGCTGAAAATTCTAAGCAATCAGGAAATGGACCTTTTTTTACTGTGGAATCAGATACTGAGTTTCATAATATCACACAGCATGCTTACATTTGAGCCAAATTGGGATGCATAAATTAATGGAATTTATGGTGGAATTTGGCCTTAATGCCCTGAAAGATACAGAATGTTTTCCGGCATCTCCCTGTTTGTGTCTGAACTCCAGCCGCAATTCTTAGTATCCACCTTTTAAAACTGATGGTTTAATACACGGTGCATGACCTCACATCTAAATAAACAGAAAGCAGTCATATGGTCCCTAACTGCAGTCCAGCTGAGAGAGAGCAGCTGAGAGTTCAAAGAATAGCATCAACTCAGCCTGTTTTTACATAGCTGTTATTGCCAAGGTATGCTGTGCCGGGAAATGAGTATTTTGGAGCTAAATTATTAGGTAGGTAATTTTCTTAGTTCTCCTGTAATATTTTTGCTCTCCTGCAGGCTGCATCTATCAGAAATTGCAGTTACATGAAAGTGGGCCGTGTGTACACTTGAACCCTGCAAGCATGGGTGTAGGACACTTGAAATAGGGAGGGAAGAAGAGCACTGTTTCTCAGAGGTTCTGGGTCAAGACCTTTTGGACTGGGTGTTTCCTGGAGATGTACCCATCACACAGCCTCTTGCCTCAGACAGCCTTCTGGGAGTTTTCAGGGTTTTAGACACATGAAGGCATCTTTTTTTGACTCCGTATTTCAAATGTACTGTTTTCAACCTTAAAAAATTTGTTCGCTAGAATTCTAAATTCTATTTAACTTTAAATTCTTCTGTGATTGTAGATTCACAGTGTAGGAAATGTCTCTCTGCTTTGGTGTTTGCTGATGAAGATGTTATTTCATTGGTGCTTAGACAGACAAAAGATTAGTCAATTGCCATACAGGCTTGCTCAGCTACCATAAATTTCTTCTGTAAAAATTAAGTATTCTGAAGCCTCTTTTGTTTCAGGCTGGAGGGGTTTTTTATTTGATAATAAGCTTTTTTTAAATAAATTGTTTGAACTTCTGGCAATGATTACATGAGAAAAATGAAGGCTACATTAGGTTTTATGGCGCTTTTATTTGCTATGGTAAAGCAGTATTTACTCTTTTTATAGCTTTCCTAGAAGGAAATGTGTGAGCTGAAAATCACAGCATCAGTCTTGGTTACCTGTTAGAAATCTGTAGAGAGAGGTACTCAATACATGATCTCTCTCATACAGGGAGAGGCACAGGGGTGGGTGTTGTGCAACACTAATATCATCTTCAGGACTGGTGATTATCTTTAGAAAACATACACTACAGCAGTTTTACTGAGTTGTGTTTCATTGGTAAAGTAGTCCTGATCAGTTCTGAGTTTAGCTGAACTTGACAGAATGAGTTTTTGACATATTTATTCTATTTACGAATGCCCGAGAATAGAAACAACACACGTAACACTTTTTTATCAGATCGGTTTCCTTCCGTTTCCAGTCATTCTAACTGAATTTCTAAAAGACCTTCAGAACAGGTGTTTTATATATAAGGTGTGTTTCTCAAGAGGTTTAACTGAAACAGTCCTACGGGTTTAAAAAAGTGAACCACGTGTATCCTGCACGAGTTGTTGACAGTGTGCCAGCATTCATGTGTGCAATGATTCTGTAATATGATTTTTCTTTGCTGTAGTTAGAAATAAAACCTATGCTACAATTAAAAGGAAAAAAAAAAACAAAAAAGAGCAAGGGTTACACTTACTGTATAAATACACTTTAAACTTTATTATGTACTACAAATTTTTAGCAAATCTGGAGGTCTCAGAACTAGAACTAAAATATCTTTGAAGAATTGAAAATTTTAAAAAAATTCCACTCTTTGAAATAACCTTTAAAAATGAACAAAGTTATATTTCATGTTTAAGCTTTTCCTGGAACTCAAAAATTCCTTCAGCTCATAAAAATTCAGGTTGAGCCTATATGCTCAAGAGTGTGTTCTTACATTTGGTTGGTTGTTGAGGGATAAAACAAAATCTTTTAAGAGGAAGGTTAAAAACGTGTGCCGTATTTTTGATCAAAAAGCAAATTTGATCAAAAAGCGAATTACAGTCAATACTGTAAGCTGTAAATATGCTTGCTATATGCATATCAGAAAATTAACTCTGAAGAATTTAAATTAGAAACTGTCTTGATGGGCTTTGGAATTTGTTCCCTTCTCTGCAGATAAACACTGCAGTGGAAATTTCAGTGAAGTTTGTCTTTCTCCCTACAACCAAAATTTCTGTTTTGCTGGTGGTTTAAATTTGATCAGTTGTCTTAGCCATGCAGAGATCTTTACAGTCAGCCTATGACAGCAGTTGTCATGCGTGTTTGCTGTTAGTTAACGCTGTTCCTTCTGATCTGATAATCGTAAGTGTTTAACCCTCGGAAGCCCCACCGTATCTCTAAGCAGCAGCTCATAAGCAGTGATGGGATACAGAAACTCAAGAACCTGTTTTACAACTATTTGATATGTTCAGATGTAATGCCAAGATGGATATTCATGCCCTGGGTGCTACTCATGGAGACCTGTATTTAAGCTGTCATTCAGCAGCAAGCTTGAATTTCTTCTGGAACTAGAGCTTTGACTTCTGCTTGGTGGAACAGTGTCCCCCATCTTCACATCCCATTCCATTGCTTCCCAGCAGCTGTATTTGCTGGCTGATAACCGGGATTGAGGGCACAATTGCAAAGTTGCCTTTCTCTTTGGACCATACACGGCTATAAAGAAGGAGCTCTACTTAACGTTTTTCAAATTATTAATTATTCCCACAGCATTAGGGAAGATCACCCGCCATGGAAAAGGGCTCCTCCCTGTCTTATACCCCACTTTTAGCTAGTGGGAAGAGACAATACCGAAGAGAGGTTATGATTATTAGAACTGAGAGGTATTTTAACTTCACTGACATTAATCTATAATGCCATAAATTCCTTCACGTTCCCTTGGGAAGCATAGATTTTATTAGTACTGAAGCCAGTAGAATTTACTAGAGACACTATAATTTAAATTTCTGTGAGTAATAACTTATTGATATTACCCCTCTTCCACAGACCGTATTTCATAATGGAGAAAAGTCACAAACCCTTTTTAGAGGAAAATTGTGAGTTTGCATCATGATTCATATTAAGAAATTAAATTTTGGATTTAAATTTGCATTGCATCCAGTTATCCATCTTACAAATTCTGAACCAAGTCTGGTATTGTGAGCCAAAAATGTAATTAGTTCACAATCCAGTATTGAACAATAAAATACAGACTATTTGGTTTGGTGGTTTTTTGGGGTTTTTTGTGGGTTTATTTTGGTGTGTGTGTGTTGGAGATAGGCTGAGGACTGAAAAGGACTTCAGAGCGTGGAAAGAAGAAATTAGTAACGACATAAATGCCTGAGTCTCCCTCCTGAAAGACTCTGTAACTGCATTGTAACAAGGGCTTACCTAACTGTGGGTAACGGCCTCGTCCATATCCCCTTTCCCTGTCAATCATGTTACCCTGCCAATCGCCAATCCAGGTATCCCCTTTCCAGAACCTTTCCTTTCCCGCCCTATATATGTAAACCTGCCATTTTGTAATAAAGCCAGATCAGCTTTGACCCTCGAAGTGCATACTGCGTCTGTGTCTCATTCCTTTGGGGCATAGCCGTGGCAAACTGCAACTTGGGGAGCAAGAACCCACTGGTCTCGGATTTATCCCTTGCCCATAACCTGGCATGTGTGGGTTTTTTTGTTTGTTTGGTTTGGTTTGGTTTTTTGTTTGCTTCCTTTTTTTAAGATGACAATGTAAGTTTAAAAAGTTGCAGTTTCCTTTTAAACAGATTGTTTGTCACTATTTGCAAATACTTTGGGTCTGTGTGATTTGGTCAAAGTAGACAGAATTAACAGGCTTTTACTTTGAGGAAGCTGGTACTATCTGAGAACTTAAAGTTCTTTTAGAATTTATCATCTTCCACATAAAGAAGAAATTGCCTTGTCCTGTAATTAAAAAGCTGGAACGTCCTGGGCTTTTGACTTGCCAAACCAAAGGCTTTTTTCCACACCGAGTTAGAGTGAAACAAGGTAAATAAAAGTATAACAGTTGCCATTTCAGATCATAGCAGCTGTGTGGTCTAACCTCCTGCGTCACCTGGGAGTCTTTTTCTGCAGTGTAGGTCTGAAGCATCCAAGAGTTCCCTGATGGAACTATGAAATAACGTTTTAATTTCACATATATCAGTGTAGCATACTACTGATAAAGAGCAAACCAGCCAACATAGCTTTCTTATGTGCTCCTGCTGTAAGCCAGGTACTGACAGAAAAGTCAGCAGTGGCTTTTCCTCTGGGAACTGCCTGGTCCAGGCTACCCAGTAAACCAAATTGAGGAGCAACTTGGGCCGTGTATTGATTTGAACCAACAACCTGTAGTGAGTTAAAAGTTCCATGCTGCAGCTCAGCAGAGCTGGCAGAGCTTGGGTGGCAGGTTGGCTCTGCAGTGTTAGTTCTGAGGATGTCTGGGACCTGCAAACTCATAGTGAGCATTGGAATCAATATATAAAAGATTTCTGCGTGCACGGAAATCTTGCACAGTTGTTCTGAAGGGGGGAGCACATGTTTAAAATCCTTTTTTTGTTTAAGCAGTCAGAGCCGTAAGTGGTTTATAGATGATTTACAAGAAAGAGAACACATTAGGTTGCTGTTTGCAGACATTACCAGCAAATTATCAATTATTTCTGAAAACTGCTAATTGGAGAAAATAATGTAAATGTGTTTATTTTATAATAGTATGGTTTCTGGAAACAATATTCCAGTGTTTCAGGTAGCTACATTTGTAGACAGGGTTATTTAAGTAGCTGATTCTGTGTTTGCTGGAGAAATGCACTGTCCATGTCTTTATCTCTCTTGAATTAATAGTGTTTAGTACTGCTTCCTTTTAAGATTTTGTTTTCTTACTTGTTAAGTATTTTTGTGGTTCAGCCGAACACACATTGCTGAAATAATGTGCAATCCATATTTTTGAAACAACATTGTGTTTAAATGTAAGCAATACATACATTGAAAAAAATAACTCAAATATATTAAGTTGCTGGGGGGAGGAGCTTTGTTTTGTTTTGTGGGCTTTTTTCAATAGTTGTTCTTCTTTTTCTGAAATGTGCTATTTCAGCTGGAAAAGAAACAAAGGAAATCCTGGGGCCTGAAGCTCAGACAGATGTAATTGGATGTACAGGTATTTCTTTATTAATCTTAGTCCCTTATTCATAAAGTGCTATTTGGCTAGGTGAGTAACCTTCTGGAACCTTTGGAGTTCTCACACCTCTCTTTATAAAACTGCTAGAGGTCTTCAACTGTAAAAAGTGTTTTAGCTGAGGGAAAATAATCTGGGCACCTTTTGTGTGTCCGTGGCCTGGAGGTGTCAGTGACCAGTGTCACAGAGCAGCCTCTTGCCCAGGTCTGACCATGGAGCTGCTGCAGCACCGTGTCTCTGAAGGACAAAACGGGGAATAGCAATGGTTTACATGCAGCTGTGCAAGTCTAAAGGTAGTGTTTTAAACTAGTAAGGGTTATACAAAAATAAACTTAAGCTAGTAATATATTTTATTCTCAAATAAAATCAAACTCCTGTTTGTAATGATTACACAGAAGGCAAAATAAAATGTGTACTTCAGTTTGAGACTCAAACAGAAACAGATGCTTTGGGTTTTTTTCTATTTCTCTTCTTGACAAAAAATTATCGTATAGCCCACCCAGCTTTTTTCAAATTGTTTGGGTTTGTTGTTGGTTTTTTTTAATGCCCTTACTAGATATTATCAGAGTAAGCCTTACTTAGAAAGAAACAAAAAAAACAAACAACCAACCAAACTCTGCATCTGAACACTGATTACACTGATACAGTTCAAAACTGTAGATTCACACGTCCTTTTCAGTTCCTGTGAAGTCAGACCTCTCCACACAAGTATGGAGAGCTACATTATGCATTGCATTACAGTCTGTATGTGAGAGACTGCCTCATGTCATAAAAGGATTGTGTCAAATTGTAAATTGAATATGTGACTTCACACTGAGAGATGAATCATAAAACTCTTTCCTATTAAAAAGATACCTCACATTAATAGTGGAGAACATCTGTCATGATTTAGTGTGCTGCAGGCAGAGCTCTCACAGAATGTCCACCATGGTAAAAATAATCTCTATGAACAATGTATTTAGGCAAATACGTAGTAGCAAATATTTATTATACAAGCGTTAAGTAAAATATTTATTATCCACTAATTTTGTAATACCGTTGTTCGTTGGATTTTTTTCGTAAGTTTTTAACTGGAAAAGGTTGCAGGTTGTTAAGTAGATCAGAAATGTTTTTGGTAGCCATTTTCAGCACCAGAAAACAAGCCACTTAGAGTTCAAATTTGCTGCATTTCATTTGGCCAACACTTGTTACTCAGAGTTTAAGTATCTTCTGGGCTTGTGCTAATGAATGGTTATAAATAACATTAAAAATTATGTCTTGAAGGCAACACGATTCCTTTTGCAAATGTAGGAGCCATGATGGTAAACTGGCCTTCAAACTACAAAGGCTAAATCACAATTAATGTTGCATTTAAGATTTGCAGGGAAGTTGAGAGGAACAGCTAAATCTAAAATTATAAAAATGCACTGAGTTGAAGAGGTAAACTGTGTTAAGTCAAATTTTTAAATATCATTATGCTACTGGTTCTCTGTTTTAAAACTCAGAATAATCCGGCATCTTAAAGGGCTTGACCTACTGTAATGTTTGTAAAGAGTTTTTTAATCTTTGGGTAGAGGGAGATTTGGCAGTGTGAATTACTGAATCTCATTTAAGTTCTTTTTGATCTCTTCATTTCATATCTTGTGTCTTGTTTTTCACTCTTAGTAAAAGAAGATGAATGTGATTCTGATGCAGAAAATGAGCAAAACCATGACCCTAATGTTGAGGAATTCCTTCAACAAGAAGATACAGCTGTTATCTACCCTGAAGCACCTGAGGAGGACCAGAGACAAGGCACGCCAGAAGCCAGTGGTCAGGATGAAAATGGTAAATAGGTCACCAGTTCAGCTCTCATGAAATCAATTTACTAACTACTTCACCCAAAAATTCTGTTGTGTTTTAGAAGACAAGAGTGTGCACATGTGTAACTTAAGGGGGAAAAAGCCCTTTGTTAAATAATTATAAGAGAATGGGATCATGCAAAAAACTTTATTACTTCATTTGGTGAAACAAAGCATACACTGGGATTCAGTTGTATGAGTACCTAAATTATAACCTCAAGTAACTGGAAAAAAAAATTCAAGCTTTCATAAATCCATGCAACATCATATAACAGAATAAACATCTATGAAATATAATGGGAGTAAAGCAAGCTACTGTGGTTTTATGTAAGAATAACTTGAGGTGAGTTATGTTTATTTTCCTTTTCGTATTTCTAAACAAAGCTCCCAAAAGGATCTATTAGATAGGATTTCTTTTGTTGGGTAGCCAGTCTATGACAACCTTTGGGGTTTTTTTGCCTGAAAAGGCAACAGTGGAGAAAAAAGAAACATTGTTTATACAGAAATGTTTATGGGAAAAGTAATGACCTCTTGTTATTTAGAAGTAGATGTGAGGTTTTTTCTCTGAGGAAGTTTCGTGCTAAGGTGTTCTTCTGAGTGAGACGGGGAGTCATACTTCATTCATTTCTTCGTCATGAAATATTTGAAGGCAAATCCTGTTCTGATTTTGCATTTTGTGCTGCTTTCTGAAGTGTTCAGCTTTCATAATCTGTGACCACTGCAGTTTCACCCAGATTGTGTTCCTTTATTGGAGTATTTACAGTTTTTCAAAAGAAAGTAACATGCTGCATAAACAGTTAGGAGTTGCTGTGTTCTAGTAGTTTTAAAAAATATATATAACTGAACAGATAAGTGTCATTGTAGCTGTAGTACTGTACTGGAGTCGAGGAAGATCAGTGCAAGAGGTAATGCTAACCTTTTGTTCTGTTCCCCAGAGATTTTATGTATTAGAGACTTTTTTTTTTAAAAAAAAAAGCATAATTGATTTAGGATTTTAATTTGCGGTTGCAGTGGCACAGATTGTCAAATCAATTTTGCAATATGATTTCCATGTAATCATTAAAAAGACGTATTTTTAATAATAATTTAAATTGGACCGATCCCAGTAACTTCACAGAGAAGTATTCTGAAGATGACAATGCTGAACAGTAATGTTCGTTGTTTTAATCATTTGGGAACAGAAAATGCCAAAAATGTAATGACATTTGCTCAAGATACATGCTTCCAAACTGGGGGACTGGACAAGAGAAGCGATAGAGAGTCAGAGTTTTTAGTGACTTTGGGAAACCACTGCCATTTTGCCGTTTACTCCAATGGAAACAGAATTTAAGTTAACGTGCTTCTGACATGTCCACTGAGTTGTGTTTGTGCTGAAATGGAGTACTCTTTATGCCAGGTGAATGGAATTGTAGGTGGAAAAAAGAGAAATGAAGGGAAGCATATTGTGTCTATACATGTGGGGATGGATTGGATGGGGGACAGCCCAGCTAAACCAGGAAAAGCAGCAAGGGGTAGAACGACACAAAAACCAGTGCAGTAGGAGTGGTAACTTGATTGTTACTGTAACAAGTGTAAAAGATCATATATGATAGAAAAGGTGGTGGTTTTTAGTAATGATGAAAACTAGTCTGACTCTTCTTTTCCTTTTCACTGTTGCAAGAGCAGTGACACATTCAGTAAAAATAAAGCCATTAAGTTCCACACAAACAGAATGAATTGCTCCTTCACAGAACATATAATCAGTCTATGGTGATAAGAGGAAGAGGTCATGAAGGTAAATAATTCAGAAGTACTTTCTAAAGTACTGGTTAATTTTATGAGTATTAATAATTCTTATAGTTCTGAAACTTAGAATGACAGTGCATACAAATGTGTCCCTCATGCGTCAGAGCATAAAATGTTAATCAGTAAAGACCTTCCACCTTTCTTTCCTGCTCATGCTCAGCACAGTGCATAGGTGCATCCTTGCAACATTTACTTCATGTTTTTCCTGGAGCATGGAAGAGTAGCGTGGTCATTTGAGGATATCACACCTATAAATTGATGGTTTGATCAAATATAGCAAGCCCTGTATCTATTTAAACACACTTTTACCAATTTATAAAAGAAGCTTTTTTCCAAATCTTTTAAAAATTAATTTTTCATCATTTACTATGTAATTTTTCATGATTTACTATATATGGGGGGTAAATGTATACTAATAAGAAGGGATGGAATTAAAACTTCATAAATGGTGACACGTCAGAAATAGACTTGTGAAATTGTTATTCAGCTTCAATCTGATTTCACTTTTCCCTGTACTAACACAGAAGTAACTTTATGAAAGCCAGCAAAATATATTGCATAGATCACATTAGAATCATATTTATGACCTCATGTTTGATCTCTCCCCTTTCTATCTTGCAGACAGAATGTCCTACTAACACATACATATCTGTGTATCATAGAATATAGAATGGTTTGGATTGGATGGGACCTTTAAAGATCATGTAATCCTGCAATGAGCAGGGACATCTTCAACTAGATCAGGTTGCTCAGAACCCTGTCCAACCTGATCTTGAATGTTTCTAGGGATGGGGCATCTACTATCCCTCCGGGCAACCTGTTCAAGTGTTTTACCACCCTCATCATAAAAATTTTTTTCCTTATATCTAGTCCCAATCTACCCTCTTTTAGTTTAAAACCATCCCCCCTTGTCCTTTCAGCATATTGTGCTGACTCTCTCCAGTGTACACAGGGGGACCCATGCCACAGTGCAGTTAGTAGCATAATACCTGTGGAAAGAATCTAAGTTATCATTAGTCCTTTTCTGAAACAAATGGAACTTCTAGCAGCTGCGTGTTTTCTTATAGTAGTATATGTAAATGTAGAGCCTGTTTGTTGGCGGTAATAAGTTTGGAACTTGCATTTATTTAAATAAGGTGTATTGTCTCTCCTGTGTAGGAACACCCGATGCGTTTTCCCAACTGCTCACTTGCCCATATTGTGACCGAGGGTACAAGCGTTTTACCTCCCTGAAGGAACACATCAAATACCGCCATGAAAAGAACGAAGATAACTTTAGTTGCTCCTTGTGCAGTTACACGTTTGCGTACAGAACGCAGCTCGACCGCCACATGACATCACACAAATCAGGAAGAGATCCAGTAAGTGGCCTTTGAATTAAGGATTTATTGTTCTTTGTAACAACACTGTGATTTCTTATGTGGGCAAAAATGTCAAGCGCAAATAAGCTGTTCACACCGAATTATCTGTGTGCTGAAGTTCCAGTCCCAGAGAGCACACTTAAGCTTGCTGCTCAAGTCAGGCTTTTTTTGTAGCTGTCAAAGGTTGAGATCTGAATTCCTATGTTTTCATTCATCTATGGAGTATGGTTGGGCTTAAATTTTACTTTTCAGAAGTTCTTTATTAAATTTATTGGTAATTAGTTGGGGTTTTTTTCTGTTCATTGGCTAACATTGCATAAAAATTATGACTCAAATCTAATTTCAAATCGTTTGTGAAACACTTCCATTTTTCTTTCATAAATCCTATTTGTATGATTAACGACTTACTGTAGCATTTTTGCCCTTAGGAAACAAATCATTGTGTTGCTTGAACTGTGAGATACAGTTGTTAAATGCAATTCATGCTGTAAGACAATATACAAATAATGAGTGCATAAAATACAATGTTTCACTACGACATGAAGCCACAGAAAAGGCCAAGGATGTTATGAGCTTGTTTTCTCTGGTTCATGGGCTGACCTGAGGGCATGGTTCCCTGAAATACCTTCCATGAGTTAGCCATCTGATCACTACAGAAGATCCTGAGATTTTCTTCTCCTGTTCCTCTTTTTCTTTTCCTCTTGTATCCCACACTTTCCCATTATCCATCCCCAGCACATGCTTCCATAGCTTATCAGGGCACTCTGAGGCTCAGGAGCCAATTGAAATAATCAGGAATTATCCAGATTAAAAACTATACAGATTTTCCACCACCAGGTTAAAGAGGCTTGGAGATGTTCCTTTCTCAGGGCAGAACAGAAAGATTGATACTCTCCAGAGATGAAACAGGAGACAAACAGAAAGATACAAAATAGAAGGTAAAGGTGAAAGTACTTCAACATTTCTGGTAGCTCACAATCAACATATATTTTGTTAAACTGAAAGGCTGTAGCCCGGAGTAAAGGAGATGCTTTTTCACACAGTGTCTATTAACCTCCATTCTACAAAGTATCACTAAATCTAAGGCTTAAAAATTTATTGTACATTTTTATGCCTGAGTGTTTACATTCACAGGTAAGTTAAATAGGTAAAAGAGGTATTGGCCATCGTGCTGCAAGGATTTCACTGTCTCACAGGGTTTGCAATAACCTCACCAACATACTCCAACGTGGCAGTTCTTTTTTATTCAAACATATTTCCTGTGAATGTATTTCCCATTTCTGTCTTGTTCTCTTTTTGGCTTGGCTTCCACTTTAAATTTAGTGTCATCTTATATGTGTCTTATATTTCTAACTATAAAATCTATGAATGCTATTTGAACAATGCTTCTTTTGTGAGCTACCACATTTATTTTCGATTTTTTTACAGTTACAAGCCTGAAAGCAGAAGAGTAAAGTAGTTGGGGGGGATAGAATCCTTTCCCATATTTGTGTGTAGTTTGAATGAAAATATAAGAAATATCAAGTTAGTAAACACTCTCGGAAGTATTGCTGCAAAGGGAAGCTTAAATTATATTCCACAGATGTCTTTTCATGGGTTTATACTTTCGAAGGCACAATTGTTTGATTAATGTTGTTTCTACAAAGTATGTGCAACTCAGTATTATACCTGTTTAAGTGTGTTCTTTCCTCTAGAGCCATAGCCAGAATTAAAACTATGAAAGTTTAGATACTTGGCAAATTTGAAATACATATTTTTTATGTTATTGACACAAAGTTGTTATATCTTCAAAATTGACTTCATGTGCAGGTACATGGTTGCATCCTTTGTGTAATGGAAAATGAACTTTTGTCCTTAGTAAAGTACAGACCTGTAGTTGTGGATCTTAAACAGCTACATGTTTAAAACATAATGCTTTATTCTTAAAGAACTTCACCTGAAAGTAGATTATTTGGGTAGCTTTGTTAGCTGGTTAATGTTCAGCATGTGACAATTTTGTAATTGTTCCGTATGAGGAAGCAAGAGCAAAGATAAAAACAGGGATAATGAAGGCAGCGAAAGGGGCGTGTGCACACTTGGCCTCCTTCTGAGCCAGGGGCAGATAGGCCAAACTGCAGCTACTTCTGCTTCAGCAAAGAGCCTGCACCTTCTCCTTCACTGCTCCCTACTCCCCATGCCCTGTGTCCCTCACAGCTCCCCTGGCTGCTCCTACACCTCTGACGCTTCATAGGAGGTGGTGCTGGGTATGTATCGTCTGCCTTGATGTGTAATGCACCAGAAAAGATCTTGAAGTATGAGAAAGTGGTTCTTAAATTTGGTTTAATTTTTTTTCTCATCAATTTACAAAGCACCTGTAGGTAGTCTTTCAAAATGTCATAGTGTCATGCACATTGCTGAGAAATGGCAGTTCTGAAGACCATGGTCAAAACCATCTGTGAAAAAAACCTGATATACCTGTAATTCCTCTCTTCCAAAAAGCTGTTGAGGATTCTTATTAATTAGTTTGGGTTCTCTGGTGTGAAAAGAGTGGGGATCAGTCCTAAGCACAGGAAATATTTGATGCAGAGATTTATTAGTTGCTAGTTACAGACCTTAATGCTGATGTTTCATCTTTCAGTCCTTGATGGAGTGCAGATGAGTATTCTTTGAATGCTGCAGTTAATTCCTTAATGAGCAGAAAATGGCAGTTTTGTACAGTGTATTAAAAATATATCACACATCGCTGACACAAAATATCACACATCACTGGCTTTAACAGTGCTGAAACAGAGAAAACCATTTGAATCTGAGAATATAAAGGTGAAAGAATATCACAGGTGTTACTTTAGAGAAGTGTTATGATTTCTCAGTTTTAAAGAAGACCCTTCTAGGTAATTCTGAAGAAGTCCCAGATTTATAAAACAGTATAGTATGGACAGCAAGAAAGCTGAATGAAGAATTACAGATATAAGAAGGTATGGCAAAATAGATTTGGAAACCTACCTAGTAGAAAGCTCAAAGCACCTTATAGCTATGACCAGGAAAACTCATTAAAAATTTGGTAAGATAAATGTGGACTTCCATGCCATAGAAACAGAACATTAAATTTTAAAGACTGGAGCAGAAATGTTTCTAACAGATTGAATACACACACTGATATTTAGTATGAATATTTATGTAGTCCAACATCTGCAGTAACTGTATATATCCTGAGAGCCGTTAACTTGTATAATCTCAAGTCAAACGGTAGTAACTGATTCTCTGCAGGCTTAAGTAAATCCTGACACAGTCCTCTACACTCAGTGCAGTTGGATCATTAAAGTGAAATGCAGTGAGTCAGCTGCAGTCGTCTAGAACATCATCTTCAAGGGACTTAGTTAAACAGGGCTGAAAAGCTGTGTGGACTAGAAAAAGACAGCTGACAAACCCAGGAATAAGGGTCAAGTGCTAATCAGGATAAGTCAGAGTGGAGACCTCACTGCAGAGCCTGGGAGAAGGCAGGAAGGAGCCCACCCTGGGGAGGATGGGAGCAGTATCTACTGAGAGGTAAAATCTGCAGCTTAACCAAATGCTTATCCTAGGGGAACTGTCAAATTAGAGTACTTGGAAGTAATTTAGATTATCTTGCTTCAATTTGTCTTCTGTTAGCATTTGTAACATATAAAGGAGGACAGGGTGTTGAATGGGAAGGGTTGATAGTTTAGACATCATGTCTCATAGCAGAGGGCACAGACTTTCATCCAGCAACCTGCCCAGCCATGGGTTCTTCACATCTGCCGGCACAAATCAGAACAGGATCATTGTCCTGCATTTTTATCCATCCACTCTTCTCTGGTTCGGTTTTCGGCCCCCAGTTGTCATGTCTGCACTCAGGGAAGAGCCTTAGCACTCAGTGAGCATCTGCTCCCTGCACTGCCAACCACAACAGAAACAGAGTGAGGGGTCGGAGCTCCCGCCATGGTTTCATACCAGAGGAAGCTAATCCACACCAGCCTGTTGGTGGTGGCTGCCTGTAGGAAGGCTGTGTCCCCAGAGCACATGAATAGTTCCATTAATGAGTTTATGAAAATACTTGCTCTGGTTACCAAAAATCTGCAGCTGCATCCAAATATTGGTAGAGTATCTTTTTGCCAAGTGAGCTCTGGGGTTTTTTTAATAAACAATTTTTTTGAACAGAAAAATTTCTAACTCCTTCATTTCATGTTGGTGATTAAGCTGCTTCAACTTCTAAAGTGCGTGTAATTTTTGTCTTTAAAAATACATGCTTGTATAATTGTACAGTTTGTGATAAAATTATGGATCTTGCATTTACATGTCACATACATACTACATACATTTACATGTCTCTCTTTTGCTTTTTTTAAACTAGCAAAAAGTGAAGAGGTTTGATGTTGTGTACTTGGGAAATCCCTCCATATTTTCATTTATTTTGATTTAGTTTTTTGCGTTTACTTGGTGAATTCATTGTGTCTGAGGGTACCTTTGTTGTCACTGAGCTACCTTCTCTTGAGCAATCCTGTGACATCATTATATAGAGGAATCCAAGGCCAACAGTAAGCGCTGGAAGCATGTAAATGGAAAAATCAAGTCAACTGATTAAACTTTAAACAGGCTTTTATAGGCTTTATTGTTTTTCTGTCCATCATGAAATATTCTGTGGGTGGTGGGCTTGGGGGTTTTCTTGATGTTTTTGCTTTCACAAGTAGAATTAGCATGCATCCTGGAACTTCTTACTCACATAACTTGTCAGTGTAAGCTTCATCTGAACTGAGGAGAAGGGTCAACTGTATTTTGGGTTTGTTTTGTTTTTTCTTTTTACTGTACCAGATTTATTCAGAATAGACATGTCTCAGTTTTTACCTGATTTGTAATTTGTTTCTTTTTCATGCATTACCCATGCCACCTTCAGTCTCTTACAATTCTGGTTGATTCTTTTCAGTTTTGTATTGCATTTTTTCTCCAAGATCCATACAAGATGTTTCTCCAACATGCTGGCCTGTACAATAATTAAGAATTCTTTCTTACAGAGACATGTGACGCAGTCCAGTGGTAATCGAAAATTCAAGTGCACTGAATGTGGAAAAGCTTTTAAATATAAACATCACCTAAAGGAGCACCTACGAATCCACAGTGGTAAATAAATCAAGCATTGAATTGAGTACTGATGTTGCCATTTCTATTCTTTATAACTTTGATTTGATACCAGTCTTGTGCATCTAAGTTTAAAATACTAGTGTTTTCCTTATTTTTTTTCCCTTTTGGACACTGACAGCACTGACTGCAGCATTCAGCTGTGTGTAGGGAATATATAGAAAAACTCAAGAGGATTTACAGTTGCAGCTTAAGCTCTTACAGTTAAGGAAAACTTGACTTGTGGCAGAAGAAATGGGGACATCCTTCTGGTCCTTTTTCACATGTCTGTTTTTTATTCAATGTTTGCAGATCATTCAGTGCATTATCAGCCTTTCTAGAGAACTTCAATTGATAATAATCAGGACATAAGATCTGTGTGTTCCTACCATGGCTGTGATTGGCACCATTCAAGACTAGTCATATTAAAGTAGAATCAGGATACAGTGATATACAATTTATTTTAAAAGTTCCAATTTATAGAAAATTATAAATATATAATATATTTTAATATATAATATAACAATAAGTTAAATGTGGCCACTCAAAAGAGATTCTCAATTTCTGTCTTTAACTGAACTGATAAGTTTTGTAGGAAGATATGGGTATACTGTATTTGAGTTTGCTACAATAAAATGTGCATAGCTTCTTATGCAGTTATGATTTGCATTTATTGCAGTTTTTCTTTATCTAATCATATTCTACTTTTTTTCTCATTCTGAAGTAGTTAATGCAGATTCTGATATTGGTAGTGGTACTACTTGAATGGAGTTTAATAAAATCTGCAATTGTCATATAGACAGAGAAATACTGGAACACATCCTATGTGGGCTCCATCCTATATCTACTAGTGGATCACACACTTATTAAAGTAGCCTTGGATCAGAGCTATAGCTGATGTAATTACTCTTACTATTCAATTCACTGTATAAGATATTTTTTTCCCCTGGTACTCTTTGAGAGATCACTTTGATGTATTCTTTCTGGTTACTGTTGTTTGATGAAGTTACACTGTAACCTAGCAAATTGTTGCATATGCCTTTTTTCTTTTTTTTCCCTCTTTTTTCCTTGTCTCTAGGAGAGAAGCCATATGAGTGCCCAAACTGCAAGAAACGTTTTTCCCATTCTGGTTCATACAGTTCACACATAAGCAGTAAGAAGTGTATTGGTTTGCTGCCAGTGAATGGTCGAGCCCGGACAGGGCTCAAGATGTCTCAGTGCTCCTCCCCTTCCCTTTCTGCATCACCAGGTAGCCCAGCAAGACCACAGATACGACAAAAGATAGAAAACAAACCTTTGCAAGAGCAGCTTCCTCTTAACCAAATTAAAACTGAACCTGTGGATTATGAATTCAAGCCCATAGTGGTTGCTTCAGGAATTAATTGTTCAACCCCTTTGCAGAACGGGGTTTTTAGTGGTGGTAGCCCATTGCAGGCAACCAGTTCTCCTCAGGGTGTGGTGCAAGCTGTTGTTCTGCCAACAGTAGGTCTGGTGTCTCCCATAAGCATCAATTTAAGTGACATTCAAAATGTACTTAAAGTGGCAGTGGATGGTAATGTAATAAGGCAAGTACTGGAAAACAATCATGTTAATCTTGCGTCCAAAGAACAAGAAACAATCAACAATGCATCTATACAACAACCTGGCCATTCCCTCATTTCAGCTATCAGTCTTCCTTTGGTTGACCAAGATGGGACAACCAAAATTATCATCAACTACAGCTTGGAGCAGCCAAGTCAACTTCAGGTTGTTCCACAAAATCTAAAAAAAGAAAACTCTGTTCCTACAAACAGTTGCAAAAATGAAAAATTGCCAGAAGATCTTACAGTGAAGTCTGAGAAAGATAAGAACTTTGAAGGAGAGACCAACGATAGCACTTGTCTTCTGTGTGATGACTGTCCAGGGGATCTTAATGCACTTCAAGAACTAAAGCACTATGAAACAAAAAGTCCTCCTCAGCTTCCCCAGCCCAGTGGAACAGAAGCTGAGAAACCCGACTCCCCTGTTCTGTCAGAAACTGGGGAGAACAACTTATCTCCTGGTCAGCCACCCTTAAAGAACCTTCTATCGCTCCTTAAAGCGTATTATGCATTAAATGCACAACCAAGCGCAGAAGAACTTTCAAAAATAGCAGATTCAGTAAACCTACCACTGGATGTGGTAAAAAAGTGGTTTGAAAAAATGCAGGCTGGACAAATTTCTGTGCCGTCTTCTGGACCATCTTCTCCTGAACAAGTTAAATTAAGTAGTCCCGCAGATAATGACGATCAAGCGGCAACTACAGATGTGAGCGAACCGCAGAACAGCACAACTAACTCACAAAATCCTGTCAGTACAACGAAATCTCAGACTTTACCAGGGGGATCAACTCCGAACGGTTCACAGAGCAGCACGCCATCTGCATCGCCACTAAACCTTTCTTCATCAAGAAATTCACAGGGTTTCACGTACACAGCAGAGGGTGTACAAGAAGAGCCACAAGTCGAACCTCTTGACCTTTCGCTACCAAAGCAACATGGAGAACTGTTGGAAAGATCTACCATAACTAGTGTTTACCAGAACAGTGTTTATTCTGTCCAAGAAGAACCTTTGAACTTAACTTGTGCAAAAAAAGAACCACAAAAGGACAACAGTGTTACAGACTCTGATCCTATTGTAAATGTAATCCCACCAAGTGCCAATCCCATAAATATTGCTATACCTACAGTCACTGCCCAGTTACCTACAATTGTTGCCATTGCTGACCAGAACAGTGTTCCATGCTTGAGAGCTCTCGCTGCCAATAAGCAAACCATTTTGATTCCACAGGTGGCTTACACATACTCTACTACAGTTAGTCCTGCAGTTCATGAGACACCACCAAAACAGATCCAAGCCAATGGAAATCAGGTACTTCGGTCCCCGTATTCCTCTATGATGTATGTATGATGTATTCAATCTGTATCCATACTGAACTAACAGAAAACTATCAGGATAAATTAAATAAAAATATAAATGCAAGCTATTGATTGTAAATGGGTAATAGATGTTAGTGTTAAGCCCTCTGCAAAGCTAGTTAGCTCAAGCAGCTTGAGTCCAAACTAACAGAAACTGTTGTACATGGACAACTCAGTTCTTCATTATATTTAATTTTCTAGGACTTTAGTGCTCACTGTTTTAAAAACAGTCTAATTCTTCTCATTCTCCGGATCAAAAAGCAAAACGTGGCTTCTGTCTTTTGCTTGCTCCGTATCTACTCGTTCCCCACATTCAGAAAATAAACTCTTCGGAACTTTTTGCTACTCCTTTCATGCAGCCCTTCTTCCTTGGCTCGCAGAGTAGCTGCATTCATCCTATGCCATAATGGCACTTTAAACAAAACGCGGATGTATTCTCAATTGAAAGTCAGGCAGGTATTTATCTTCTTCATCTGCCATTCCTGTATCTGGCCCTGCTCCTCTCTGGGTACATCCAGTTGTGATCTAATCAGGGTCAGTCCTCCTGAGAAGCACCTGTGCACCTTGGGGTAGGGACAGGGCAGGAAAGTGACTCATCTGTAAAGACTGAGCCTTGAAGAGTTACAAGTTTGCTTATACATTGAAGTTTATGAGACAGACATTTGAGGTAGCTAATATATACCCTTTTATACTCAGATTTGATAACATATGATAAAATCTGTGTGTAGTGGCACTGCTGATATCAGTAGAAAATATTGAAATGCTTAGAAATAGACAGTTATGGTATTTTTATAACTATTTACTAATGAAAAATTCGAGGTCACCCAAATTTTGGGTTAAGTAGTATTTGTGGTTGTTTCATGAGGAAGTCAGTAGTCAAATATACAAATTTGAATGGTAACCTAAATACCTATTTGTGAAAACTTCAGTAAAGAAGTACAGTCTTCATAAAATCTGTGAGGCAGCAAAAGGTGGGTGACCAACATTAGTTGAAAAATGCAATTAGATGGTGAATTTGCTCTTCCAGCTTACTGAGGTACTTTATAGGTCTGTAATCTTCTCTTCTATCCTAACAACGCATTTATTTTATGAATGCTAAAATATGTTGTGCCAGTGCAGCTTAGACCTGGACAACAGTCAGATTTGCATGTGATTAAAACCGGTCCCATTGAGAATTCTGCATCTGTGAGGTGGCGGGGACTTCAAAGCTGTCCATTTTGACTACAGAAGTCTAAACAATTTTGTTTGGCTATTTATGGAATTGAATAACTGTGCAGCTTCAGTTTACGTGAGTGAATTTTTTTTTTTATTGAACTCAACCTTTTTTGTAATTTTTCTGAAGGATGAAAGGCAAGACACTAGCTCAGAAGGAGTATCCAATGTAGAAGATCAAAATGATTCTGATTCAACACCCCCAAAGAAAAAAATGAGAAAGACAGAAAATGGGATGTATGCATGTGATTTATGTGACAAAATATTCCAGAAGAGCAGCTCATTATTGAGACATAAGTATGAACACACAGGTATGTACTAGGAAAAGATGTTTCCAGTCATTATTTCTGTGTAACTGATAATCTCAATTATAATCCAGTTCTCAGGCACTGTGGGGAAGTGTAAATAGTCCTTCTTATTGCTTGTGCTCAGCTTTCCTTAGAAACCCATGTTTTGTATATTTTTTTGACAGAACAGCAATTCTTTCTTTCTTTAAATTTATAAGACCTAAATCCTAAATAGAAAAAGGGGAGTTTTTGCATCTGGCTTATGAATAATCAGCTGCAAGACACACCCTGTAATTGAGGATGTATTACTTTAAATTTACCTTGCCTGGTTATAAATTAAGAAAAATTAAAAATTAAAAATATAAATTAGGAAAAAAGGAAAATTAGAAAAATTGTGTATGTGTGTGATACTTTATATGAAAGGCAGCGTATCTATCTGGCAAGAAGGATTTTCAAACTGAGCCACATTTGTAATGATCTGAAGTTAATAGCTTCAGCTATTTATTAGACATAGAATCTAACCCCTAAAGAACACCCTTTTCGCTTTGATTTTTATTTTAAATTTTTCATAGTTGTCCCTTTTGGCTCCAGTTCTGGTATCTAGGATTTTATTAGTAACTCTCGCTCTCTTATTTCTTCTGTAATGTCTTAAAATAAAAATTCTTTTTTTTATTGGTTAGGTGCCAAATATATATTGGATTTTGTATTATATATTTCTTTCCTGCTGGCTCTGTATTTCATCTCTCCCCACATCCAGAAAATAAACTCTTTGGAACTTTTGGCTACTCCCTTCATGGTGCTCTGCTTTCTTGGCTTGCAGAGTAGCTGAAATATTATATTATATTATATTGTATTTCTACATATTATTGTTTTAATGTCATCTCATCATATAGAATTAAAAAGATAAATTCTTTTGTCTTTACTACTTGATCAAGTTTCTCAAGTCATATTCATTAACCGTATCTAATTTCGTACCTTTCCTGTCCTGAGACTCTTTTTACTCCTCCTTTTCCTAACACAATTGTTTTTTCCATGCCAGTTTTAAGTTTAATGAAGTGTTCAAATCATAGAATCATTTAGATTGGAAAAGACCTTAAAGATCATTGACTCCAACCTTTAACGCAGCACTGCCCAGCCCACCCACTAAACCATGTCCCAAAAGTGCCACACCTTACATGTCTTTTAAATCCCTCCAGGGATTGTGACTCAACCGCTTCCCTGTTCAGGCTCTTCCAATGCTGGATACCCCTGTCGGTGAATTAATTTTTCTTAATATCCAGTGTAAACCTCCCCAGGCACAACTGGAGGCCGTTTCCTCTTGTCCTATCATTTGTTACTTTGGAAGAGAGACCAACACCCACCTCGCTGCTTGTTTGGCGTAATGGGTGTGCTGATCATCTGTACAGTGTGACCAAAAAGCTGCTGTCTCATTGTCTTCAACTTTTATGTCTGGGCTAAGACTGCAAAGTTGTTTTGTGTAACAGCTTTGGATGTTGAAATCCAAATAACATTACTAGGCTCCTGATAGGTTTATGAGAGACTCTAAAAACAAGACAAAGTAGAAAGCTGGAAAACCGAGCAGAAAATTAACTGAATGAAACAAAGCAGATTTTTCTTGTCGATACATGTGTAGTCAGCAAGTTTTGTACATAAAGCATTTACCTGTGTCAACCTAGATTTTAGAATGATTTTCCCTTTACCTATAACATGGAAGAAGGACTTGGTACACAAAAACCAATATTAAAGCTTAGTTGATTTCAAATTACCATCAATATGTAAAATTTAAAATGGTTTTGAGTTGAAGTAGTTTACTACAAGAAAAATGTTTCCTTTTCTAATTTATATTTGCACTTTTTTGTGCTAAAAGTTACATCCAAGAATCTGTTTGTCCTTCTATGATCAGATTTCCTAAAAAAAAAAACCTTACGAATTATCCTTATAATTGTGACAATGTAACCTTGCACTTTCGTCCTTTGGGCTCAGGTGAGAAACTCAGGCTGATAATGTGTAGAGTAGAAGAGCTTGTTACATGAAGTTTAATCGTTGTTGCTAATACATTCACCAGCAGCATTTTACAATGAAAACAACGATGTAAACTTTTAGAACTTCAGCTACAAGGTGCCTATTGTTTATGCTTTATTTTGTAGGTAAAAGACCTCACGAGTGTGGAATCTGTACAAAAGCATTTAAACACAAACACCATTTGATCGAACACATGCGACTGCATTCTGGGGAAAAACCCTACCAATGTGACAAATGTGGAAAGCGGTTTTCGCACTCGGGGTCTTACTCTCAGCACATGAATCATCGCTACTCCTATTGCAAACGAGAGACAGAGGAGCGTGACAGCATGGAACAGGAGGAGACGGGCCAGGAGGTCCTGAGTAGTGAGCATGTGGTTGTCAGGGCATCTCCCTCGCAGATCGACTCGGATGAGAGAGAGAGTCTAACCAGGGAAGAAGAGGAGTACAGTGAAAAAGAGGAAGAGGAGGAAGAAGAAAAAGATATAGAAGGACTTCAGGAAGAAAAAGAATGTAGGGAACTACAAGAAGTAGAGGAAGAAGAAGAAGAGGAAGAAGGGAAAACTGAAGGTAACAAGAACGATGAAGCTGTAAATCAAGCAAGCAATGCAGAACCAGAAGCTATACAAAATAATGGGCAGGTGTCAGAAGAAAATAATGAATAAAGCTTAAATGCTAGGTTTTTTCTATAAGGAAAGAAAATGGTAATGAAGTTCGTTCTATATTATACATGCTTTTCATGGAAACACAGTAGCCTGCATACTGTGATTTCTGTTCACTACTGTGTAAAAAAATATATATATAAAAAAAATGAAAAGAAAAAAAAAAAAGAAATCCAGGTGTGCCTGAACCTCAAACTTAGTAATTTTTCACACAGTTTTCAAAGTTAGGAACAAGTTTATAACATGAAGCAGATTAGAAAAATACAGTGACTCTGGAAGCAAAGATTTAACAGATTGTAGGAAACCTGATTTATAGACAAGCATCTGGCATTGTTTGTTTTATCAGTATTAATTTTCATTCTTAAGTTGATTAATTTTTAAACTGTACAATTGGGAGAGATTTATATGATTTTTTTTTTTTATGGGAAAACATTTCCTAAATCCACTTCAGTATTTTCTTATGTTTTAAAATGTGAGAACTTCTGCACTACAAAATTCCCTTTTGCAGAGACCTGTAATGCAGTTGCAAACAGTGCTTGGCTACCTTTGTAAATTCAACCTAGAAGGTAGCGGTTTATGACATTAGATGTTGTAGTAGAGCATATTATCATTTAAAGTGTATTGTTAGCCTTAAGAAAGCAGATGATAGAAGAACTGAAGTTTCTTACTCATGTGGTTAAAAATGTAGTTGAGAAGATTGTCGTTGAGTTCTGATTGCAGGGACTAACAGTGTTAATACTGGTAAGGACAGGAAAGTTGTCAAAAACAGTGTTTGTAATTGTGCTTTGAGTATGTAGTAACAATATGAAGGATATGATATGAAGCTTTGTATCTCCTTTGGCCTTATGCAAGACCTGTGTGCTGTAAGTGCCATTTATCAGTATTATGAAGGCTCTAAGCAGCCTTTATCCAATGTGTGGCCTACAATAACTAGCATTTGTTGATTTGTATCAAACTTCTAAACTATACATGGGGAAAAAAACACTCAACCATCAGAGAAGTAAGAACACTGGTATATTTCATTATTTAATTATTTGGTGGTATTTTGGGTTAATACCTGACTTGCAGAATTTCTCTACAATAATTACAAGGGAAATTTTCTAATCTGCTTTATTGCTTTATTGGTTTACTTTAATTTCAGACACATACATGACATGTTATCTGGCTCATAAGTATTTTCAAATGTTAGTTATTATGGACCCCATTTATTAACAATGTTAGCTGATTTTTACCTATCAGTATTATTTTATTTCTTTTAGTTTATAGATCTGTGCAACATTTTGTACTGTATGTCTTCAAACCTGGCAGTATTAATACCCTTCTTACTGACATATGTACCTTTTTAGTTTTAGAAAACTTTTATATTTATGTGTCTTATTTTTATATTTCTTTATTTATTACACAGTGTAGTGTATAATACTGTAGTTTGTATTAATACAATAATATATTTTAGTATGAAAATTTGGAAAGTTGATAAGATTTAAAGTAGAGATGCAATCGGTTCTCTTGCATTGAGATTTGATTTAACAGTGTTATGTTAACATTTATACTTGCCTTGGACTGTAGAACAGATGAATTAAAATGGGAATGTATTAATTTTACAACTGCAATTAATTCATTTTACCTTTACCCAGTTTTTAATATAAAGCTCTTAAATTTTGAAATTCACTGTGTGACTAATAGCATGATGCTCTGCAGTTTTCTTAAGAGATTAGTCTAACCATAAAACTCTCATTTCCTTAGTAAGCCAAATTAGAATAATCTTATAAACAGTGTTGGGAACAATGTTTAACATTTTTGTGCCAATTTGTTCCTGTATTCATGTATGTATGTTACAAATCTGAAACTTCATTTTTAAGTTCCTTGTTACATCATGGTCATTTTCTAGTTTTTTACCAGACTCCCCATCTCACAATAAAATGCGTCAACAAGTCTGACTTACTGTCATTATTCTGGTAATTTAGAAAATGCATTTAAATTATTTCTGTGAGATGTTACTCGGGCACAGTTCCTGCTTCAGTGCCGATGCTCAGTTTCAGTTGTACGCAAAGAGCGCGGAAGTGAAAGAAGGTTGGACTGTGTGCAGACACAGGGTTTGCTACATTAGTTTATCGATTTACCAGCGCTAGGAGAACAACTGAGATTGCAAAACGAACCGTATGGTTTTGTGATTTATTTTTTCTTGCTGTATCTGTCTAATATACAGTTTAATGCTCTCTTTCAGTAAGACTGCTTTTAAATGAAGTAAGTCTATGACTGTTTTCTTGACTTAGCAGTAAGCTAGTTGTCCGTGACAAGGTTGATGTATATATTGCTGTTGAACTTTCCAAAGAAGCAGTGCCAACGTTACAGATACAGTATTTCAGCAATGTAAGTATAAAGCCTTGAAAATTGTATTACATATGCATGTTTACAGTGCTTTGCAGTTTAAGCAAAGTTCTGTTCTTTAGTGATCTCTAAAATGGGATCTCAGTTGTTAATTTGGGGGGTTGTTTTACCTGAACGTCATGTAAGTTTTTTTATATTTACATACCTAAATGTTGGATAATTCTCAATCTTTTCATCTCAGCATTAATACATAGGAAAGATTTACCCCATATATTAATAGTTTTACTTTGCATTTTGCTGTACATTAAACCAATATTGCACTTCTAAGTGGAGTAAGCTCCAACTCAGTAATATCATTGAGGTAAATAAGAGGAAGCAGTTTTGAAAAATAAAACCATTTATATTGCTTAAATAATATTGCCTTGTAATTATTATCATAACAGAATTAATCAGGTGGTTCCGAATTTCTCACAGGTAAAACTGTCTCTGCTCTGTTCTAGGTAATGAAACACACTTTTTTGAAACTATTTGAAGATTTTTCATGCTTTTCATATTCCAAGATGTCTGTGGTAATAAATCCAGTGAGACATTTGTTGAAATGGGAAAATTTTGCTGTCTTTAGTATTAGAACAAAGAATTTTAATAAACCCAAGGTTACCCACATAAGTGACAGCTGAACGTGAAAGGCCAGTAACTTGGATTGAGAGCGAAGTCCAAGCAGTTTTGCTTCAGGAAATGTCATGGGTTTGGGGGAGGAAATTTATATTAATTACTTAGACTATGAAACCATTATTAACATTTTTATCTTCAAGATGGATCTGTGTATTGAATTTTCTATCTGTCAAGCTCAGAGATGTCTCTGGTGTTTGTGATCTTATAACATCATTTGTTATCCATTTGAAAAATGCAAAAACTGTGATGTATCTTCATTTAGCTGAGTAAACTCATCTGGAACCCAGAGGTGCTTAGGAGACACGGGCTCTGGTCCCAGCCCCGTCAGTGAGGTGCCTGCAGTGCAGATCCCTGGTGGTGTAGAGATGCCCAGGCAGCTGTGAAGGAGTCCAAACCCCAGGGCACCAGCAGTCCAGCTGCTGCCACGTGGACCTTCTCTAAATTAATGGCAAAGCAGTTTAAAGGACAGCAAGTCACACATAGGAGAAAAAAAGTGAAAGCGAAAGTGTAAAACCTTTGTGCTCTGTCCTTTAGTGATAAATAAAAGCTCAGAAAGAGCAGCAAACATGGAATGTGTAGTTTAATGAAACTTCACTGTCCTATGACCTGTTCTCCAGTCAGAAGATGAAAAGTTAATCAGTTGCCCTGTGAGCCCAGGCTGGTGCCTGTGCCTGCTTCTTCCTCAGGCTGACTGTACATGGCTCATCTTAGCACAGCAATCAGGGACAGGCAGCAGTCCAACCTGACAGAAAGAAAAGTGTCCTTTGGGTGCAGCATAGGACAGAGCACTGCTGTGCCTGATGTGCTGGCTCTTTTTCTGCTACTGACCCATCTCTTGACTCCAGAATATAATGTGTTGCTGTTTCACAATCTCTTGCAGTTGCAAAATTGTGTCAGTTGCTATGTCCTCTTTTATCAAGTAATATGAAAATAGGAAAAATACTACCAAATAACTATATGAAGAATGTTACAGAAGTAAATCCTAAATTTAATGCCCTGGGGTGGGGAATACCCTTCTGAGATCCTGAGCTAATAGGAGTAGAAAGATGGACTTAAGGCTGCAGAGAAAAGTAGAATATACCTTGAGGAGCAGCTACTGCTCCTTCTCTTTCAGTAATGTTAGTGTGGCATCCCAGTGGTGAGTCTGGTGTCATTCTCAAGTTCTCCATAGCCTCACTGCTGTCTACTTGCTGGTTTTCTGGAGCAGACTATCCATATTTGTAATTGGTAACAGCAGTATTCAGCAATGCTGTATACATGAGCTTAAATTAATTGTTTTGAATTACAAATAAGTAAATTAATAGATACTAAAAAAAGAAATTAGGAAGTTTTGTTACCTTGGCTAATCTCGCCACTGTCGCTAATACAGTGACAGTGTATTTCAATAACTATCTTAAAGTTTAGTAGAAGAATAATGCGCCATAGCATATCATCCCAGAACATAACATAGTTACCCTGAAAGGCACTATTGTTCAGGCTGAGTAAAAAGTGCTTAAACTGGCAACAGGTTTTGTGTTCACACTCTTGAGTAAAATTATTCTAATGCAATTATTGCCAGTAAACCCAAAGTCACTGTCTATACAAGCAGCACTTTACTGATGTTTGTGCTGGCAAAGTGCACCTGGTGCCTGGGATGGTGGTGGCCACCAGACTGAGTGGCAATTTGAAAGCAAAGCCATTTCCAAGAGAGAAAATATGACACTACTAGAAACATAGTTTCTGCCACAGCAAAATGCTACACTGGGGCTTTTATCATCAAAGCAGTGGAAGATCAGGAGTTCACGCTCCAAACCAACAAAGAAGTCTATAGCAGACAAATTAAATTACTTTCTAGAAGACCATTAGACGTAAAGATAATGATTTGATGATGAAAAAAGTCCATTTTGGTCCTGGAAACTGTAGTGAAGATAGGTGATGGCTTTTGAGCAGAGAAGGAGGGAGGAAAGAGCTTAATCTGCACTGTCCGGAGCACTTTTGCAAAGTGTGTTCTTTTTAGTTTATTTACTACCAGTGTATAAGTCTGCACACAACTCTCTGCTTGCATAGAGGTTTTGTTGTGTGTTTTGCACTTCCCATTCTGGTACTTAAGCAAAAAAGTACTTTTTATTCTCTTTCCTTGGCAGAATATCTTGTTTAATTGCCACTACAATAATCTCCAAATTTCATAGTGGAAATTCAGTATTAGAGTATCTTTCAAGTCTGGACTCTGTCATTTGTTCATGTTTTTCTTGGACAGGTGTTCTAATGATATTTGCACAGTCTAATTATCACCCCAAAAATGACAAAAGGGTGTGATGATCAAATTAACTCTTAAAAGTGATCAAATATTTACAACTTTTGTTGCTCTTTCATGACCCCTGGTCACTAATGTGTCACACAGTCAGGTGTATGTATTATGCCTATCATACACATTGTATGTATGTTGTCCCTAGGGGAAAGAATATATTTCATTGCTTCACAAAAAAAATAATGTTTTTTTTTAAAAAAACCCTATAATTAGAATATAAACTGATAGCTGGGATTAAACATGAAATGTGCTGATGTCAGGAGCACTTTTGTGGCAGAGGCCTTCCTAGTAGCTTGTTAAATGTGAAAGTCATGTAGTATTTATCTGGAACTAGGTGAAGTTCTCCAAGGCCTTACCTCTACACTAGCAGGTCCCCCAAAGATCTTTAAAAATTGTGAGGACAGTGGGAAGTGATCTTTAGAATAAAGATATTGAGAATGCCATTTTGGTCTTTCCTTTGGTTTTCTGGTGAGTCTCAAGTTCTCTGATTCTGCTTTTAGAGTTGAACGTTTCTGTATTGGGGTCTGTCCTTGGGTTTTGCTCATCTTTGTATGAACTAGGGTTTGTGTAATAATCAGAAGATTTGCATTGCATGTTAATTCAGGAATTACGGGGATAAGTTATTAAACACAAAACCCCCTGAAACATTCCTACATTAACTTGATATTGTTCCTGCTGAGCTTCTGTCCCTGTTCTACTTGGAAAGGTTACTCACTTTTAGCACATTGTGGGCCCAAAGAAAGGCCACAAGTCTGAGAGCACTTAGTATGACTGAGTCCTGTTTCCATCTCTTACTCTTCAGCTGCTCTCTCTTTGTGCCAAATTGTGCCATGACTGGGGATGAATATCACCAGAACCCTTAAATTCTGTGAAACTTTGTACATTTTTAATGACAGCCAAGCTATTCCAAGGTATAGAGGGAACATTTTGCTCTTTCAATGTCCAGAGTCTGTTGAACCAAATTGTTCAAGAAATAATTTAATTGGAAAATCATGCAAAAAGTAACAAGGGCTTCCAACAGATTTGAAAGGCCATGTTGCAGAACACAAAAGGTTACTTGGAATTCTGCCTCCTCCTTGGTCAAAGCAATCTAATAATGGACAAACATCTCTGTGGGCAGTAGTCCACAACTACTTCTGAGTGTAGTGCTGTCACTGGTCTCCTCCAAACCAGAAGCTGAGCAGCTGTTTCACTTGTACAGACTCCATATGAGTCCTTGTGAGCAGTAAATGATGGAGTGAAGGGGAGGAAGATTTAACCTTTCTGAGGGTCAGAATTGGTTGTCCTGCCAGCAGCACTTTTCTGTGAGCTGCTGCTGCTACTGGCCAGGCAGTGTTTGAAGTGGTTGTGGTCACAGCCCAACCAGGGCAAATGATCTCAGCAGTGGTTGCAGAGGTAACAGGGGCTTCCATCAAGGCAAGCTGACTAAGTTGACCTCCAGTGAGCTTTTTTTCCCCCATTTGGATGGCTCCAAAGAAAGCCTCTGGCAGGAGTCAGCAGCCATGCTTTGGAAGACCTGCTGGCCTGCATCACCCAAGCCCAGAGAAAAGCCACCCCTCGGTCTGTAAAATACAAATTTTTGAGAGTAGTAACTAGTGTGTGCCCAAAAGATGACATTGTCTTTAGAATACTCTTTTCATCTTTTTATTCAGCCTTCTTCTTGTTGACATTCTGATCTCCCAGATAATCTGTTGTGTCAAGTAATCTTAAAAGGTCCTGAAGCTTAGTGAAAGGCACTCTGTAAACCAAGGAAGAAGGAATTCTAGCACTTGCACTTGTGATGAGTGTTATCACCATTTCTGTATCTTTTCCAAACCCGATTATGAGTTTTCCTGTCTTAGGAGAATAAACCAAACCAAAACACAGATGATAGAAATAAATGCTGGATGATAGCATAACTTGCACAGGGTTATTCAGGCAGAGTTGGGAACAGAACTGAGGACTCTTACATGGGAAAGCCTTATGCCTTTAGCATGCAGCTTGTTCGGAAGGATTATGGCCATTGGAGCACTGTGATTTTCAGCAGCACAGGGGAGCTCAGCCTTTAGCAGCTACACTGCTTGATAAACTTATCTTCTTACACTGCAGTCAGAGGCCGGTTCTTCAGCTCAACCAACAGTCTCAGACTTTGTATACAGTAAAAGTGTCTTGTTCAGGGCATGCAGATGCTGAAAAAAGGACCAGTGGGACATTTGGCTAGGTTGTCAGTTGCCACTAGGAATTTACTTCTGGAAATGTTTTCAGAAACCAGTAATATTTGTGCCTTCCTCCCTGCACAGGCTGATGCTGGGATCACTGCTGTAAGTGGTGAGAGTGCTGTCAGTCTGCGAGGAGCTCAGGTTGTGCAGGTGGCTCTTATGGAAGGGAAAGAATAAAAGCTTTGCTGATTCTCTATGGCTCCTGCTGGTGCAATATTTTATCTTGTTCCTTGTAGGGTTTTTTGTGAAGGCCACCTGTCAGGGATGTGTTGTTTGGGCCCCAGTGGCTCCCCAGTGGAGGGTCCTCCTGCAATGCTCAGGGGAGAGGAGTGGAGAGGAAAAAAGACCTCAGTGCAGTAATTTGCAGGTATGTTTATAACTACCAATTGTTCCATCCTTCTTTAGAGAAATTGCTCAACTCACAGTTACTTATGTCAATAAAACCATTGTAGGATCACCCTTTTCTCATTTGCTATTAAAGTATTCTGGGTTTTTTTTAACGTTAAGGAAAATGGAAACTTTATTCCTGCTTTACTGTAGTTTTTTATTTAGTTTATAACTGTTGCCCCACCATCTGTGTTTAAGAAGGACAGTACTGCATTGCCTAATCTCTGATAATGGAAATGCATTCGGTTCAGTGAAATCGGAATCTGTTTGGTTCACTGCATCTAAAACTAATCAAAAATAGCTGGAGAATCTAATACAAAGAATTGCAAATATTTCATGACCAGAACCACAGAACCACTGCTTGCCCAGCCAAGAGAGGTAGGGAAGGTTATAATGGCTTTCATTAGTTCAGTTGCCCTCTCATTAATGCTGTTATTTGAGAGGACAAAATATATATATATATATATTTAAAAAAAAAAAAAAAGGCATGAAAGAGCAAGTATGAGTGTCTGATTAGTAATTTACTATTGCACTGCCTTTAAATAGGAGACTTGAATTATGGTACAAACTACAGCGTCTGGACTTTGTCCATATGGGACACTGCCAACAGGACTCACACCCTTATCTCCATCACAGAGTAAGAATCATGTTTATTTGTTCACTCTCCAACCAAACAAATACAAAATTCTGTCATGCAAAGTAGAACTAGCCCAACAATAGAGTCTTTGTCTTCCAGGAGGGCCAGAATGGAGCATGTTGCCTTGAAACCTCCTTGTTTCAGTGGAAAGACTGAGCTCAAGTTTCATACGTCCCTCATGAGTGCTGTAACTTGGATGTAATCATGGATTATCCTGTTATTCCCACACCAGTGTGTAGCTCAGTCCAAATGGTTTAAGTGGGTTTAAGCCTGTTTCAACGTGCTCCCCAAGTGATACAGGTGAAGGAAGAGATGCTCTGTGGGCTCTAATGGATTACTCAGCACACTAATGGTGGAGCACTTCTGGGAATGCCCAAAGCAGATGTTTAAACCCCCTGAGAACTGTGGTTCCAAACTCTGAGCCTGCAACTCAGCAACCATTGCAGTCAGTTTTAGCAAGTGTTGCTGCTGCTGGAAGGGAGAATCCATCCCCCTCTCATCCTCTGCCCTCTCCCAGGCTGGTACAGCCCCATCAGGCCTGATCCTTAACAAATAAAAAGTAGCCAGCCATTTTTCCTGGGTTATTTTTCAGCTGAATCAGTTCACCAAATAACAGCAATTTTTTGGCCAGAGCAAGAGAAAGGAATGTTGGGATGTGGATTTTTTCCTTTTAGACTGGTGCAAAACAGGCACTGAGCGTGTTCTGAAATGTTCTCCACTTTAATTTAAAGCTGGTTTGCCAAAAACCAACAAGCTGTACAGTTTATTTGGCCAAGACACATTCTCCACTATCAGTGTTGGGAAACATTTTGGGAAGGATCCCCTCGTTGCAGTCAGTAGCAGTAACAGCTCACAATTAATCCCAGACTACTGGGTTTGTTCTGCTCTTAGTACTGCACTGACAGTGGTTGCTCTGAAGTGTCATGTAAGTGAGCAGTGTCGTGTAAATTAACTTCTTGGTTCCTTGTATATATGTGACTGCACAGACTTCCAGCTATTGCTAAAAACTTCATTTATTTTGTGATGCAAGCAGATAATTTTTTTTTTTTTTTTGAACTAAGAACCCCTTCCTGTGCTGGTTGAACTAAAATAGTGCTTCCCCATCTTCCCACTCCCATGTCTGTGCTTTGCACGCTGCTGCTTTTGATAAAAACACGAAGCGGAGTCTGGATTACAGGTATTCTATTCTTCTGGGTTTACTTTACCCACCACAGGATTTCTGTATGTTCTTGTAGGTACCAAAGCGAAGCCAAAACCAATGTTGCTTAAGACTGTACTGCAGGCTGAAAACTGAAATAAATTACAAAGTTAAGAAAGACCCCGGCAAGAGTGGGCTGCTGGCAGTGTGGCACGTTCTCTGCAAAGTCACAGGGCTGATTTAGTCTGGGCTGCTGAGTTATTGTCAGAGCTAGAAAATGTCCTTTGCCCTATTGCATCAACCTCTCTTTTTCACTTTCAAGCTGTTACAAGAGCAGAGGACACAATTAGCTCTATTAGTCATTTAGCCGATTCAAAATCTGAATGAGTTGGGTTTTCCCTTGCTTATAAATGAGGCACTGGCAGCAGGATGTCATCATGCTGAGACTGCAGGCTAGGCATAGCAAAGGACTTGAGGGCTGACCCTGGAATAAAGTCCAGGGATCTCTGCTGGGAAGCTACACAGTGCAAAGGGAAAATTGAGTTCACCAAAATGAGATGCAAAACAGCTGGCATTGCCTTGGCTCAGGGATGCACTTGAGTCCTTCTGTCCATGCACACTCCAAAACATGGATTTCTCCCAGAGACTCTGTATTTTTCTGGACCTGGCTGGACAGGGCTCGCACTCCTTCAAACCCTGCTCCTGCCCATGCCCAAAAGGTAAAATTATTTGTGTCAGGAGAAGGAACACAACATCCTATTTAATCCATCTGTTATCACCTCAGTGACTGATCACTGTAACCCAGCAGACACAGACTCTTTCAGAGCATCACTGGGGTGCTCCTTTTCCTTTTATTGAGGATATTTTCCTCTTTAGACAATATTTCAAGATCTGAGTGAGAGGAGAAGGTGGAGAAAGAAGGCAAGAGTCATACAATCAAGCACAGGCACCCAGAGGGGACCTGTCTGTGATCCCATGGCAAGAGAGTCCCTTGGTGGAGAAGATGCCCCTGTGCTGATTGCTGTGTCCCAAAGACAGGTCCATGCGCGTTCAGCCACATGACAAGCACCAGTCCTTGGTGAGTGCTCTCACTACAAACTGCTGCATAAGGAGCAGGTACCTCCTCCACCCAAGCTTTAGAGCAATACGCCAGCTGTGCCTGTGCTTCACAAGCAGCAGAAGTCATTACTACACATAAGATGGCCTCGGGGCACAGCCAGCAGGGCAGGCTCATTAGGAGATTTTGGGATCTCTCAGAAACTAGTCTCTCACCTTGTAACTGGGGGCAGGAAAGATGCAATGACCCACTGGCATCGAGGTGGACCTGATCATCTGGGCAGCAGGGACCTCTGGGTATCTGCCAAGGCACTTGCATTAGGTCTAGCTTTTGCTGTCTACATCATGTCAGCAAATACATAAACTGATTCGTTCTGTCAACTGTGACAACAACAAAAAAATGCATCCATGTCCCTTGCCTTGCTGGCTTTTTCCATGTGAAATCTCTCCAGCCAGGAGTATGGCCCTGCAGTGCTTTCAGACCTGACCCCCTATAAGTGTTTCTATAGCTATCCAGTAGATGGTCAACAAAGCTTCCAAAAAATTCCCAAAGATCAACCTCATTCCCTGTGCCCCCAGGTGAGCAGTGTGCTGCCCTACTGGAAAAACAAACAAACAAACAAACAAAACCAAACAAAAACCAAAACAAAACAAAAACAAACAAAAAAACAAACAAAAAAACAACAACAAAAAAAAAACCACAACAATTTTTGTGATCATCCAAGTGGGTCTTGCTGCCTTGTATTGTCTGTTTCTGTCAAAACCAGGTGGCAGAGCTGCTGAGGGGGCAGCCAGGTGCCTGCACCCTCCTCCTGTGCAGGAATACACAGCACAGAAGGCAAAAGCCCTGGAACACAAATATCACATTCAGGGATGGAAACAATTGAACCATCTCTACAGCGGGAAAAAGAACTTGTCTTTTCTCCAGTTTCCCCATCTTTAGAGGAAAGATAACTCTCGGTCATTACCCACAGGCATGCTGTGGCATCTAATGTCAGTAATACCTAGCTGGTGAAGCGTAGGAGCTCTAGGAGAGCGAAGCTGTTGCTGTGTGGATGGGGTTGGAGTATTACCTGTGGTGTGGAGGTCACCTGGTGCTCAGTTGCCAGATGCCCTTTGCAATATGGGCTGTCCTGTACTTACTGCTCAAATTCCAAGCCTCACCTGAAGCCACAGGCTGGGGCTTTTCTGCACTTTTACTGCAACAGATGAAATCCCACATGCACAATGCAGCTCTCCCGTGGCTACAGCAACCCCAGGGCACTGGGCTTGAGGACATGGCACAAAAGCAGAGGGATGGATGTCTCTGGGTCTGATCAATGTTTAAAGTCTGACAGCCCTGCTGGACTCTTCCCTGGCAAGATCTGCTTCAAGCTGCTTATCATTTTTTGCAAAAGCTCAATTTTCCATGTGGAGACAAGGCTCTCAGATGGTTTTTTTCAATTTTTTTTTTTTTTTTAAAGGAGAGAAGGCAAGCATCTTGCCCTTAGAGAAGATGGGTCGTGAATGTGTTGGTGGAGCATCTTCAGTATTATATGAGAAGACACAAATCGATGCTTTTTTTCCAAAGCTGGGGTTGTCATGCCTCCTTCACTTACTGGAGTAGGTGGGCAGCAGGTTTGTAGACGTCAATTCTCTCCTGTCTCTTGGGATGGTATTAAGGTAGACAACACCTGGACAGAAAAGGAGCATGGCAAACTCTACTAAATATGTGGAAGAAGGGGCAGACCAACTAGTCAGAGAGATGGGAGTCATGGGCCTCTGCATGCCTAGGCTGGAGCTCCTGGGGACTTGGGGACAGGGTGTCCAGTTACTTATCCAGTTACTAATCCAGACCACGGATTAACCCCGTGGTCCTTGCCCCTGGTCATCCTCCAGCTCATGCTGGAAACTGAGGCTGTCCACATGCAGGGTAGGAAGAGTATGTTCTGCCTTTTATTCGCCAAAATATATAGTTTTGCTTTCTATTTATTAATGCAATTAGCTCCATATTTATTTGTAAAAGTAAAGTGCCTACTTCAATTTCAAATGTTATGAGACAAAACACTTGGAAGAATTACTTCAATATGTACTTCACCTGCTTGTTACTGCAGTTGGGCAAGAAGGGTTCATGTGCAAGTAAACTGCAGACCTGAAGGGCTTTTGTTCTTCATAAACAACCTTCTCTGAGATGCAGTGACCTAAGGAGAAATACTACAGCCAGATAAAACTGGAGGCAGTCATACTTGGCCATTATTTAAGCCTGTTGTGCAATACCTCACAGTAGAACGACCAGTCATAAAGCAGCAGAATTATTTACCTTCATTTCACAGAGGAAAATCTTCCCTGGAATAAAGCTGGTGTTTCTGGGTTTTTTTTCTTCTGGTGTTTCTCAGTGAGCTGCTCCTGGACAACTTGTTCTAGAGGGAAACTGCATCTGAACATGATTGTGGATGCTTGCAACTGTCTCAGCAAAGGGGTGTCAGGCTTTGTACGTCTGTTTCCTCAGCTGACTCAGGAAGAAATATTCTCACCCCTTACAGCCTTTTACTTTTTTGGTGGTGGTAGTCATGATTCCAAGCTGTGAATACCTTTTTTCACTGGTAGTAACAGGCTCTCTGGAAGAGCTGCCACTAAAACCTCTGAATGTTGGGCAGGAAGGTCACAGATTATCTTGATGGCCCACGGTAATGCCACCACTCCTCACCTCCAGTGGTGATGTTCCATTCATCCAGCAGTGTTTTCCTTACTCTGTTTTCAAGGGGGAACCAAAGTACAGCAACAATGATGATATTTTAGTGTGATAACTACAAGACCCAAATGAGAATAAATTGTCCAGAATCTTGCGCAAGAAATGGAGACAAGGGGTAGCTGAAACTCTGGAGGTTGCCCGTGTTGCCTTAGCACTGCCAGCAACCTACATCTGTGCGCCATATGAGCAAGTGAGAAAGTGTCTTTGAGAAGAGTGTAATGTTGGTCCTGTGTCAATAATGGATCTAGTCCAAGGGACTGAAGCATCTGCTCTATATTTCAATATTTCATTTCTTACACTTGTAAGGATATTCGAGAAGGTGAGTATCCACACCAAAAAGACTGCATATGAAAGGAAAGCTAAGATGTGGTCACCACCAGCCAAAATACTTGCTATGCTAGGAGGTAATTTGGACTTTCCTTCAGGTTACCTGTCAGCATTGGAATCAAATGATCACCATATGTAGGTCTGTAAAGCTCTGAAATCAGCTGTGCAGAGAGCAGCTCTGTGATGGTTACTGCTGGATGGGTAACTGCCAGTGCAGGAGAACTGAATTATTATTGGCTGCCAGCATGACTCCTATATGCTGTTAATTCATTACCTGTGGCTGAATTGCCAGCAGAGTGAGACAAGTCTCTTCCTTGTTTCAGGGGGTATCACCAAAAGAAAAGTGGTTTGTCAGTGGAGCCCCAGCAGAGAGGCCCACAGGCCATCCTAGATGTGAGGTAAGTGCAAGTGTTGGTTTGGAAAGCAACAGTTTAGTCCATGTCTTATACACTCACACTATTGAGAGCAGAAAATATGGACTTCTACTGTACGTGACATTGAAGGGAATGAATCTCAGTTTTTCCATCCTTTTCTCTTCTACAGTCTCCCACTTACCCAAAACGGGAATTTTTCTCTTTTACTTTTACAACACAATTTGCTATGCATTGGGAGGGGTGAGATGCTCTTTTGTATTGGGGTGTCCTCTACAGCAGCACCAGTGGAAGGCAATTATGATGCTGGGGATGTTCTCTGCTTCCCTGAAGAGTTAATGAATTCCATCCTCCCATTGTTGCAGAGTTTCCCTGGGACCTGCAGAAAGGCAGGATCCTCCACACTCTGCAAAGGGTTTGCTTCCTGGTAACAGAGCAATCCATTAACTCTTGTAGCTGTTGTTCTTGAACTGAAAGCTCTGTGCTCTAAAGCCCAGCAGGAAGAAATAATTAGCACTAAATTGTGTATTCTGGGCAAAATCCATCCACTTCTGCCAAGATTACACAAGACCTCAAATACAGTGGAAATACGTGTGGGGTGGATGCTTTCTGCATAAATGTGGAAGGAAGTGTGCATGATTGCACTCTTGGTCAGCGTGGCCCAGAAACAGGATCTGGGGTTGATGTTGTCCTGTGCCAGCTCCACACCCTGAGTAAGCAGCAGGTTTGGTGGTAGTGGCTCTGGCTAGGGACGAGGAGACAGTGCCTGCAGGGACATGTGTCTGCACTAACGTGCTGGGGAAATAGTCCCTATCCCAGTCGTTCCCCTTGCCCTGCTGCCTTCCCTGGCTTTCACGTGTGCATCCCACTGTCAGCCCTGCTGGGCACTACATTGCTCTTGGTCCTTTGACTGGTTGTGCTTGAGGATGTCCCAGGCTTCAGCTGGGGAGCCTCTGTTGTGGGACATACAGAAACCCTGTCTCCTGCACAGCAGTGCCACTGCAGCATGATGTAATTCTTTATCCATGCACTGGGTGCCCCTGCTATATGTACTTTAATAAACACACCGCTGTTCCTATGCTTATTCCTGTGTTTAGACAGCAGGCACTGTTTAGAATGCTTGGACAAAGATTTGTTGCCATTTTCCCCTAAGAAGTGCCACCTGAGTCCAACTGCTGGTCCAGGAACATGTAGGTCTTCTGTATGTCCTGTGTTTTACCTGCCAGCCCTGGCAGGTGCACCACTGGAGATGCCCATGTTGGAAATTACTCCAGCCCTGTGCGTCCAGGTCGTGTCTCTGAGAGCGGGCTGACTGGTGCTGTGCAGTAACATCCATTGTGTCTCAGAGATTGTCTCAGCTTCATTGCATGATTTCAGGACTAAAACATACAATATCCCATACAACATCCCCTACAACTGGATATGTTCCAAAGCAGTTGGTCATGATGAATGTCGGCTGCAAAACCGGATCCCGAGGGGAATCTTGAGGGACTTTGATCTGAGGAAGGTCCGGTTTCTCTAAGGACAGATAAAAGGTCTGAAAATTCCCTAAAAGGTGGTCTAAATTTGCACTGAAAAAAGCAGTCTTGCTGTACCAAACCCTATCAAACAAAAACAGAGATTCGAAGATGTCACACTTCACATCACCAGTTTATAATGGATAAAAAGATGTCAGGTTTCTGCGTGACAGCTGAGTGTTAAGTTTTCCTTATCTTCCCATTTCCACACAGAAAATTCCCAGTCCTCCAGCCTTTTGTCTTGGGCAGAATCTTCTAAATTTTTTGGCTTTCATATGAGCTTCTTTGGACCTTGTCCAACTTCCATTTTCCTTAATGCACAATGCTGAGAACTGGACACCAAACTACAGTGGAGAAAGCACCAGTGCCAATTAGAGCACAATAATTTCTTCCGTGTCTTACATGAAACACACTTGCAGGTGTGCCCCAGGAGGACATTTGCCTTTTCTTTTGTTGTGGGCAGACCATACCAAGAATTCTCATGGTTGCTGGGTCTCTAAAGGCTGTGGGTCCCTCTCTGCACAGTGCTGCCTGGAAGGTCACTCGTCATGAGGGCCACAGATTGGGCTTGTTTCCTTGGAACTTTTGCCTTTGACATTTCCCTCTTAAGTGCTTTTTACTGACATCTATTTGATTTCTGACAATTCCTTCAGGGGTTTCAGGATCAATTTGAATTCCAGCCTTGTCTTCCTGTGTGAAACAGCATAGAGGGCTTGTGGACAAGATGATCATTTGTCTTAGTTTGGGTACCTAAAGAATAGCTGATCTGCATGCTTGAGAGACAGGAGAATTAGTTTACTCAAAAGGCTTCAGATAAATTACTATTGGTTTCCCTTCTTCATTAGATGTCATAATGATTTGGATATTTAGTAGACAATTCTCAGATAAAAAAAATGTACAGGTTGGTCACTGAGCTCGTGAGCTGCTCCCCCTCGGCCCTGGCTACAACCAGAAGTGGTTTTTATTCCACCCCTGCTAAGAACTAGATGTGATGTGGCCTGGAAGCTCCGTTTTGTACTGGGTTTGCCATCCAGGTTACTGGGGCAGTATGGGAGGGGGTGAGCAGCCACCAAGGAACAGTAGGTTCTGTATGAGTGTCCAGCGCTGAGCAGTTTCTTCTCATTATGCCCAAAATGCTGAAAATGACCCAGGGTTAGATCTGCCTCAGGCATGCAATCTCCTGGGTTAGCACATCCTCCTCCTGCACAGCACTGTGAGTTAACATTGAACCTTTGGTTCGTTCCACAAACTTTAGGCTGAGATCACCAGGCCAGGCCTGGGCAGGGTGTCACTCCAACCCTTTTGATACTCCATCGTACCATTAAGTAACCTGCAAAGAACTTCCTGGCATCCAGCTGTCAAACGTACCATGATTAGATCAGAGTGTGTTATGAGGTTTCATGTTTTCTTAGCTGATGCATGATGTTAAATACCAGCTTTGGCTTTTAAAATAGCTTTGGGCCACTGCCTTTGCCTAGTCTGTGCCAGATTTGTGACGAACCTTGTTGGAACATTATTTAATCCTCCCAATATGACAATGAAATGTTGACTTTTTTTAAAAAAGCAACCCACAGTCTGTTTTCCAACTAGTTTTATACCTTTCTTGATAATAAATCTAGACCTTTTTCCTGCTGGTTTCCATGCAAGTGTGTTTTCAGGATGACATTCAGGAAAATTAATTAAAGTAAGAGGATGTACAAACATGAATATCCAGCAAAGTCTTGCTGCTTCAGTCCCAGCAGGGCTGTTTGTATAACGTTCCTGCAAAGTTAGACATTGAGTTATTATGGAACCAGGTTTTTTTCTATTAAAAGCAATAAAAAATGAAGTTATAGGAGACTTTACTTTGGAAAAGCAGTAAGAAAGAAACAAAGAAGCTTGATGGCAGATGTGTCATGTGCTGAAAGCCTGGTGAGTGGTGTTAGTTCAAAGAACTTGAGTGGTATGAAATAGATGGTCTTTCAGCAACGTAAGAGCCAACACAGATCTTTGGAGCTATCACTGTGGCAACACTGTTGTTGACTTGAAAGGTGCTGACTGGACTTGAAAAGGGTTATCAGGGCTTTCTGTGGAGCATCAGCTATGGGACTACTGTTAAATTTGTAAGGACTAGAAACCCTTTGAAAGTATGATCCCAAGTCCACCTCTTATTATTACTAGATAGATCTCTTTCCAGTTATGGGTTGCTTATGGTGTTGGGTGGCTCTGGATGCCTGAGAAATAGAAGTGTGCTAAAGTTTTATGAAGATTTCTTTTTAATTCCCGTACCTATATGCAACTTCCCTTCCCCCTTCATTTCCTAAAATAATTCCTGTGGGATTAACAGCACCCACATGCTGGATTTGTAGCAGCTGCTCTCAGACGGACTGTGAGTGTGTTCCACAACATAAGCGATTGTGCTGCAGAAAAAAAAAGATGGGAAAAGTGGCTTAACTGGGTCCTTCATGGCTTCAAGAAACATCTCGGTCTTTGGTCAATAATCCGCAAATGGAGCAGATGATGTTGGCATGACAAGTAAGACCATCCTCCAGTGACAAGATTTGTCATGATTCATATGACAAATCCTCATGAATTAATGTGTGAATAAGAAAGGTGGCAGGTCACTTTAACACCCCCTCTGTGTCCTGATTTCTCAGTGAGAAACAAAGATACTGCTGTTTGCCTGGATCCCTGGGACATTCACTGCATTAGCTGAGCTCTCCCCATGAAGGAGCCCGCGTGGGAAGGGCAAGTGATGATGCTGGCAGCAGTAGCTTTTTGTGCAGTCAGCATGTAAACAAATCTTCCCTCAAAACCCAGAACAATCTTACGAGACCCACCATGATATACACCACTGTGATGTTAACAGAAGGAGAAGTGGCAGCTTGGATGCAGCAGCCTTCCCCCCGCACCTGGCTGCCCCAGCCCTCAGCTTCCAGCACCCCAGGCCAGCACAGAAAATGCTGATGACATTTACAGCCTAACTGCATGGTATGAATTCAACGTTACTGAATTGCAGTCTTGGTTGTGGGTCTCCTGCTCACAGCCCTCTAGAGCCAGAAGGCAAGGGCTGTGCACTGAACCCCGCGTGACAGGTTTGCCACACTCCAAAGTGTGAACTGCCAGGGCTGCCTGATGCTGCACACCACGGCTGGTCCCACGGTGGCTCTCTCAGTGCGACCTCAGAACACACTGTTCATCCTGCATGGTGAGAGCTTCTTAAGGGGCTTCAGCCTTGTACCCATGCCTTTGAGAGCCTAGGTATGAGGTGACCAGAGAGTGGTTTATGTTTTTTCTAGTGCATCATCTTCCTTTCCTTTTTATTGCTCTGGGGCTGAGGCTATTTGTGTGGTAGAGGTGTCCTTCTTTCCTTGCTGCACCTGAGCCAAGAAGCACAGCTCTGGCTCCTGGCTCTGACTGGGAAACCCCCACCTCTGTCTCTCTCACCCTCCTCCCTCTCATAAGCTCCTTCCAACCATGCTGGGGTTTGGAGCCCTTGGAAGGAGTGATGCTTTGTTTAATCCTTCTACACCTTTTCTGCCTGGAAATTAAAAAAGAAGGAAAAAATTAATGTTTTGAGTAAACACATGAAACTGTTTTGAACCCCTGGAGTTAAGCTGTGTTTCACAATTAATTGTATTTCTCTACAAAGAAATGCAAGAGGTCAAAGGACATGGTGAAGTAATACGTCAAGGGGAAGCTGACAGGAGAACAGTAAGTTTGGGCTTAAGTGAAAAATTTTTTGCTTTGCTGGCTCTTGGTACGGAGCCAATAACAACAGAGCAGGAGCTGTCTTGAAATGACCACGGAGAGCAGGTGTGCTGCAGACAGTACTGGAACTACTGAAAATAATACTTTGAGTTAGTGCACTTCTGTTCAATGTCTTTAAATAATAATAATAATAATAGCTATATTAAGGCAGTCTTGTGGTAAAGATTTGCCCTTTGTGGGATGCATGAGCTCTGAAATGCTATTTTATTAGCAATCACTTTGTATCCCTGGGAAGAGTCATATGGGACCCCCTCCACACTACGTGGAAACAAAGAAGTGTCTTTTGTTTTAATGTAAGTTTTGGGTTTTACAACATGTTGAAGAGTCAGGAGCACAAAACCATACAAATTAATAGATTTTCCTCCCTCCAGAGAGCCACGCAGGCATCTGCTACCTACCAGCCCTTCTGACAGCAGCTCTTTTTGTTCCCCATTTTACACACTGTTCCTCCATAGCAGGTGGAGAAGCAGTACTGTATTCCCAGAACCAGAAGTCATGTTCACCATTTCCAGGGGAACGGGTACTGCTGTTATGATCCCCAACCTATGCTGCCTGCTCCACAAATTCAGGAAAATAATTTCATTGTGCTCAAAACCTTTTCACTCTCCACCCAGTCAGTGAAGACCTTTTCATTAAGTAAAATACCTGTGTACAGATCTTGAGGGCTGAAGAGCCCCTGAAGTCCTCTTGAAGTGAACAGGAGTTGTTTGTGGGGCTGAAGACCCCTCAGGATTTGGCTGTGTGGGCTTAACAATCCACCCACTGACATGATTTTTATTTCCCCCTAGTGTCTGTTATTTTAGACCCTGTACTTGCTGCAGCATGTGTTTCTCCTCCAGATTCATGGCATATAAAACTGCTGTGATTGCTGCTACAACTTCAGCTGGCTCCTCATCACCAAGCCAGTGAAAGATGAAAAATTAGAATGGTTTCTCCATGCTGCAGGCACAGCAGAGCACACCCAGCTCGCCCCCAGCTCACTCTGTATGGGGAAAAGGAGTGAGATGAAAGACAGACGGCACCAGAAACCACAGGGACAAAGGAAAGCTTTCCACTCAGGTTAGGCTTCAGTGGCTTTTTTCAACAGTCAAACCAAAAACATATAGTCCATGTACTGGTAACAATGAGATTTGTACCTGTACTTTTGCCAGGGACTGTAACACTACACGAGAGGCGAGCTTTCTCCCTAAGCACATAACCTCACTGTGAGGCAGGAAAAAATTTGCCTTATTTCATGCAAGTGAAGCTTAAACGTTCCTCTGAAACTTCAAACACCAAATGTTGCTGGAGAATAGCTCCTGGGCTGGGCTGTTCTTCATGAATGGTGTGGCAAACCATTATTCCTGGAGAAAACGGCTCACACAAGCAGATGTGCTGCACATATCCGAGGTTATATAGCACCAAGCGACTGAAGGGAAAAGATGCATCGATATATCGTGATGTCAGCAGGGTTAGTGTCATGGGGGTTTGGTAAATTTTTTGATAAGGCAATTTTTTTCCTAAGACTAGATTGTTAAATAAGTATGGTGCTAATTGCATGGCAGCATTGTATTAGTCATTAGAAGATCCTCTGTAACTTTTCCTAAGTACTCTTCCAGATGAGATTACAAATATACAGAGGAAAACACTCAAAGTAATTCGATTTCATGTCACCTTTTTTTTCTTTTGACTGGAAAGAGAAGCACAATGATACAGACTTATGAAGACATGATATTTGCCAAGAAACAAACTGAAATGATCTGCTGTTGTGGGGTTAAGGGAGATGGTATAGCAGGAGAGATGTTGTCAGTGTCAGAAATAAAAAGGTAAGAGTGAATCTTACATGGGATAAATAATAAGCCCAGAGAGACCTATTGGAAGAATAATTTCATCAAACCCAGCCGAGTCCAAGTGTGTGTCATTGCTGAGGGCAGGGCAGGACGCAGGTGGGGTGCTTCAGTTTCCCAGGCAATAGATTCATCTGTTACAACATCACTGAAATCTGCCAAGACCAGAGCATTGTTGGAACTTAAAAGGCACAAGCTTCCCCAGTTCATCTAATCTAATATGCCTTTGAGCATAAGATGCAAGAGGGAGGGGGAAAAAATGGGAGGAGTCCGTTGAGAGGCAGGGGCAGACAGAAAAGCACGAGCTGGAGAGAGCAGAAAAGGTTTCTGAAAAAGTGACAAAAATTCCTAAGAAAATAAAATCACTTTGGATCAAGAAGAAAACTGAGCTACTGCCTCTCAGGGTTGACTGAAAAGTCAAAGCAGGGCATATTAACACACAAAATCTATGATGGAGGGAGGAACAGCGGGGGAAAAGGAAAGGAAAACCTGGCAAAAGGTGGATATTGAAGATAAGCTTCTCCCCTCAGTTTCTTGGCAGTATCCTGCCACCATGGTGGATGGCTGGTCTGAGTTAAAGAGCAACAGCAGGATGTAAACGTGTGTGAGAGGTGCTGCTGGGCAAGTGCAGAGGACAGTCAGAGCACAGCATGACTGTCAGTGAGAGGTGATGGTGCAGCTGATGATGTCACTGTCAAATCAGACACAGTCCACAGAGGATGTCAGTGGGCGATGGATGGTGGGTGGCAGGATGGTGGCAAAGAATATGAGAAATCAGGATCAAAGAGCACAGCTGGAGAGGGTGGGAGAGAGAGGCATTCAGGAGAGAAAGCCATTTCTGCTGAGGCAATTGTCCATGGTTCTAGCTAAGAAGATTCTTTCCATAAGCTGGTAGAGGAGGAATCCCTAAATCTCCACTTCGTTTGAGGTCTTTTGAGTCTAACGCTGCCTCCAGGAGGTTTCCCTGAGGCAAACACGGATACAGGGAGGCAGTAGTGGAACTGGACTTCAGTGCAGGAGGTCATGGGGAGGCACAAGAGGTAAGGCCCAGCAGAAGCTGGGCAGACCTGATGGGGAGGGAACAGAGCAGCCCATATTCAGGAAGTGCCATGTCCCGGGGGCACAGAGATTTGCGGAGGAAGTGGAGGAAGAGGGGAGAGAGGCTATGGGAAAGACACCTCTGTCAGGACACAGACAGCAAGAAATTTACAGGAGATAGGAAAGAAAATACAGACATTGTGAAATAAAGCTGAGGAAAAAAAGAAACAAATCCTGTGTCAGGAACAGGCAGAGGTCAGCAGGAAGAGGGGACTGGGCTGTGGAGGCCTTTGATCAAGGTCTTTAAGCTAAGGTTTTGAAACAAAGAGGGAGTGCAGTTCAGGCAGATTGGTGCCCTGATGGTCTGCTTGTGCTACAGGCTCACTGGCTGGGACAGGGAAAGGCTGCCTGCAGCCAGCATTGTGGCACAGGACTGTCACTGTTTGTTGCCCTATTAATGCTTTTACAAAGTACCTCTGGGATTGGAGCAGCATCTGCTTCTTCCAGGACCACTTACTGAACACCAAAGGAGAGTGGCGTTAGTCCCACTCCATTTTGTCATCAACCATAACATCTTCAATATCAGAACAGCCTTAAATAGGTGTCCTGGTGATATTTGCAACAGCAGATAGTACTTAAATAGATGTTTTGTGTAGAGCAACCTTTTTCCTTAGCAGTTTGTGCCGTGCAGATCAGTGAGCAAAATTTCTGAGTTTTGTTTCTGCTTTCTGCCTCTTGTAGATTTATGCACTTTAGTCTTTGGCCTCTGGCAGATTGTGTAGTAAGAGCACCGCTCTCAGATGCATGTGTACAGGGTACTGGAATCATGCCTCTTTTCTATCACAGTGCCCCATAATTTAAAAGTAAAATTCCCTTTAAGTGTTTACACTCATCGTAAGTAGTAACCCAACAGGAGACATAGCCTTGTATTTTCAATTAAAACTCTTTTCAGTAAAAAATAACCTGCAGTTTCCAGGGGCAAATTAAAACTTTGCTAAAGTTGTGCAGTTCTGCATAATTCAATGGTTCTTAACAAAATCCTCGGGAGTATCCCTCCACCTTCCATCCGTCACAGTCACTTGACTGAACGCTGGGAGGAAGAGCTAGGGATGATGGTGTGTTGGGAGAGTTGCTGAGAAACACACTGCAAAAGCAGAAGTAGTGGGAGAGGAGCCAGAGGGGACGGAGCAGCTCCCTCACGCAGGGCCGAGTAATTCCTCTTGCTGGAGAAGCAGGAAATGCTTCAGCTTCTGCAATAGGACTAGTGTTCCTTGGAGTGTTTCTAGCCCAGTCCCCTTGCTGGTTCTTTTTTCATAGCCGATGCTCTGCACGTGTTTCTCCCCTGCAGTCCCGGGCACAGGCTGATGGCTGTGGTGGGCCGTGCTGCACCCTCACATCCAAGATAAGGAGTGGCAGAACATGGACCTCGACGTGGAGCCAGAAATAGGGAAGCCAGTTATCTGAATCACAGCGTCCCAGTTTAGCCTCTCCTGATCACGTGCCTTCTGCTCCCTGACAGCCTTGCACTAATGTTACAGACATCAGCAGAGCCCTGCTCGGAGGCTGTGCCTTCCAGTCAGGAGTCATGAGCTGGAAAAAAAGCAAATACAAGCTAAAATTGCAACATCTTGAGGCAAAGAGAAAGAAATAGGAAAAAAAACCCCAACACCTGGTGGGGAGAGGTGGCTCTAATGCTCTGCTTCATCTTACATAAAAGCACTTTCTCAGCTGTCCCAATTTAAATGTGGGTGAGGGTTTAGTCATGGTAAAACTGGCATCTCTGAGGTTGCTGTTGTTTGTCACGTTGTTGAAATGATGTTCAATTATAATGGGAAGGAGTCACTGGTAATGGTTGGGGTCCAGATATTCAGAGCAGAAAAGAAAAAAGATTGCTGAGTGAAACAACATAAGCCCAGACAACAACTATAATTGCTGCATGAAACCGAATGTTTGCAGTATATTTTATTGAAGGCAAATATTCTGCAGCACTGTTTCCAGAGAACTGCTTCTTTCCTTCTAGGATGACTATATTTTGATCAGCATCCTCTAAGCCAGGTGGTGGTGCCAGACAGGTCAAGGCACTGACTTTATTCTGACAGTGAAGCTGAGGCCAGACACCAAGGGTCTGCTGCCTTCCAGCTCTCAGGAGCTGGGTCTTATGCAGCACCACAGCAGGCTGACCTCACCATGCTCCCCAGCACCTCAGTCCCTTGGGACTCACCCTGCATGTGCCCTGCATACCTCCAGGATTCCCACAGGGAACCTCTGGTACAGAGATGGGGCAGCCACCATGCTCTCGTGGGACCATCAGTGACCAAGAGGAGACACATCAGCCAGTTCACAGTGAGTCTTGCCAGTGATGGGCGGACACCAGAAGCACAAATCCCTTTCAGCTGGGCTTTGTCCCTTTCTCATTCCCCATATGATGGTGAAGGTGCTGCAGGGCTTCCCTCAGTGTTTGGTCATGAGGATGGGGCAGCTCTTCTGCACTGGCTCATTCTGGTAAAGGAGCAGCAAGCAGAACCTCCAGTGGCCTGCCCTCCTGGGGTTAAGAAAACTCAAAAACCCAAAAGAGAAGTGAAACCACCCTTTCTAGAACATGGAAATGCTGAGGAGGTGTTTCATGCTCCAGCAGCCAGAGAGGTTCAAAGGGCAGCAGAAATCCCCCGATGTGTCAGCTAACAGCAGCAGCAGGTGAGGAAGAAGGGGCAGCACTGCAGACACCAGAAGGAAGCAGCTGGCAGGCAGCTGAGGGAGTGATGAGGAGCCACTTAGTCCCTCCTGGCACCAAGGAAAGGAATAAGGGACAGGAAGGGTGTCCCAAGACAGGGAGAAGGGCACAGTGTGGGAATACAGTGACTCACAGCCAGCTTCAAACACCCAGAGAGGAATGGAGTGGGATGTGTAAGAACTGCACCATAACCATCCTGGGAGAGGTCAGGATCAGGCCTCCTACAGGAATCCCTGCAATGATTTTTCAAAATTTTGACTGTAATCTCTTGTTCTTCTTGTAATCTCCCCACAAAAGGGTTTCTTAGCAATGCTACAGGATATGTCCACAAGGAAAAGTTTTCAACATAGGTCTTTTAATTAATGTTTCCTGAAAATCGTATGTTATGGTACAGTGCAATATTTAGAAGTGAAGAGGCACCTAAACCAAAAAGCACAACAGAGGTTTTGGATGCAATGACCAAATTACAGTGACTGCAAGGGCATGGGCCTGAGATCCAAAGGCAAAACAGTATGCAATATATCTTTTTTTTTTCCCTTTTTAAATCAAAGGTAACAAAGGCAAAGAAAGGGGCCTCTGGAAGGAATACTTTTTGCATTAAGAGATTATAAGTAATAACAACCAGCTGGAGAATGAAAGATCTCAAATTTATGTAGAGATTGTCAAGCTACTCAGACACAGCATGCCAAGAAGATAAACCTCTCTCTTCCAGGTCAAGTTACTGCCAGGTAAATTATGTCTGAGCCATATTTGTAAGAAGCAATAGTGACCTCGCATGGCTTTCTAAATTATTCCAGCAGATTGTGATCCCAGATCTTGTTATTACCTTGATGGAATAATCTAAATTCAAATCAGGCAATCAGGTCTGAATGCCAAGGCACTCCCATTCTCCTAGAAATGAAACTTCATTACATGATGGGAAAGTTGTTGACATGGGATGGGAGACAGGAAATACTGTTCAGCCGTTGAAGGATCCTGAGAGGCCATGGACAAGGGCTGATTCAAAGATCTAACACTTACTTTGCAGCTAGTATTTTCAGTACCAGTGGTCTCCTTGCAACTGACTTGGGACAGGGAAGGAGTCATACTCGACCTTCGACAAAATTTTTGGGCAGCACTTTGGGCAGGAGTGTCTATTTGAAAGGAAATTTTATTGTTTTGACACCTCTTTTGATGTAACAGACAGGCTATTTCATTTCCAAGACATCAGTCACTGTTCAGTTTAGGCACCAAATATTGGAGTTCCCAGGAAAACTCCATTTCTGTCCTCCATGGCCTTATTACAAAGCTCTACAGGTCTTGGGCCAGGCTCCTTCCAAATGGGAAGCAGCACTCCCCCACACTCTGACCCACAAAAAAGTCAGTAGCATTCTTCTATGGAAAATACGAGGCAAAATTTCCTACTAGTGCTGTATAGCAGTACTACAGTCTTGGGGACTAAGGCTTGCTGAGCATTCAAGGCCAAGATGTGAGCAAGGCAGCTTTCTCCACCTGTGTCTCCAGAACAGGAAAGATGTATTTTAACAGCTGCAAAGTAGACAGCTCTCCAGTATAATCAGAGCTCACAGTCAGAGTAAGATTATTCCAATCAACTGCAGTGAGGGTGATGATGTGGACAGTACCTAACTTTCCAACCAGGGAGCTCATGAGCACAGAGTGTTTCAAGTCAGTACCAGTGTGATTACAGCCACCTCCTGGTTAGCACTAAACCTTGCTCCAGCTTGAGTTTGGTCCTGAAGCTCCAGACTGAGAGTGTCTTTGTACATGAGGCACTGCCAAATCAGCCCGTGTCACATGTTCAACACGAGCTCCAGGCAGTCTGCAGCAAAGTGGGGGATAAAAACCTTAGACAGGGTTTGTAGATGCTCTGGGCTGTTCACAGCCCTTTGGCAGAGTCTGAACAACACCGGAGCCACAAAACCACTCTGAGCAGGGTGCCTGCCTGAGAAACTGCCTGCCAAATAGCTGCTCACGTTGCAGTAAGTGTGCACAGGGTTTACTTTATAAGAAACCTGTGCGTGACTGCCTGCGGAGGAAGGGGAGAGGGCTTGAGGTCACCCGTTATTCAGAAAGGAAGATGCTGAAGAAAGTCGGTGCTGTGTGTGCAGCTTTCCACCACCTCTGAAAAGCATTCCTGAAAGCTGACACTGCCAGTAATTTTTTGTTTTGTTCCAAGGTGTTCATACTTCAGATGGCGACATCTTGACATTCACATCCATTATGTGAACGGATTGCGGAAATAACTCAGCTCTTACTCTGTCTGTGATATTAATCCCCAGCTGCTGGCTGCAGCACAGAGCCTGCCTCGGACAGCAGGCACCCCGAGCAGCTCAGCACCTCCCCAGCCCCTGCTGCGCTTGGCCCCAAGGAAGGCAAAGGAGCATGTCCAAAATCCGGCTTTCCCTGCTTCAAAATCTGAATCCAAGTTAGCACATTAGATCTTTCCTCCTTGCTGGGCAGCCACAGGTGCTTGGGGTGAAATATAAGGCCTTTAACATGAGCATTGTGATAGTATAATATCACATCATGGGAACCTGGAAGGCTTCATTAAAATTGTACAAATGAGAAAGGAGCCAGCAAAGTGAGATCCACAGCTCTTGTTCACATGGCAAAACATCATTAGCTTTGAGGTGGGATTCACTGTTACCTTTTACACCCTGTTGACTTTTAGTGCTGTTGTTTTTAATACACAGGCTGTAAGTTGATTCAGAAAATACAAACTGTGGTAATTGCTCCAGAGCTCAGTTCATCATTTCTTGGAACAGATGTCACTGGGGAAGGGACCTGCCGAAGGAGAAGGGGAGGAGTGATGGAAATGGCTGGGGAGAGGAGCAGAAAATCTGAGTAATTTTGCACGAATGAAATGGGTTACCCATCTGGACACAGAAAGAGGGCTGGCAGTGCCACGATGCCTGGTACTTGCTTTTACCAGTGGGCACTTGTATAGTCAACAGCATTTAGGAGAAAACACATCAGGTAGGGGATATATCAAAGGCTAGAAAACAAATGTTCCCTTTGCTCAAGCATTCCCACAGTTTAAACCTTGCCTGGCTGCAAAAAGCAAAGGTGATGCATTGTCTTTCTTTCTGTCTTTCTTTGGGGATGGGAGGAAAAAATAAGGGAGGAAGACCTGAAGTGGAAAACCAAATCAGAACAAAATAAAAAAAGCCTCCATGTAGCCGTATGTGTGAATGCTGCTGAGGAGAGCAAAGGCGCACTGACAAAACAAGCCAGGAATGCTGAGGCCTGAGTTCTGAAACACATACGGTTTATGTTGTTCTTACCACAAACCAAAAATATGTTCCCATTTGAAATGGTTGAATCCACAGCTGTTTTAAAATCCCTTGGTACTTCTGAGACAAATGATCCAAGTCAGACTGTGCTAACAGGGTCAGTTTTAGAGCCAAGCGAGAGCTGTGACTGATGCAGAATCACTGCAGCTCCATCCCTTTCCACATCAATCATAGCTCAATGAAAATCCTGTGGGGCTGTCGCGCTCTCTTACAATATTGTTTACATTAGAGGATGATGTAAAGCTCCTCCAGCAAAACTGTGCTGCTAGGTTATGATCTTCACTAACAGCAAAGGAGCTTAAGTTGCAGCTGCAGGACGGCACAGAGACATGCAGGCGCATACCCCCGAATTTACATCTACAAAAGCAGTCATTAATGTTTCATAAAATATTCCCATTGATTCATCTCTGTAGGCAAATTCTCTCTCTTTAAAACCAATGATTATAAAGCACCTTGGGGTGAGTCTACATTCTAGGTGCTCTATAAAGTAACCACCTTGTATTGCCATAAAAGCCGAAATGGCTTTAATCCATTTCCTCACAATAGCAGTTTTAATTCACTCTGAGAGGGCTGGCTGTCAAGAAAATAGTATTTTTCTCAGATTCACACCTGAGGTCAAAACCTTGCCCTCTGTGCCAGAGCTAATAAATCACGATTCTTTTTTCCTGCTCCTTTTGAACAGCGAGGACAGTCTCTTGCAGAAAGACAAAAAAAAGGGTCTTTGCAGGAGCCCACGAAGCATCGTGGGGGAGGAATGTGGAAAAAGTCCCAGCAGCATCCCATAATCACGTACCGGGGAGGGCAGGCTTGCAGCTGTTCTGGGCCTTGAAAAGAAAGACTCAGCACCTGTTTACTCTTGACTGAAAGGTCTCAAGTTATGGCTGTAATGCTCTAATACACCCCATTAAATATTTGCATATTAAACATACAGAAAATAAAACCTTTTTGAAGTGACAGGGAGTGAATAACATTGCAGTCTCTCCCAGTCTCCACGGGTCCCTCTAATTGGTCCCTCTCATCCTGACCTTTGATTGCTCTGAAGACAGGGTGGGTTTTAAGGCATAAATTCCCCAGACATTCCAGTGGTGCAGAGCAGCCACTGCTCACAGACAAAGCCCTGGCAGTCACCATCACAGGAACCTGGTTGCTGGCAGCATTTGCCTCAGCCAAGGGAAGGAGACTGGACAGTCTTATGCAGTGTCAACAGGAGCAATTACAGCAGGTCATGAGCTCTCTTCAGTCAACTTTCCCACCATTAATATTCCTTCCCCAAACCAAGAAGTCTGAAATCCAGAAGTATTTCCTTTTACCTTTAGGCTCTGCCTGCATCACCTGAGGCTCTGTGAAACCTCCTAACCACCACAGCTCCTGCTGTAACTAGAGCCAGAAAAAAAAGTTCTGCTCAATGAGATGCAAGGTGCCCACAAAGCCTGCTACCATCAGCCACCCAACAGCCCTTCCTGCTCAGCAGACCATGCTTGTTTGTGGCCACCCTGCCCACCAGCAAAGTGCCCTGTACCAGTGACAGCCGATGGAATTGGGTCTTGCTCAACGTTTGAACACTTGGACAACCCATGTAGTGCTGGAGAGCAGCCGTGGGTCTGGGAAGCACTGGCAGTGATGGGAGCTGGGGAGCACTGGCAGCAATGGGAGCATCCATACCAAAGTGCTGGAGGCTGCTCCATCCCCTGGACAGTGCTGTTGGGACAAATGCTCTGCTTCATGGCACTGCAGCACCTCAGGCCTGGGGACAACAGGAAATGTGGTCGGTCACACCAGCCGTTTTGCCATGCACATTTGGCAGACTCAGCTGAAGGCAGACCTTGCATGTGGTTTCAGAGGTAGTTGATGTCTGGTTTGATATTCTGTTGACATGGTCTGTTTTCAGTTGTGGTTTCAAGCAGTGGCCTCACAAGTGCTCCTGCCTGTAAAGAGTGCTTTTCATTTGGGAAAAGTGGCAGCAGGGGCTCCCTTAGCTCATGATCTGGGTCTGGACAAACATCAGGAGAACATTTAAGAAAAGGCACCTCTGCCTGGGGTGTGAGCACTTGTTTGGGACTTTCCAGCTCTCCAGCCTGCATGTGAACTAAAACCCTGACCCTGCAGGGCTCAGGAGAAGAGACCACCAACTCTTGGTGTCCTGCACAGAACTGTCATTCTTGCCAGAGGTCCCAGGATGGCCTGGACACACCACAGCAGCAGCTCATCCTTTCAGAGACAGCCCAGCAGCAGCGAATCCTCGGCTCTGCACCCCCGGGCTCCCTGATGCAGCAGTGTGACTACCAAGGGCCTTGCTTGGCTGGGCTGCAGCCTGGGGGCAGAGGCAGGTGCAGGAGAAAGCCCCTTTTGGTAGCCTGTCTCTTTGCAGTAAATGCCGCTGTGTGCTTCGCAGCATCAGAGAAAGACGGCTCATGCTGGGAAAGGATGCCTGATGCTGCCCAGTCTCTAGGGGTGTTCCTTCCACTGCCACACACTGGAAATGCTCTGCTCCTGGCACAAAGCAGCTTTATTCTTACGGCAGAGACTTTTATTGTGCCAAAGGAACTTGTTCAATACAACAGCCCCCTTTGTGCAGCTGCTTCACCCAGGAGCCATATGCAGGCCCAAGGCAAGGCTTGAATGCTGCGGAGGGCATTACATGATCCCTCTGCACAGAGATACATTCAGCTCAAACAGTGCTATTTTTGTCTTACTTTTTGGTGACTGCTGGGGGAGACTCAGATGAAGACAATGGCAGGGGAAGTGTGTGTGAGCCCTGCAGACATTTGGTGTCTTTTCACTTACAAACATGTAGAGAGAAAAAAAAAAAATTGCTGAGTTCCTGATGTGCCTAATTGCCCAGCAGCAGCAGAAAGTGAGTTGGCAGTGTCTGCATCAACCCGCACCGGCTGGTTCCTCGCCTCACCATATGTCTGCTCAGACACTCACGACTCCCCTGAACCAAGCCACATGGCAGCTTGGGCACTCCATAAGGGCTGTGCATGCTGTTCTACAGGAGTAATCAAAAATAATTCTAAATGTTCACTGTCCTTGCCGGAGACTAGGACTGGTGCTTTTCTATTCTGTACATCATTATAAGCATTACAGATGTTGGAAATGTAACCCTACCCCCTTACCAGTCAGAAATTTCAACAAATGGTTTAACTGCAATGAGCAACTAGGTTGGCATTTCCTGTTGCTCTTTACTGACCGGATTATTTTTCGGTCACAAAACGTCTGCAATCACATGTTACCTTGCAAGAAATGCCCTCTCTGTCAGGTGTTATTGCTAAATGAGCCTGAGCTAGAGTAGTCACAGGCTCTCAGAGGTCTGGAAGGTTCAGCTAGTGCTGCCGCTCAGCTACCAGCTAAGTTTCTGGAGCAGTGCAGCCTGCAGAACCCTGCCTCCTTTCTGGCTCCTGCCTTCATCGCACCAGCAGAAGACAACATCGCTGGCTGTTGCAACAGTTGCCCCCTCCAGCAAACCAACATTTTTTGGAGTGACATTCAGCAGTACTCTGAGCTCCTATCTCACTGCACAGAAGAACCCCTTTGCCAGGAAATATGCCTTTCCAAAATCAACACGGTTGTCTCAGCTTCTTGGTTCTCGGTGCTGGAGGGAGGAGAATGTCTGCAAAATCTTTTGACATTAGTGTATCACTATTAGATACTTCAGTGTGATACAGAGTGTTTTGGTCTGACACAGTCCTAAGAGTGCAAAGGGTTAATAAATGTCTTGGTGTGAGTATTGCATGCATCTGTCTCTGTTGGTATTTGGCTCCTTAGCAGCAAAAAGTTGACAAATGCCTTTCTCTAAACCTACTGTCCTGTTACCAGTTCAATCAGGCAAAAATCTCGATTCCCTTCTTAGGGCAATGAAATAAAAAAACTTTACCACCAAATAAGACCACAGGTACAGACTCAAACATTTGTTACCCATCGGAGGCTCAACATTTTTCTTCTCAGACAGTTTTATACCCCATGCCGTTCGGGTATGTCAGCTCCCCTTTTGAATTATCTTCAGTGGGCGAGCGCTCCCTAGAGGCAGGGCGAGAGCTCTGCCAGCTCTGAAAGCACTGAGAAGAGCTTGGAGCTTGGTGGTGAAGCCGCTCAGCCCAGGGCATGCCAGAGGGAGATGGGGTGTGCAGAGCTCTGCTGGACTCCCGGGCTGTGCTCCTCTTCTCTGGCAGCTGTGTGCAGAAACGCAGATGGAAATGTTTTCCACACAGGCACCTTGCAAACCCTCACCCGGGGCAGGCAGCTCAAATCCTCAAAAAGCTACCAGCTGAGGAAAAGTGAGCAGCGTGGCTGTTCGCAGAGCTTTAGGTCCACCACTACCGCTGTGTCTGGCGTCTCAGCCTCCCTCCCACCTCTAATCCCCTTGCAGCTATCTGCTTTAGTGCAAAGGGTAGCCTTGGCTGGGCTGCATTTTTTTTTTTTTTAATCTTTTCAGGCTGCCAAAACCCAAGCTGTCAAATACAAGTTAACAGACCGAAAACACAGATGTCCATTCTTGACTGAGTTTTCCATACAGACTGGACGTGCTCAGAGCAGCTTTTAAGGTCAAAGCAGTGGTCCTTTTACCATGCCTGCCTTCCTCGGCAGTCGGTCGCTTATCGCCAGTGGCGTCCACCACACCCATCTTCTGTGAGCATTGCTTCTCATGCACACTAATTTCACTGAGCACACGACATGCGTGGTCACAGTTTATTAGGGACAAAAGCAAGGGCTTCATGACACATTTACTTTGTGTAATGTACCACACTGGGGATCAAAGATTTCTCAGCTGAAGTGCTTGAGACTGGCCTGAGGCAGAGGGATTCAAAATGTGAAGGGAGTATGTCTCAATGCTCTTTTTCGCTCACCTGAAAACAGAGATGCTCTGCTTGCTCACAGGTCTGAAGAGGTTTGACCTACACATGTGCATGCGAAGATACAGCATATTTGTGTTGTTTGTGTGTTCCCCATAAAGGACACAGAGTTGTGGGGCTCTAAGTTTTGCTATTTGCCACCCGAGCCTGGGCAACGAGCACCTTCTTCATCAGTACACTTCAGATCTTCTCCAGAAGGCAATAAATCTGAGATCATCACTCAGCTTCCATGTCACTGAAACCTCAGTTTTTCTCCTGACACTGCCAATAAAACCATATACTTAAGGAGAAAATCAGGTCTGTCATTGTACCAGTATGGGAGAAACTTGTTAATTTTATCCCGATGAATGTACTGGTCCGCCCTCCACCTTCCCTATTGGCTTATCTGTTTCATTCTCTTGCCACAAATTCTCTTCCAGACAGTGAAGTCTTTGAGGGCAAGGGGTGTCAGAACTGAGATAGGCTTGTGCATGGGCCACCGCAGTGGGTCCTGGGCAGGGTGGCTTGATGAAACCTTAATACAGGATAAACTACAATGATAAAAGCATAACCTAGTTGTTGGAATCAAACAATTTCTGCCAAGGCCACCCAATCTGGTGACTTCAGGGGCTGTTGAGCTCTAAGTGAAAGACAGTTTTTGTGTATCAAACTGCCACAGTGAAATCTGATTGATTTCTGAAACACCCACCAAAACTACCCCGAGAAGCCTCAGCTCGTTTTCAAAAGTGTCAGGGAAACTCAAAACTGCATAAATATTAAAGTAAGGTCTCTCCTAATGGAATGATCAATAAAGTGCAGCAAAAATAAAGTGAATACAATAATTCCCTGCAAGACCGTATTAAGTTATTGTATTCTCTGTCACTCTAATCCCAGCTACTTTAACATGAGGTAGTAAGTCTGAGTTAAGTATCTGGGATGCATTTTCAGACAGGTGCATTTTTTTTTTAATTTTTTTTTTTTCTTTTGTCTAGAGCGTAAAGAGTGGACCACTGCCAGGAGCAGGGTACCAGGCTTGACAGACCAGTGGTCTGATCAAGTCTGGCATATCCTTTGTTCCTCTGTTCCAATTTAATGCCTGCTGGGAGTGAATTCCAGTCATGTGGGGATGTTTTTGCCAATGAATATTTACCAACATCCTGACTACCCTGGGAATACAGTTAAAAAACTAACTCCCAGGGAAGTGAACACATACTAGAATAAAACACTTAGAGATGAGCCATGAGCTTTTTTCGTTAGCACCGTAGTGAACAACATTTGGTTCAATTCCCCTGTAAATTTAGAACTAAACCAGCACAAAGGCACATACTCCATGTGTCATTGTTGCTAGACCTGCCTTTTTAGGCCAATTATAAGCATGTGCATCATGTTTAAAGAATATATTGTTTTAACACCCACTGCACCCTAACAGGCCAGGAGTCAAATAGGCAGGTGCTGATCTGATTTCCTTGACTGCAGGGTTTGTGCAGCTAACCCCAAAAATTCTAATCCCAAAATAGTTCCAGGAACTCCTCCATCATGTCGAATCCATGTATATGTTTGCACATGTCATCTTTATCAGCTGCTTTCCCGGTTTTGGTTGGAGGACCATTTGGTGCTTATCTGTGGGAACTGGCTGATGATGCAGAATTTGTTCTACCTCTCTTTTAGCTGCTAAACTCCATTAAAACAGGCAAGAAATCAGTTACATTCTTTCCTGGTGTCACATATAAAAGCAAGTAGTTGCAGCAGCTATGGGAATGGCATGTCAGTAGTTGAAGACGATGAGATATGTTCTGTGACCATAGGAGGAGGCGGATGATGTTGTCACTGGATAGGTGATCTCTGCTCCGACCAGTTGATGGGTTTCAACCACAACACTGCACCTTTTTCATCTCTTGAAACAGCATCAGTAGCAGGCAAACACTAACTGTTCCTGGCCTCAAACATCAAGTGAGATCTATGAGGACAGAGAGCATCTATGGTCTTACTCCCTACATAAAGTTCACGAGAACCACATCTGCACAGGAGCTTCGTAGCACAGCTCTGCTAACACAGTGGCTGGAGGAATTCCAGAAGTACACAATTGCCCTGGCCTGTGTGGTGCTCAACAAAGCAGTGTTGGCAACCTCGACATTCAGCCTGTCCATCTGCTTAGAACTACAAGGTTTTACAATAGACCACAACAAGGATGGGAGACTTTTGAATTTGAAGTCTCTTACATGGCACTTGATAATTTTTTCTGTCATTTCTCTATGAGAAGAAGGGTTAGAAAGTTAGTGGCGAGTTTTGTATATATTTTAGGGGTTTTTATGCTGAAAACATCCTATAAACCCTTGTTGCAGAGTGTATGACTTCAAGAAAAAAGAAATCAAAGCCTCACCATGAAAGCTCTGGTGCTGGAGGCACAAATGCTCTGTTCTGCTCTGTGACGTTGACTCCCTGTCCTGCACACAAATCCCCACTCTCTAGAGGGGAGGGGGTTTCACCTTTCCGCTTTCATGTGCAAAATGATGACAGGGTCAGGATTTTCTCAGATGGAAGTGGTTTTGGGCAGGGAGAGATCTGGTGTTGCCAGTTTCACCTTGACTCACAGCACTTCAGAGGTGTAATAAAATCCTCTTCCAAGGCTCCTGGAAAAGTGTTCCTGTTCCCTGGCACTGACCTTTTCCCTTCCCATGCAAGAAGACCTCACTGTAGGTATGGAAAGAGAAACAGCTCTGAGGACTTTCTACTTCTTCCTCCTGCCTTATTTGGGTCTCACATGCATGACTAATAAATATCTGAAGCTCACTGGTGAGAGTAAATGTGCATCACCAGGGAGTTAATAGTGGGCAGTCTGACATGGGAATGCTCATTTGTACCACCTCTAGTCCTGGCTAATTTGGGGTGTCATGGATCTGATTGTGGTGGAAGGAATGAGACAGAACTCCAATATTTATACAGGTCACCATATAACCATAAGAAAAGTAGGACAGACAATTTTGCATTAACCTCTAATGTTAAGTACTTAATCAACAACTTAAATATTCTTCAAATTCCCAGCTTGACTGACAGCACCTGAATAGCTTTCTGCAAATTAAGTGGGCTTAAATTTAAGCACATTAGTGTTCTCTAGTTAGCATTGACAGTCATAACCAGGGTTTCAGCTATGCATATTTATGCTACAACATGGATAGGATGTTCAGTCTAGATTTGGAAGATTTAGGAATTTTTAGAGTTCCAAAAATAAGTGTAATGGACCAAAGTATCAGAAATATGACATCTACTTCAGTGTGTGATTTGCAAGAGGCTGTAGGTCTGTTCCTTTGAGAGCTTTATCATTGCCAGAAAATACTAAGTCCTAAAAAAGTGTCAACTCTAATTTGCAAATGCTGAGCCACATTCCTCACTCATTCCTTTCCAGGGCAGCCTGTCTACTCTGTATCCGTTTAGGACGCTTCTCTCTTTTTAGTGCCAGAGAGTCTCAGAGTATTAAATGTACGTATCCGCATCATCCTTGCAGGGTAGCAAAGTGCTGTCACCAGCCTTTAGAAGATGGGGAACATGAGCCTTCAGCTTGCCCACAGTCTCTGAGGTAAAGCAAGGAATAGAAAGACCGTTTTCAAAATCCTGGTTTCCCTTTCATCCTTCCTACTGGGTGGCTCTGCTGTTTAGGCAGCAGCTTTTAATGTGTAGGTCTGCTGGGGAGAAGTGCAGATGAAAGCAGTGGTTCACCCTTCAGCCACAGCAGTCTGGCTGCATGCTACTGGCTAAAATAAACAAGGTTCACACGCTTGTCGGAACAGGCAGCGTCTCTATTTTTACACAATGCCCAGCAAATAATAGGCAATTTGCAAGTGATTAATATTTTATCCCTGTTATTCATAACTCTGCCTGTCATTTCTGAGTGTTACTGCTGTTTTATAATTTCCAAAGTGATGAAGTCAAGTCCTGTTTACAGGGATACAGTTTTTGGCACAGCTTCCACACCACTGAGGAAAAGGCGCACAACCACCAGCAGAAAGGAGCTGTACAAGGGCTTTATAGAGCTTGTGAAGGCTGTTTTTGGTGCCTCTTACTCAGTCCCAACTTGCTAGGAGATATAGTTCTGAGACGCATTAAACACTGCCTCCACAGTGGTTTTCAAAGTGTTTTTTTTTTTTAAATGAGTTAAACAGAATTAATAGAACCTGAATTATAGACTTGCTTAGTCTTTCTTTCCTCCCCCCACCTCAAAATTGCATCAAATATTTGATATTTATTTCATCTCAAAGCCTAAACCTTGCCATATGGGACATGTAGGCTGAGAGATCCTGAAAAGAGCAGTATGAGTAATGGATTTTTTTTATCTGTCAGACAAAACTGTTGTAAAAGAGTGAATCCCCAAATATTTCCTCAGGCCAGAGATAAAGGGTTTGTTTTGTTTTGTTTTGTTTCCTGACTTACCTGCCCTTGCTATTATTATAATCATAATTCAAGGTTAAATAAAAATGAAAAGTGAATACTTCTTTTTTTAAATACAAAAATGAATTATCCAGAAGTTTTGAAGCTTTCTTTCCGTTTTGAGGAAACCCATTGGGTTACAGCCCAGGTGGTTCACTATTCACACTTACTAACAGTTTTGATTGTCCAGCAAATTTCTGGACTATCCAATTTGCCAAAGGAAGCTGTGGCAGCCTGGGCTGAACAAAACTGCTCAGCCAAAGGCTCTACCTACTGAACCACATGTATGGCAGCAGCTGTTTTCTCCTGCAGCAGTTCCTTGGAGGGCAACTTGACTTTTAGACCAAAGTTAAGTGCTGAAAAAACCCAGCACCTTTTGTCATACTGTTACACGGAAACAATTTCGCAGCAATCCTTAAACTATAATGTCGTGTCATCAATCTCTGTTTTCAGGGTGCCACTGAGAAAATGAAAGATTTTAGTTAAAGGCCTATTAGATGTTTTGAATAAATACCAGTTTGTGTTTTCAGACGTGTCCAGTACACACTCTCCCAGCATCTCTGAAAATGCAAGAGGTGCCTTTTTTCACCGTTTTTGGGGTTTTTTAATATTTAAAATCTAAAAACCTGGTACTTCTTGCATGATGCAAGAACACCAAACTTAGTATAACTCTTTGGGGGAAATAAAAAAGTAAGCAGGCTTCAGTGGTGGCCTCCTTGGGTGGCAGACTTGGCATGAGTGAGGCAGAGGCGGAGTGCGTCCCCAGTCCCAGTCATGCTTGCTCAAAGCAAATGGTTGTGCAAGATTTGCCCTGGAGGGGACACCTTTCGTAGAGAAAAAGAAAACTGATGTAGCTGTTAGCTGCCATTAACAGGAAACCAGGTGTAGACTGTGAGAATATTTTAATTAATTTGGCACTTGGATTAGGTCTATGCTATTTATAAGCAAGCAATGCCAAGTGATTCCTCAGGTCTTGCAGCAGGAGTTAGTGTGGATTCAGGGAGTTTTGTGCACACTGCAGAGTGAAGCTGGGAGCTCTGTGTGGCCGGCGCTGCCAAAACTCAGCATTTAGAGAGGAGAGGTAAACTGCCTAACTAACAGAATGGTTACTGATGGGCAGCCCACGTGTGTCTCCTCGGCTTTGTAATCACATCCCTGGGAAACGGAATAACCTTTTGTGCTGAATAACATTTGCATGAGCTGAGGACAAGTGGTTTGCTCTTGCCTGAGGGCTCTCCCTGGTACAAGGAGAGGTTTGGTATCTTCCACCGGACACAAAGAGCCATTCCCAACCATCCGGGCAGGAGGCTGCGAGGAGCTGTGCGGCACCGCTGAGTCGTGGAGGCGGTGAGCGGATCTCGGGCTCGGTGTGTTCCATGCGCAGTTTGCTTCACCATCTAGATACTGCGACTTTTATTAGATCGAATTCGAATTGGAGGCATGCCCCTGGCAACGTTTCCAGAGCAGTAAAACATTGTCAGAGGTAGGAACAGAGCTTTTAACCCATCTGATTTGGACCAGCTGCAACTTTGTCAGCAGAGGACTGAGCTGGTCCCAGCAAAAACACCCAAAATCAGGATTAAAATGGTATAGGGAACTGCTGAAATCAGGGGAAACTGTCAGCTCAATTAGGGATTCTTATTTCCCATGCCCATGGTTATTAAAAATTTTGCAATGCAGTCTGATGGCAAAAGGATTGATAACAAATATAATCACATTTTGTCTCCTGCTTACTGTCCTAATATTACATTACTGCAACAATAAATCCTTCAGATAGAGCAGGACGCATTCCCCAGACATTCAGTCACTGTGGTCCTACACTTCTGACAAGCACCTAGAAAGGCCATCAGCAAGTGTCAGGACACTTTGTAGCTGGTTTTGGCACTGCCAGGTGCCGTGTCTGTCCTCACAGCTGACTCGCAGGAGATCCGTGCATGGCTGCTGCTACTCTGTGTTGTGCAGAGAAGACCTCAAGCATGGCTTGTTTGGAGGTTTTGGATGCACGTTGTCCCACTAATTACTTCCTATTTCTATCCCCTGCAGTTTGCAGGGTACAGAAATGGGAGGGATCATTTACATGCTGGAGGACAGAGCTGCTGCAGTCCAGGGCTAACTTAACAACCTGGATAAATGAACTGAGAATAATCTCATGAAACTCAACAAAGACAAACACTAAGTCCTCTAGGAGGGGTGGAAAAACCCCACACAGTAGGACAGGTGAGGGTCAGGCAGACAGATAGAAGTTTGGCAGAAAGGGATCTGGAAGTCCTGGTGGACTGAATGTAGGATGTGAGGCAGCGGTGTGCCCTACAGCAAAGGCAGCCAGCTCCACACTGAGCTGTGTGAGCATGAAACAGAGACAGTAGGCCGAGGGATATAAGAGTGTATCTGAAGCACTGCATCCACTTTTGGACTATACAGTACATCAACAAACAGGACTGAGTCCAGAGGAGGCCATGGAGATAGTGAGGAGGCTGGAGCAGATAATGTATGGGGAGAGACTGAACTGGGCTTGTTCAGCATGGAGAAGGGAAGGTTTCAGGACAGCCTCCCCAAAAGGGCAGATGGAGTCAGACTCTTCAGTGGTACACAGCGATAGTCAATAGCCATCAGCTGGAACATGGGAAATTCAAATTAGGTAGTGGGAAAACCTATTTCATCAGTGGGGCAGAAGAGGGTCCTGACACTACAACAGTTTTCCCAGGCAGGTTGTGGAGTCTCCATCCTTCTAGATGTTCAAAACCCAGATGGTCAAAACCCTGAGCAACTTGCTCACGGTTGACCCTCTTCTGAACAGCAGGCTGACAAGATGATCTCCAGAGGTTGTTCCAACCTAAATTAGTCTGTGTTTCTAAGGCACTGTCCAGGCTAACTGGTGAGCTCGTCTCCTCATACATGAATAGCTGTTTAGGATTTCCTAGCATTCTTTTATCAAGCTATCTCAATATCTTTTACTAGGTATTTTTAGGTACTTGTCATGAAAATACTAATGCATCAGTGCATAAACTACCCGCAGGCCAGTCCACATTGCTAATTAGCTGGAGACTGGTCTAATTGCTAATTAGCTGGAGACTGGTCTAAAGGAGACTTTTAGGTCTACAAACCCCTAAACCTAGATCATAGTGTAACCTTCCACTACGATCTAGAGCTTTCTCTAAACCCGTGGCCAGTGAGCTTGTTAAAAAAGACTGAATTTTTCCCTGAAGCATCATTTAATTGAGAGTATTTTTCCTTTCTGCTGAAGTGAATAGTCAAAGTTTAGAACTTCCAAGTACCTGAAGCTACCATGAGCTTATAAAACCTCAGGCAAGTTCTTATGACTGCTTGTGTATGGTTTTATGACACAGAGTTGTAAAACAAATGCGTTTTAAAGCCTCATCCTTGCACAGCCCTGCATGAAAGTGTTTCAGTCTAGCGCGACAGAGAGCTATGCTTTTCAGTGCATACTTGCAGGCTCAGGGCACAAAGCTGTACAAATCACTCTTCTGCACACAGTCAGCTTGGTCTGAATTGGATAGAGGTTAGCAAGTTCTGCCCAAAATAGGAATCCAGCCTCCTTCTGGAATATAGGTATATACAGACCTTCATAGCTGTAGTGAGATAATGAAACAGAAAGAGTTGAAGTACCTCCAGAAGCAACCTATCTATCTCTTTATGTTCTAGCTCTGTCTTGAAAAGCAGAAAATAACCTCCTTGTCCATTAGCTTTTGAACAGCAGTGATTGCTTTTGAGTATTGAGGCACTTGATGTGCTAAGGATACTCTTTGCAGTACTTTCACTATTTCAGAATGAAATTAGAAAATTATGTGCTATAAAGACTTGTTAGATCTCTCTGCTGTTTCCCACTGATGAAAGGTACAGGATGGAGTAAAATAACAGCATCACATTTCATCTCTTCATTCTAGATAAGATTGATTATAGCACAGAAACTTTCTGCTTAAGGTTACCCAACAAGCAAACGCTGAATGTACAAGAAGTGGAAGGACTTGTCAACTCTTCAGAGACACTTCTTTGTAAAGGTGAACTCTTTACTGGAATATTTGACACACGCAGGGAAGAAGGTGTTAATCTGTTCACATCCAAGGCACAGCCTGCAGGCTGCTGGTAATTGCTGCCCCATAAATGTGCCTGTCATGCCTCCTTAGTCTTTAAATATCCAAACTTAAAATAGATGTCTGTGCAACATGTTGAGCCCAGCACTATTGTTTTGTGAGGCAGTGTTATTCATTTAGCTTCAGCCAGCTGCTCTCTATATTCAGCCTGGAGGAACAGACTGGAATTTGTAACCAGACAGGCAGGCTGGGAAGCTATAACTTATTCCCTGGGTTGATAAACCAGTGCATCTAAAGTACAGTAAACAAACGCCCACTGGAAACCCATTCCAGTGCTGTGTCCCCTCCTCTCCCCCTGCCACAAATAGCAGTGATCACAAGGGAACCTGCCTTCATAAACAAATACCCTAGACCTTAATTCTAGTATATCAGCTGTATGACACAGTGTTGCTGGTATGTTAAACACGGCACATAACAGCAGGATACACTGTTAGGTCATACACGGCAATATAAAATACTAGGTAAGGTCTATGCCTTCTGCTGGGTGTGGACCTGTAGCAGGTCAGTTATTTGTAGCTACATTGCCCTCTACTGACAGATGCACAAAGAGGTTGAGACCCTAATTCTGCTGAACTCAACCCGGGGAGAGGCTGTTCTGCCACTTGTGGTGAGGCAGAAGCACGAGGTGGTGTCATGGCCCAGCCTGGCGGGACACAACAGTATTCATCTCCTTTGGTGGAGGCACCATTTATTCTGGTCCCAAAGACACGTACTTGGCCATGAATTGATGCTTTCCGCTGAGAAAGTCTCTTTCTTTTCCTTTTTGGAAAACAAATAAACAATTGTCTGAGCTGTTTTCTCTGCATTCTTCAACCTTTTGTGGACATTGGAAGCAACCATGTGCATAATCCAGCTGCAGGCGAATAGTCATTGTGAGTGGGAGTGCCTCCAGCCCTTCTGCAGCACCCTGCAGCTGTGAGGAGCCTTAGCACAGACACAAACTCTTTGCAATTGTTTCTGCTGCTTGAGAAATGGGAACCTGGGAGGTCTGCCTCTGTATCTCCCTACAGGAAATATCAAAGCAGCGGACAAATTCTCCTAGGCCGGTTCTTACTCAGTGGTTGTGACTCTGTGGTTGCCTGTGGGAGTTGCCAAGGCTGACAGAGCAGCGGGCTAAGAGAGCACATTTTGACTTTATCTGTACATCACAAGCTCTCATTTGGCTTGTGTCTGGCCTTCAGCAGAAGCTGTGCTGTCTGCTCCTTTTAACCGGCTCTCACTCCCCATATGTCTTTGAATCACCTCCAGCAACATGTGGGTTGCAGAGGAGATGACACTAATCTGAGGAGCTGCAGTTCAAAAAGGTGAGAATTGGCACATCAGATTACAAAGTCTGTGAACTCCTGTTCTGGGACAGTGGTGTATTTTACTAAGGTAGTTTCCTTTCTCTGGCCTCTGTTTATTTGAGGTGTCAGGAAAGCTTTAAAGAAGGCAAATGCAATTCTACAGCTATGATAGCAAGGGGAGTTATACTGTATCTTTTCAATTAGTAATTCATACAATCAAGACTCATTTATATATGTTCATTAATGTAGGGAGAAATCTCAGGTGCCATGTATTTTCTCAAGGGAAATTTCTATTAGTGCCTTTTCCATAACAATTACAATAATACAATTTTCTTGTTGGTACTATGCAATTTTTCCTGTCTCAAAAAATGCTGTTTCCTACCAAGAGAAACCAATAGAAGAAACATGTTATTTGCATGATAAAAAATGTACACATGCACATTGTGAAAAGAGCGTGTGCAGTATATATGTGTGTATGTGTCCCTCTACAATAGAATGCATATGAATAAAATCAGCACAGTTGCTTCAGGCACAAATCATTTTCTTCCAGTCACTGTTGGATTCGAACTGTTTTCAAATACTCCATGAAAACAAAACAAGTGGGAACATCTGCGAAGCCGATGGGCTGTGGTGTGTGTGGGACAGGGTGAGTTCAGAGGAAGGAAACCAGCCATTGATCAACTCACCATCAGGTGTCATCTCCACTGCTGGAAATGCTGGCGCGGAGGGAAGCTGGACACAGGAAGGAACTGAGCAGCAAACAAGCCATGCATGAAGCCCTGGAATAAAAAGTGCAAAAAACAATGAAGCTTAGGTAATGGAGGACTCCTGCCATGTAGGAAGAGGAACAGGCTGCAACTCATCCCAGGCCAATCACTTCAGGACAAGCGTGTAAATCATCTGAGTGTGCGCACGAGACGCTATTTATAGCTGCTAGTTGAAGTACTTCTTATTTATTGTTGTGTTTATGCAGAAGGAAACCCACTAGTACAGGAAAGATGCTACTCCAAGTCTCCAGTGCTTCCTGCAAATTTTATGTGTACACTTTCCCTGGCTTTATTTATATTCATGTTCTTTATTTTAAAAAACATATGGACTGATGATGTAATGCTGATAAATGTTTATTGATACGAGTGTGGTCCCCTCCCAGGGAGCTCTCCAAAGGTGGGGGGATTCCCGGGCTGATGAGCATGTGCATCTTCTGCCAGGTATTCCATTATCTGCTCCCTCAAGGGCACAGGAAGGGCTGAAAGATGAAACGCTCCAGGCTCATCTTCACAAGATAAATAAATAAGTAGCAGTCAGAGGGCTCAGTGGGCTCTGGGCTGCTGGAGGCCTGGAGGAGATGGCAGGTGAGTGAGAGGGCATGGTGAAGGTCAGCACTGGCTTTGCTCTGGGGAGTTTGTACAGCTCAGTTGCTTGCCACTAAAAGCTCCACTGAAATGTGTTACTCCAGCATCTCCAGAAGCCTGATGAGAGCAGTCCAGTAGCTGTACTTCACCCCCAGAGGGTTTCCCCTCTGCCAGGATGGCCTTGCTGAGGACACTGGCATGGGGAGCAGCACAGAACCCCAGGCAGCCAGATGCTTGGCCCAGCAAAATGTTTTCAGGCCTTGCCTGTCTGTTGTCCCAAAGGCCTTGGGAAGGCTAAAGATGCATCCTGAAGTTGACAGCCCTACGATGCTGACAGGTTTGGTTAGCTCCCAG
>VXAY01006465.1:1602204-1705495 GCA_013399855.1 Oxyruncus cristatus
ACACTAACACTTCTCATGGAATGAGACATGAGACTGGCTGGTGGTTCCCACTTCTCCTCCTGGGCCAGCTGGCTCCCCAAGGGCAAATTTCTGTCCTGCCCAACTGCTACAACTTAGCAGGGTCTTTATCTGGTGGGCTGGAGATCTCCTGCACAGCAAGATAATGTCTTAGATCAGGTGACACTATCCGGATTTGGTAAGAGGGACGCTGAGGCAGTGAGATAGTGCTCAGCTAAAGGAATTGTCCTTCCCATTTGCATGCCAATGTAATCCCATTTCTGTGCCAGCCTTACTGTAACCATCCAGCTCTCCTTTACTGGGGATGTCTGTTTAACCCTTTCCTGAAAGGTTGGTTTCACTACTGTCCTTTCAGAAAGCATTACAGGGATCTCAACTGTTGACTGAATGTGTCAGTAGTCCCCATTAACATCAACGAGGCAATACTGTTTGGTTCTTTACTAAACAAAGATTTAATACATCATAAACCACCCCCACAATAAGTATTATTTAGAATACCAGTGCTTTAGTTTTAAACCAAACCCATTTAAGCAGTAAATCTATTGGTTTTTCTCATGAAAATATCCCCTTTGTTACCATTAGACATACTTGTAATACAAAGTCACACCATAACACTTGCACATCTGCACTTAAGTACACACATATTAACACAGTCCTCTCTGAATGCCTTTCAGAGATAATTTTCTGATCATAGTATAACTACGATTTGTAGTGTAGACCTGAATTTCTTAGACTTGGAAAAGAAGAGTATCATCTTACTTGTTTACTAAATACTTCAAAACACTTCCAGCAAGCAGTAGGTGTATCTTCATAGCTAGCAATATTTTGCTGCTATGACTTGACCAGCCTCTGGTCTGAAGCTCTGCTTTTGCACCTGCACTAATATTAAATCATTTGGCCAATTGATTTCTAAATTTATAACCCCTCTCTAGGCTGAGACCTGATGGTCAATGAAGAGGAGAGACATTCACCTGGATAGTTTTTTGCTGGGTGAACTTTATTAGAAGTTAGAAACTGGGGACTTTCTTTACTTGTGTCCTTCTAGCTGATTTGTCCTGCACGCAAATTAGTCAAATAAAAATGCATTGTTATTTTCATATGATTTCTCTCCCTTTCTTTGCATTTCCCATTACAACCTGAAATGTGAAGAAGGTGGATTGTTCCTCCAATTTTAGAATCACAGAATGATGTAAATTGGAAGTCACCTCGAGAGATCTCACCCAAACTCCACTCACAGCAGATAACATCCAACTTAGTAGCTAACTGGAACTTTCCATGTTCCAGCTTGTGTCCATTGCCTTTTGCTCTGCATCTCTGAAAAGACCCTGGCTCCCTCTTCATTCTTCCCACCTCCTATGGAGCTGTAAACAGCAGCAAGAGCCCTGACAGGCATCCCTCCCCAGGCTGGGCAGGTCCTGCCCTCTCAGCATCTCCAGATCCACATGCACCAGCCTCCAAACATCTTGCTGGCCTCCACTGGGCATAATTCAGTATATCAAGGTCTGTCTTGTACTGTAGAGTCCAAAACTGGACATGGCACTCCCAGAGTGGCCTCATTCTGAGTAAAACATAGTCACTGCTTTCCTCAGTCTGTTGCTTCCTCAAAACATGAAAAAATACCTCAAATAGTGGGAGCAAAAGCAGCCATTGCCATGTTACTGGGAATGGGGATGTCATAAACAGGAATTCTGAAAACAAAGTAACCTCTTCCTTTCCTGTCTTCAGCTGAGAATTTAAGCTGAGCACCTGTGAGCTTCTCTTTAGTAGTAGAACCCTGCTTGACAACCACCTTTTATGCCCAATTTCCCCTTCTGACAATTTAGAAGAGGATTCACTGCGAAGGATAGAAGAAAGCAGCCACTCTTAACTTTCTTTTCTGTACTTTTTTTTTTGTCCACAAAAGCCAAAGCAAGATGCTTTTTTAATGTCTTGGCAAAAAGGAAGAGGAAGTGTTTAGCCCGGGTGCTGTACTCTGTGTACATTATTTTAAATCACTTGCATTAATAACGTCATGATAATAAAATGCAAAGAAGAAATTTGGTCTGCTTTGCTCTCCCCTGAAGGGAACACATTTCCCTCTGCTGAATGCACCTCCCAGGATCCCGCAAGCATATGGTCTCTTAGGTGCAAGTGATGCTCACCTGCTTTATTGTCTTTAGCAGGAAGGAACTAAATATATAACAGATGCTCAAGTACCTTGAAATGAATGCATTGTGCAAACAGAACTGTCATCACAGCCCTTGCAGTCACATTTTTCACCTGTTGTTTGCTTGTTTTTCTGTAGCTTGTTTTGACAATGTGTTAGGTGGTTTTTCAAGAGCTTGGAAAACTCCCAGTTTCAGAGCTGGGCTAACGTCTTATGTCCTAATAAGTGGCATTTTCATATCTAGACTATTTAATCTCTGCTTAAAAATCAAGTAAATGTAGTCTACTCCCTCCCACACACTTTTTTTTTCCTTTTCTTTTTTTTTAATAGTTCTAAATTCATGCTTAGTAACAGACAGTTTGGCAGAAAAAGGTGTCTAATCTTCAGACAGCAGAAGACTTAGTCCTTTTTTGATTTTGCTTGGAATGGATACAAAGTCTGGACCTGAATTTTAATTCCTTGCATTTTAGATGCTTTCAGATCAGACTTCTAGTTTAGAACATCACAAAACACAAACCAAAACACACATTCTTGTTCTTGACTCAGGGGTTTTTTTCCTTTCTTCTCTCCACATCACTTTCAAGTAGGGTTTGGATGAGGGTTATACTTGTTCTCATGTTCCTATTTGCTGAACTAAAGCTGTGTCATGTCATCAAGTGAGCAAGGTCCTCAGACCAAGAGCTTCAGCAGGTCTTGCATGCAATTAATTTTACCTGGTTAATTAAATGTTTAATCTTCATGACAAAAGAGGAGGAAGGCTTGCCCTGGCCTTTAGGGCCATGGTTTTTATGCTTCTGTCTGTCAAGTGATTGATACTACAACCCTCTTGGCACACAGATGTAAGCAGTTGGTACTTGTGTCCTCCTGTGAACCACTTTCCAAGGTCTCTACTGCTGCTGGGATGAGAGTATAGGCAGAGGACCCATCCTCTGCTCATCTGTTTCATGGTTGCCCAATGTTCATGGCTGTCAGCTACGCTGCACAAATGTGTGACGGGTATACTACGGGGTTTACCTGTCCCAGGGCTTTTCTTGTGGAAACAAAGAGATTAGGAGACTTTTTTTTTTTTTCTCTATAAGTGTATAAAGGTGTCATGGAAATGATGGGTTCATGGCCAGTTCGATTGGTTTGAAGGTGTGCTCGTTGCATTGTGGAATTTAAACACAAGGGTGCAAAGCACAAGGAAGCCACACGGCAAAGCTTTGTCTAAGTGACGAACTCCTGGGAGATTCTGTGCTGCCAAGGACTTCTGGAACATGTCTGGTGGGTTGTTGAGCTGCTCCACAGCTCACATGTAAGGCAAGGTCTCTGTCCTTATGCCCAAAATAAACTGAGAGAAAATAATAAAGATCTACTGATATTCAAGTAGTTTTAACCTCAATTCTCTCTAAAGGATGTTTGAAAGTCTCTCTCCCCAGTGCAGCCAAGTCAGAAGGACCAGCTTTTCCCCATGTAAGGCAGTTTATTGTGATGGTTAAATGGATGGAGAAGAGAAGCTCAGCTCGCACTCAGTGCAGTCTGCCACAGAACTGTCATTCCTGATTTGCTGAGTAAGTTTTCTGTCTCTTCGGTCCACTTTGGCTCCAGCTCTCCAGCCTTGTCCTGTATTGTGCTGCAAGAGAAATTACTTCTGCTACAAGGACTAGAAGACCCATATTGTCCTTAACCCATATCTTTACTGCAAGAGCACCTGGGGCTGTCCAGGGACACACACGAAGCCACTACAGGCGGGGAGAGCTGTACCTCTGCCTCCTGCCACAGCAGGCAATGTGCCATTGCAGGATTTATAAAAGGCTGCAGACAGCTGTGCCTGGAACGATATAGGCTCTGTAGCTCCAAGGGTGTGAATCTCAGATGGAGATTAGCCACTGCAGGACTTCTGTATCTTTTCTGGATACCTAGGCAGGTGCACAAGACAGACCCGAGTGTTTCCTAATTGCTGTGCTGGTTTACTCCATACCCTGGAGCTTGGTTTTCATCATTTGTTATTCAGAGGTCCTTGACTCTCTGCACTCTTGGAGTGTACAGAGAGCTTAAGGACATACCTGAGGGCAGGAGGTTCTAGTTGGCAGATAAGGTCTTAAAAACCGCTTGTGTTCATCTCTTCCTGAGAGATGTGTACTGAGGTGTGGTGTTGGTAGAGGTAAATTTCTCATGCTCACACGCCCCTGATGCACAGCTGACCAACTACACACACTGGGGTCATTTTTAAGCTCTGCTACAATCTTCTGAAAGTTGTTCAATCCACCTCTGGGACGCTCCTCCCAGGCACTGTGCAGAGGACACTGTGTTAGCTGACTTGCCTCCTTGTGTATGCTGCGACTTGGGGCACTTAGTCCTCAGCAGAGGAGGAGGTGCCTAAGCCCCTTCCCTGTCCAGCTCACAGCAGAAATGGCACCTCATCTCCTTCTCCATGCACCCACCAGATCAATCAGGTCCCAGAAAGGCTGCTCTGCACCTGCACGAACACTGAAACAACAGACAGATACAGTGCCTTGGCTGGGGAGGAGGAGAGATCTTCTAAACACTAGTGCACTAACAGTCCAACTTCCTTCTCTTTAGCTTCTCCAGGATATGCTTTAACTTCAGTGAGACTATCTGGAAAGCCAAAGTGAGCAGAGGCTGACTTTTGACACAAGAGAGTAGTGCCTTTATCCCAGACTTTCTCCTGGTGTTCTGTGTGTTAGCTACTGGGGTTCATTTGTGTGACACCTAATTTCTGGTACTAAACCATGACAACCTCATCTGAAAAAGTAACAGCTACCAGGATTAGTCCCTGCTGCCTCTGGCATGAGTGACAAGGCGTCTAGATGGCTCAGAGGTGCAAGTCTTGAGCACAGACTGCATGAGCATGGTTTACAGGGATAAAGCAGGGATTGTCTCTCTGTAAGCCCCTGCTTCAGGGCTCCCTGTGCTCAGGCAGGCCTGGGTGTCTGGTGAGGTCCTTTAGCCACTGGAAAAAGAGCCTAAATTTTAATTTGATGGGAGACAAACAAATCACAACTTATATACTTGAAGTTTCTTTGTTAAACTAAAAGGACTGTGTCTTGTTTTCATTGATTTATTCTTTTTTAATAGTTTAAGAATACCTAGAAGCAACACAATGGCTGTCCAAGTCCTCATGCCTTGAAATACTTTCAGGATGAGATAAAACAGAAAGTCTTGTATTGTTAATACAATATCTTTAGAAGCCAGAAAAATCTTTGGAAGGTAAATGAGGATAATTCTGTGTGTTTATTTACTTCATGCAGAAATTATCTAAGAACAAATCACCCTTGAAAAATTGTTATGGAATACTACTACATATGGGTTGTTAAGCTCCAGGTAATTTCTTTCAGTTCTGCAACTTCCAGGCATGCATTAGGCCACCTGTCTTGGCACCTGGGCTTTGCTCTGTCATTCAACTACTTCAAGTTGTATTTCTCATGGATTTTTTTATTTACAGCTTCATTAAAGGCAAGGCTCTCTGAAACCCTCTTGACTTTGAAGATGTTACATCTTGCAGCAGTGACGTGCAGCAAACAGAGGTGTTCACTTCTTCACTGTAACACCAGAACTGTAGAAAATTGGGAACATTTGCAAAGCACATTATGTTCTGGATGAATTTCAATGGGTGTTTATAAATTCAAGTAACAATGACTTAAGTTAATCTGACCCTCATTCTCACCTACAATCTCTGGTATTTTTCTAAATGTAGGTTTTTTGTGATTGTTGTTTAAACTAAGACCGACATTGGTTGACACAGGCTTGAATACTAGGAAAAATGTACCTAAACACAACCCTCTGCTAATCCTGAGGAGCTGCACCTTGCAGAATCTACTGGCCTGAGAACAATTTTGTGAACAAGGAGTAAATCTGCTCTCAAAGCACCAGTGAGGGTTTGACAGCAGAGCGTGGCCACTGTACTGCATAGCATCCTCTCGTGGGAACTGGCCCTGCTCCTCCGCTGCCTTCAGACACAAAGGTGCAATCAACACTTTCATTGCAAACCTGGAAGCTGATTTTTTGATGATAACATGCCTAATTTTCCAAATCCATTATGGTGCACCTGCAGATGTCAGTATAGCCTAAAAAATATATCCTTAAAAACAGGGCTCCTAATTAGTGAGGGTTAAGCAGTTTACACAAAGCTCATGACTCTGCTCAAGACTCGGGGGTTTTGTAAGGGAAGAGGCTACTGCAGTAAGTGTCCATATCTTTCAGTCCACAAAATCGAGACAATCAAAAAGAGACAAAAGGGGTGGAGGCTGGAGAAAGTGGCTTGCACAGCACAGGTAGGAATGGGTTGGGGCTTTCTAGTTTGTGCAACATTGGCTGTGGCTCTGGAAAGCACAGGTTTGACGTCGCAGTTGTCCATTAGTCCACCTATAGTTTGTCTTTTGGCCAATTTCTAATAGGAACACATGCTGAAATAGTGTTTCAGGACATGTTATTTGCTTTTAGAATCAGTGTCCAGCTGGTTCAGCCTGTACTGTCAGCCCAATACACATTCGCAATAAAAATATGGGCCTTCTGCATCGCCTTTGTGTATTTACAGGAGGTTAAAAGTGTAACCTTGGGTGAGAAGCTGGAGCTTTTTTATTTCATATGATTTCTGCCTTGGAGAAAATGGCAATTACAGAGGTCAGATTTCCTGCTACATTCTAAATTTTCAGAATAATAGTGAAGATGGGATGGTTATTCTTAACTAACCCATGAAGTTAATCCTCTGTGCTCAAGGGCACTGCCTGCCCTCTGAGCTGATGTCTGTGTATCAGAAGCGCTCCTTTTACAACCAGCATGTGGACAAATTATGGATGGATGTGCAATATCTCTAACCACAGTGGTTTAGGGGAGGATGTGGGAAATAGGACTGGGAGGTGTGGGGGAGAAGAAGGTGACTGTGGTGGCCGCATGGAAATGTAGCCAGGATGGCTGTGATCATGTATGGTGCAGGAAGGACATGGCTGTGGCACTGCACCAGCTGTGAAGCCTGAGGAGTGAGTTTGCACTGTCTGCCAACACAGCAGCCTTGCTGCTGCCGCGAAGGGTAGGAGGGTTGTGGAGGCATTCGCTGGGTTTCTCCCACATGCTCAGAGTTGGGTCCCCAGCAGAGCTGAGTTAGCTCTGTAATGTAAAGCTGCATGTATTTACATCATCATTTTGCAGCCTATCCGAGGTAAACTCCCCTGGATCTGAGCAGCAGATGAATGTCAAATAACTTTCCTATAAGGGACTTTGTGCCTTTTGAAGCCTGGCTTATAGCAAATACCGTGGGGATATAACACAGCAGCAAACAGCCTGTGCAAAGAGCTGGGATAACTCCAGCATATGGTGTCTCTGGAGACTACTCTGAGGAAAAGCAGCATATCTGGCTGAGCCCATGCCTGGGCAAGAAGTGCATTATGTATGTACATGTGTCACTTTCCCCCTTCCCCCAAAAAACAAGAGGTTTTTTCTTTGGGGTTTTTTTTGTGTTTAAAGGTTGGAGGGTCGTAAAAATTGGTGTCAGTCACTGCCTCAATCCTCTCAGCAGCCTGCACACCAGCACATGGTCTTTGTGCCCATGAAAATCAGTGCAGGGATGTCTAGCAAGGTTTTGTCCCACACATTAGCTCTGTCCTGCGCCACTTGTCTGTTGTTAGCTAAATAGGATGAAATGAAAATGTGTGACCAACAAATGCCTTCATGTCCTATTTATAGAGTTTTGTGTCATGGGCCCTGGACTGAGTTTGCCTGAGGCTTTTTCCAGAACAGACATTGCAAGTACTTGGTCAGGACCTAAAATTATGCCTACAGATGTCTAGACATGTGCAGGCACAGACCAAACAGGCCCACACAAACCTACAAGAAGGTGAGTCCAGGAGAATAGGACATGGATGTGACTTCTCATCCAGGCGTGTGCTGTGGTGCTTGCTCATGAGTGTGATGCCCCAGCGACAGCTGATGTGAACCCAGCAGTGACAGGCACTGGGAGGAGTGATGCTGCCAGGAGTGGATGCTAAGCTGGTCCTATGCACTGCATCACCATCTGCTCCAGCCTGCGGAGTTCAGTGCCTGTTTGTTGATTATCTTATCCCCTTAATCTGCGTGTTTTAATCCAATAAACCAGTACATGCAGGAGCCAAAGACAGCAGAGGAGTGAAACAAAAGCTATTTATTCTACCCAAAACAGTCACACAGAGCAGTTTAAAGATGACAGCACAGCAGTAAACAACCAGTGTCTTTGGCTCTGAGAGTTTGCTCTAAGCCAAATGGAGCTGACAGAAGTCCCCCAAGACTGGGTTTGTTTTCTGCTTTGGTTGTCACCTATTCATAGGACAGAGAGGAAAAACTTTGCAGGTCCTCTTGCTGACCTCTCTCCCACAGTGTGGCAGGGTACCAGACCCTGCTGCTCTCAGACTGATTTGAAAAATAAAGAAATTACTGCAGAAACAATAATCTGAGTATGTCTTGTCTTGCTGATCTACTTCAGATCTCCTGGGTTTGTATATAATTATATTGAGGTGTACACCAGACTAAGACCTTAGCTCAAGACTCAGGTCTGGATAGAAAAGCAACCTCTTTGCTCTCTCCTAGAACACACTGCACCACCTCTCAAACTGCTCTTGTCAGGAGTTTCTGAGGTTGTGGCAAACTGGGGACCCGCAGCATCCTTGTGCCTGAGGTTAGGGCAGAAAAGGAGAGGATGTCAGGAGAGGCTGAAACACCATCTGCACGGTGCTCTAAAAGTATCATTTTCCCTCCTTGAGCCTCAGCAAAGTATCCAGGGCTAAACCTGTGACAGAAACAACAGCTTTTCAGGAGCCATCTCAAATCTATCCCTTAGGACAATCTCTGTCTGAGTTGCCCAGTGGCCTGTGGCAGGTGGCCAATAATAGATGCTGAGAGAAGGAATGTGGTGGAGCTGTCTATACTGTAAGTGCTCCTTATTCATTCTTACCTGTTATTCCCTGCCCTGTGTTTGGAGTCTTCCTTATGTCCTCAGTAAACTTCAGTAAAGGGACAGGCCCTGAGATCGTTTTTTTTTCTGCCAAGCAACACAATTTAATGAACTCCAGCGGTGCTTAAAAGTCAAGTTTTGCTGAAAGTGCAGCAAATTAAAGGCAAAAAGGTGCTAAGCTATTGTGTGGCCTTGTGTGCCTGGGAAGGGTTGTGTGATGCTGAGCTGCTTCATCCCACCTGCTCTCTGGGGGCTCAGGTCCTGACTGAACCTCTGGCAGCTCTACATTCTACTGCTCTTGCAGACCAGCCTTCCACAAGCAGTGCTGCAGGCCAGCAAGAGTGAGAGTCCCAGCGGAGCACTTCCCAGCATGGGAAAAATGTGCAAAAGAGGAATTTCTAACTGGAGTGCTTTCCTCCTATTAGGTTTTTGAATAACAGATGTTTCCCTCTGACATTTAGCAAAACCTTCCCTGGGAGGTTTTCGTGGCTTTCAAGACAGTTTCCAGTTAAAAGAAACTTATAAAATTGCCTACTGTTTAGCACCTGTTTAATATCAAGGCAAGTGGAAACTCACGAAGCCTGTGCTAGCACTAAATGGCCACTCTCTAAACATGTCACTTCCAGTTTCAGCTCCTGCTCTACTGTGAACCAGGACACAGCAGTGGCTTTGACCTCAGATAGGGACAAGGGGAGTGTAAGGATGTGTGCAAATATGGAGACATTGCTATAGTGAGTGTTCTGGCTGTGCCAGTCTGTAGCAACAGTCAGTCAGAAGTTTTTGAAGAATTTCATAGTAGGCAATTAAGGAATAACCTTACTAAGACTTGTCACTCAAAAGGCTTACATCTTGAAATATATAGACTTAAATACCACAAATAAAGTGGCCTCTTATTTCTTTAATGATATGAATAGACAGCATATTAACTTGAAGGTTTCTGGCACAGCAAGACTGTGACTTTGTGGGTTATACTGCAGAGAACAGAAAAACATCTTGTTTTCAAAGTACATTAGAGTACATAAGAGCAAAATAATGCTGTAATTGCTCTAGTCTGCTTTGTGCTCTACTCGTGCTTATTGACCTTCCCAGATCCCTTTGGCCTTTGTCTTTTTCCTTCTTTGTAACCAGCTCTTGCCCATTGTGATCTCCTTCTATTGCTGCATTAGGTACTAATTTCTAAGGCAAAACATCTCAAAGCCTTTCTTTAAAAAACTGTGCTTGAAGAGAACTCTTTTGCACTAAGGTAGTTGCGAAAAGCACCAGCATGTAGGAGAAGACTAAACTGTTCTCTGAACAGCTCACATCCTTTTCTTTGGATGTGTTCATTTCCTTTCAAAGTTGTTGAATCCATAACCCTACTACCCATCTTTGCCCTCTCACCCAGTGTGATATTCCCTCCTGACTTTTGTGTAAGTAGTTTTAGTTTTAGTTTAGTTTTAGTGTAAGTAGTAGGCAGTTTGCAGTGTCAAAACATAGTCAATGCAAAACTTTATGGCTTTTGTATTGCCTTTATGCTGATACTTAACTGTCTTCCTTTTATAAACCAGCTAACAGGTGGTAGGATGGTCCATGGAGGTCTCTCTAGTGAGCCATTCTTCAGACCCTTCCATAATGCCTTCCAAAAGGCAGAATGAGAGTAACAAAAGTCCCACACCTTTGTGCATAAGACTTGTAGTGTTGGGTTTGTTTGTAAATTCACCCCATGGCTCAATACATCAGGAGACTGAAAAACACAGGCTTAAAATCCAACCATGCTTTGCTGAGGTTCCCAGTGAGCTTCAGCCTGCAAGCACCACTGACGTCTTGCTCAGCTGGGAGCTGAAAAACTTGATCTTCTGCATACCTGCTCCCAAGGCACTTAAGACTTCTCTGACAACCTGCCATGTCTAGGCAGAGTAAGGTGAGCCAAGGATAGCTAAAGATAAACCTCCGTTTTCCTCTTCCCTTATTTGGACTTACAGCTCAGTCTTAACTTTGTTATTGACTTTCTTTGGCTTGGCAGATTACTGTGAGCTGCACCATGCTGGGATGACATTATAATATTAATCGCAGTGAAAGACCAATTTAGGGCTTCATGTGTTTTCTGAGAAGTTCCCAACATCTGTTAACAATTTGGGAGTGAATGTTCATTTTGCTTTGTCAGTGGGTACAGCCACAATTACAGTAGTCAATAAACTTGTGATGGGAAAAGAGGAGGCTGGAGACTCACTGCCTGCCAGGCACCAAAGAAGCCCTGGCAGGCTGGGTTTCATTCCCCTCTGCTCCTGCTTCTTCACAAGAATCTAAAACATAAGTACTCAAAACCTTTTAGGTACTGCAATGCCACTTCTTGCAGCACCCAGTCGTTAGCTATTTGGAATGTGAAGCCCTCGTTTAGCTCTGCTTTCCCTATGGTGGGCATGTGGCTCTCATAGAAAAGGATAATTCAAGGGGGGGTTGCATGACTGGGCACCCCGGGGTGTTTTGCTTGGGGCCATGGGTCCTGCCATTCTGGGGGTTCATTGTGTGGACTTTTTCCTGAAGTGGTCACTATGGATGGGCTGAGACAAAAGGCTTTGTCTCCAGACCTGGCCAAAGGAAGAGAGGATGACCACAGCCCCGTGCTGCTTGTAGGAGTAGCACCAGTTGTAGAAGTGCAGTTTGAATGATAATTCCCCCCATCTTGGGTATCTACTACAGCTCCCCCGAATACTGAACTGTCCCAGGCCAGAGATGTGGCTGTGCTTTCCTGTCAAAGTGCCCCAGTACCAGAGGAAGAGCACCATGGAATATTCTAGAGGAGGGATGAGGAGCAAGCAGAGATGCTGGGATGCATGGCCTGTGATGGCAGATGACTTCTGTCCCTGTGGTTGTGTCCATCACATGATCAGCAAATGAAGAGCATCCAGGCATGGGAGGCTCTGGTACCTTCTGAGCCAGGCAAGCAGCTGAATGCTGGGCTCATCCATGGTGTGTGGTTGTTCTAATGGTGAAGCCAGAGGAAAGGGAAGGGAAGTACCAGTAGTACTGATACTGCCAGGACGTGCTTATTCAGTGGGAAAGGGGACTTTCAAACACTGATGTGTTTTCTGATGTGTTTCCTAGGTCACATTTCTAAGGAGTGGAAAGCAGGTGGAGAGAGAGTATGTCAGATTTGGGTCTTTGGGTCAGATTGTGCAAGGCTACAGGTTCAGTTCAGACCAGCCTGGGGTGTCATGAAGTTCAACAAGGAGAAGTGTAAAATCCTGCACCTGAGGAGGATGGGATGCATGGCCACACCTGGAGTGCTGTGTCCATTTTTTTCTGAGCTCCCCAGTACCCAACACACACAGATATGCTGGAGAGGGTCCCATGAAAGGCTACAAAGATGATTAAGGGACTGGAGCATCTCTCCTATGAGGAAAGGCTGAAAGAGCCTGGATTGTTCAGCCTGCAGAAGACAAGGCTCGGAGAGGAATCTTATCAATGTATAAAAATACCTTAAGAGAGGGCGCAAAGCAGACAAGGCCAGGTTCTTTTCAGTAGTGCCCAGCAACAGGACCAAAGGGAATGGGCACAGACTGAAACGCCAGAGGTTTCCTCTGAACATCAGGAAGCATTTTTTCGCTGTGAAGGTGACCAAGCACAGGCACAGGCTGATCAGGGATGTGGTGGAGTCTCCATCCTTGGAGATGTTCAAATGCCATCTGGACATGATCCTGGGCAGCTTCCCCTAGCTGAGCAGGGCCTTGGACCAGGTGACCTCCAGAGGTCCCTTCCAACCTCAGCTCTACAGTGATTCTGTGATTCTGACTCTGTTTCCAGCAGGGCAAAGTTCCAGAGACCCTACAGCCATGAATGACAGGGATGGCGGCACTGACTGCCCGTTTGTACCACAAGGCTCCTGTCATGTTTCTGTGGGTCTTCAGCAACCTGCTGCTGGAATTTTAGCACTGGCAGGAAAACTACATGATGGCCACTGACGTGTCTGGCATTTCCAAAGCAGCTCGAGTTACATGTGCCAGCCCAGGGTCAGACACAGGGCGGACACTCAGGAATGTCCCTCTGGGGCTGTGTGTTTTGGTGCAGCCTGTAATTTTTTGTTCCTTTCTAATTTTTGTAACATGAAGAAGCAAACATGGAAAATCTTGTTTCAATGCCCAGTTTGTTGTAAAAGATTAGGAATGTCAAGGCTGTGTAGCTGCAGTTGTCTGGAGAGCTGTTAATGGCCTGGAGGAATCTGTGCTGGGTTAGAGGTTTGCCCTGCTTCTTCTCAAAGCTTTTTCCTCTGCTCACTGCTAGAATTAAATAGAAAAAAAAAAAAAAGGAAAGAGCCTTAATAACAAGAAGCACAATAGGGTATTTTTTCCTTCATAGACTTTCTAAAAGCAGCTTTTTGTTAGTTGCATGACATTTCTTCATGTGGCTCACAGGCACTCCCTTACCTGGCCTGGATGGTTCCCTCCGGTCACCTCACACCTGGAGGCTGTGGCTCCACCAGTTGCCTTCCCCTGGCACTGCTCTGTGTGCACATGCCTGACATTTCAGATGGTTGCTTTGGCAGGGTTGTGTACTTTCTGACACCTTTTTGTGGGCCAATTTCTGCAGCAGCCATGGTCTCTGTAAGCTATAAGAGCAACAGTACATTCACAGTACATTCAATCCTTCATCCTCCCGTCACCAATGCATGAGTTGCAGGGTGGAGGGTTTGGGGATTTTTTACTGAATTATCTTATCTGCAGAAAAATTCCCTCCATTGCTCTCTCATCCTGCCTTGGAGATACATTCATTTCTTGGTGTGGATATTTTTGTGTTGGGTTTGTTTTTGGTTTTTTTCTGCCCTTGTTATTTTTATCCCTTGCTACACTTTTACAAAGGTTTTTGCTGAGCCTGGTTTCAGGCTGCTCAAGGAGAGAAACTTGCTTCTACAGGTACTGTCTCTCCATTCCCCACTCTGAGCTTCAGTCTGATGGGCTTATCTCCTTTTTACCCTGTGTTCTAGTAATTTAATATTATAGACAACACATGATAGAGACCAGCCAAGAGTTAATGCCAATTACACAAGCTTTTTCTATAAAGACATCATCTGGGTCTTTAAGCAACTCTGTTATTTGAACTAGTGTGTAAATCTTGGCAATGCAATGCAGAGTTATAAATAATTAAACAATTATTTTGACAAACAATAAAGACATACCTTTGACATTTTTGGTGACATGAACATGTTTGTTCAGAAGCCTTATTTTTGCATACTTTAAGTACAGGGAGTATTATTTTCTTCAGTGGCTCCATTACACTGGGAATCTTCATCTTGTCTGTCTGCACAGCTTCAAGTTGGGTTGTTGAGCCAAGCTTTGACATAAAGGGAACTTCAAGATTAAGGTTGCTAAAATTTGGTCCTTTGCCCCCCAAGTGCTTGTGCCCCACAAGGGAAGGTGTGGAAAGCTCAATTAGCATCTCATGGCCCCTCAGCAGGAGCACGTTCAGTGCAAAGACATTTTAGCTACTGAACTCCAGCTGGCATTTATTGCCCATGTGCAGTCTGGAAGTTTACAGAGACTGCATGGAATGACAAAATCCCATCACTAACATGACAGTGATCTCTCAGCAAATTTCTAAATTTCTGCCTTGAACAACAGATGTGCTAATTCTCCCTAACAAAGGACTGTCACCTCAGGGTCTTCCCCTGAGCTCCTTTTGAGTTTTCTCTGAGCAGGTTTTGTGATGACACCTCTCCAAGATTACGAACCAAAGCAGAAATCCCACATAGCAAATCTTGTCAAACTTTTCTGCTTTTGATGCTTTTATAATCCACTGGAATCTTGTATTAAGAGTTTTGGACTGCCTGAACCGCTTATAGTTATAAATACTGAGGTGCTTTGGGAAAGGGATATGGGGAGATGAGTAATTCTTACGAACTATGTGAAATATAAAATGCAAGGTGAGGAAAAAGAAATGGAAGGAGATGGAGAAGAGAGAGAATTATTAAAAACAACTAAAGATGGAGACAAATTGTAGCCTTTTCCATGTATGAGAAAACCCCAATTATGTGCCAGTGGTTGAGCTTGGATGAAACATCACTAAAGACCTTGCCTAACCACGTCCTGCTCGCAGGTCCTGGACACTCACAGGTGCTGTGACCTTAAATCAGTACTTACCTCCTCTGGTGCAAAGCTTGTTTTAAGTCTTGTGGGTGAGCAGAAGCTGCTTTCAATGACCTTCTAACCAGAGAGTTGCTCCTTGACCCAAGCTGGGTACTTCCTCTGTGAGGAAGAGCTGGGATGCAGGGAAGATTCTCTGTGAGTGAGAGTTGAACATGCTTCATAAGCACAGTCTGTGCCTCTGGCACACTCTGTTTTTTCCTTGCTCTTTTTTTCCTTTTCTTGTTTTTTCCCTTCCTCTTTTGGCTTGTCATATTCAATGACACACAGGTCTCATTTCCTCTTCTTCCCTTCCCTGCAAGCTTCTACAGTTTTGGTGTGTCATCGAATATCCCTGTGAAGCGCAGGTAGAAGCCGATGGTTTGGTGCTGACTGGAACAGAGGGACCTACACGAACAAAGTATTTTCTGCCTGAAGGAGTCTGAGCAGCACTAGTCAGACCAGTGCTTGTCCCTGTCCCAGACAGAAAACTCATCTTCTTGGCTCTGTGCAGGGGCTGGGTATCACCAGAGACCTCTGTTAGGGACTAAGAAGAGGACCAGGAGCACATGGCAGCTGCAGGGAGAGGCAGCATGAGCCTCAGGTGATCCTTTTGGAACGTGATGCAGCATCTAACTGAAATGCTTCCTTAAGAGAACCACTTAGTGGTTCTAACCATAGTGCTGAACCATAGTGCTGACCATAGTCAGAACCATAGTGCTGACCTGTGATGACTCATGAAGCTGAGGCAGTACCTTTTTCAAGCAGCTCTGCTCTGTTAGGCTGCCTTTCAAATATCTTTCCTGCAAAGATAAAAGATGCTAGAAAGGAGGTCTTATGGCTGCCTTTCAGACTCCACTCTCTCCTATATTAGTCCAATAACCTGTAAAACTATTGACAGGAGTTTTTAGGAGATCTAATACAAAGTGTTCATTTTAAAACAAACAAAAACCAACCCAGTTTTCAAAATGAAACTACTGTAAATCATAGCATCTCTGGTTCCACTAGTTCTAGAACGCTTTATTTAAGGGGAGATTTAAAACGAAACTGTGTTTAAATACAAACAGGTAAGAGGTGCAAAATGTAAATCCAGATTGCGTGGCCACCCAGAACTGGGACCCAAGCTTAGGAGGGATGGAAATCTCAGAACTGGGTAGCTACATAGACTTGCATGACCCTGAACCTGCTTTTCTTACTTTCTGACTTCTGGGTATTAAGTATACAGGATTTTTAAAATAATGCTTTGAAGTCAACACACTATTTTATTATCTAACCTGTTGGAATGAGTGGTGTTTTTTTATGACCTTAATGAATCTGCCTCAGGACAGGAGGATGGCATGTGAAGCTTAATTAAAATTTGCCAAGCATTTCTGCCCCCAAGCCCCCTGAGATGCTGGTGCAACATCAGAGGGATGTCGCGGCCTCACTGCTGACCACAGGCGGTGGAGGCAGTGGAGTAGAGTTGCTGAGGGCAACACTCATCTGGGAGCCGTGTCGGCAGCAGCAGCACACTCAAAAGCATCCCCGTGGGGCTGTAAATGTGTTAACATCAGCGCTGAGGCTGCAGACAAGGTAGCCAGTCCAACACAAACCTTTCAGCCCCTTTCAGCCAAGGGCAACTTTTAAAAACGAAGGTGTTGTCTGCACACTGCTTTTATACACTTGCACATCATCATCATGTACCAAAAGGAGAAAGGGGAAAATTTTTTAAACATTCTCTACTTTCTGTGTTTGTTCTGGGAATAGATAAATATTCTACATTAACTACTTCTACCAATTTTTGCCATGAGAGCGCCGTCCCTGAATTGTAGAGCCTGTGAATTATAGTGGTAAATGCTGTATTGCTTTGACCTTTTGAAATGTCTCCAGCATGACTGGCTGCCTGTCCTCCCCTTCCCCCAGAAGTCAGGCAGGTTGTAAATACAGGCGAAATGGAATAGCCAGATAATCAAATTGAACCTATTTCACTGCAGTGCGGTGCAATCACAGCACAGCGAAATTCCATCAGCGTCGGAGGCTGCATTTCGAGCGCCTCGGAAATCGCTTTGTAACTGTCCACGCAACCCGAGGAGCAGTGTTTGCCATCTGTGACAGCGTGGGTTCTGCATTTTTAAGTCTCCTTTAGCAAAGAAAAAAAAAGAAATCCCAGAGCCACATAAAAAATGATGAAGAAATAGGCTGACATTTTACAAAAACACATCATCTGAAAAAAATTACCTTGACATATAGGATGATTGATAAGTTATATTTGCCTTGTCGGTTGATTGTTTTTTTTTTTCTTTTAAAGACACTAAAATGATTCCTCTGCTCCAGAGCAGATAACAGAATTGCTTGCTGCATCACCTGAGCTTGCCTTCTTCAAAGAATAAGTACTTTAGTCATTATATTAGCAAGAGCATCGAAGTGCAGTGAATAGGCAGTGATACAAAGAGCAGCACAACTCTTGCTATTCATGAGGATGAAATGTAGGAGCAATGTCCCCTGACCAAGCAGAATGAAAACCTGGACATTGAAATCTGTATAGACATTTTTTTCAGCAGCAGGAGCCAAGCACAGCACTGTGCTTCTGTTTCTTGCAAGCCCAGCGATGCTAGCAGTGGGGTACCAGGGCATAATTAATGTTTACTTACAATCAGCATCTTTCTGTGCCAGCAATCATGGCAGACTGAAACTAAGCAGGGGAACCAGAAACCCTGCTGCTTTCAGCTGTCTGGAACAATAATTACACAGTGCCACTGCACCTCTGGGAGTCTGGCACCATTTATCCTCCCCGACTCTCAGCGTTGGTTACCTGCCACAGAGCAATCCCCAAAGCAACCAATCCTCAACATCATTTTCATACAAAAGGTGGAGAGAATGATAATGGCTATGCTATTGCTCTGCCTTCAGAAAGCCGGGCTGATGGCTTAATTGAGGTTAAAATAAGCTCCAATCAGAGAGGTAAAAACTTAACAGGGCTACTTAATCTTATATAAATACAAGAGAGATACAAGTGCATGAGGAGAGAATAATAACTGACTCTGGTGGGGTTTCTATGGAGAATAATCATTAGCCAGGCAGTGAACAGATTGGACTGGGAAGAGGCTATTTAGCATTCATGCCCTGGTGGTAAAGGCTTTGAGCTGGAGCCTAATTTGAATTTTAGGGCTGGGTTTAAAACGAAAGGACAGAAAGGAAAAAAAAAAAAGAAAAAGGGGGGGGGGAAACACAAAAAAACCAAACACAAATCCAAAAAAACTTGTCTGGAGTAAAACAGCATCAACATAATTTTTGCCCTAGACTGTACTAAAGAATATCAACTGACTTTTAGTTTGTCGCCTAAGTGTGGACTGTCCAACATAAGAGAGGAGTAATTGCAAGAGAGAAAGGAGCTCAGTTGACTTGGGAGCAGGGATTTGCCCTGCCCAGAGCAGTGTCCCCAGCCCTGTTTCTACCTCCCTACCACCACCTGTACCCCACTGGGAATGCCAGAAAAAAAAATGAAAACAAAGTCTGTTTTTTGCTTTACATCTTCATTCTCAGAGCTAATTCCCTTTTTGGAGCTTGAAATGAAAATATTTATTCTTTGGCAAATCACTGAAAATGTTTTGCAAAACTCAGATTTTTTTATTTTTCGGGCCTCCAGGTTGTTGCTTGCCTGTTTTGGTAAGTTAAATTAGATGTTAAATTTCAGAAGTATTTGAAAACACTTTTTGCATGCAATGGCATTTCAAAGCAGTAGTATAACTTCAAACCTTTTTTGCCTTTTTTTTTTTTACTGGCTCTTTGCAAGACCAGTTTCTGTTATGATTACTTTCTTTTAAACAGACTATGTGAAAAAATGCAATAGCTGCTGGACATGTGCAGATCCTGCCAAAGTACATTTTCTAGGCTTTGTTTTCCTCAGTGTGGATCTCAGAGATGAAGTGATGCTTTTTCCTCACCAGCAGCTCAGCTGACACAGTCCCATACCAGCTGCAGCAGGGATCTGGCCTCTAGATCTGTAGCTGGAGAGAGATAAAGTTAGAAGCATGTATGATAGCGCTGATTGTATTTCAGAGTTTATTTATTTTAATGTAACTCGAGATCCCATCTCTCCTGTTACTTTTTACTTAGTATTTGGTAAAACATATCTTGTTATTATACAATTTCGAAATCATGTTACATCCACCATGACAGAGTCTGTGATTTGCTATGGGCTTCTTCTGTTTACTTAATAGCTTTGCTTATACCTCCCCATTTTCCCGGTCTTAGCTGGAAGTCCTTCAGCTTATGTCCATCAAGAGATAAAAATAAACTGTAGGCTGCAGCCGAGTGTAGCTGGATGCTCCATTACTGTTGCAAAGTGCAGGAGTCCTCGAGAAAGCAATGAAAAATTACCCCTCTCCAGGCAATGAAAAATGTCAGGAGCCTCATGGTCTCTGAGGCCTTAACGGAGAATAATTATTCTGCGAACAGATTGCTGCGTGGCAGAGACCTTGCAGCACTCTCAAAGGGAAGACTGTGAGACCCCCTTAAAAGGGAGATCAGAGCCCTCACACCACACTTTTTGGGAGAAAGTGGGTGAGAATAAAAAGACCATGTGCCCAGACTGGCTGCCTTCATTGAGGCAAGGGGTCCTGTGCCTTCCAGAACAACTTGCAGCCAGGAAAATAGAGGATAAACATGGCCCAACAGATAATTGGGTGGATATTTTTAACTGACCGAGCTGTGACTTTATTTCTGCTGGTAGCCAACCACTGCAAGACAGTCAAACAAACAGAAATGAACTCTTAGCCAAGGAGAGAACTTGGCCAAAATTTTCCTGGAAAACCCACTTGCCCCTGTGCTGGTGAGCATTGCCTGTCCTCTCCAGGGTACTCTTTAGTCAGAGGATAAAGCCTTCCCTTGGCCTGGGCTGTGCCTCCTGCTTGTGCCTGTCGTGGTGAGGGCTGTGGTGGGGTGAGTCACAGCCAACCCAGAACCTTGCCCCTGGTTGTTGTGGATGGCTTGGCCAGGAGTCGGGGCCCTCCTGACCATGTGGAGCTGCATCCAGTGTACTGCTCAAGGAGCAGGATAAAAAGGGGGGATTTTTGTAGCTGGTAGCATTCTTGTGTGTGCTCTGCAGAGGAGATGTAATGAGGACAAAGACCAGGATCAAGGATGACCGATGTGATCAGGTCAAGGCAATTCTGGAGCTATTTGTGCTTAATGGGTAACAGGGGCCAGAATTTGTTAGATATTTCGCCTTCCTCAGAAGGAATCTGACAGACCCCAGTTCATTACCCTAGGAGAAGGTGACAGTGCTGTTCTGCCAGATTGAACAGGAGCAGGGTTAAGCTTGCAAAAAGAGGACTAAAATCCTTCTGATCGTGTCTTCCCTAACTTTTCAGTGCTTTAACCATAAAAAGTGACTGTGGAAGAGTGTGAGATGCTGCTGGGCAGCTTGGTGGGGAACAGAGCTTTGGAGGAGGGCAAGTACTTTGCCTGAGGTTTGTTTGCAGGGCAGGTGGGAAGGGGTCCAGATGGTGGGATCAAAGGAGCAGTAACTCAGTCACTATGACTGTGCCATCTGCTCTGCCCTGGGTTGTAATTTCCAGCTCTTCCAACTTCACCCAGGGCTTTGTGACTTCTTTGGGGATCACTTTCTGTGAATAAAAAGGGAAATGGAAGCTCTGCTTTGCAGACCTTGAGCTATTTGTCAGGGAGGGTATTGGGGCACATATTCTGCACAGCAATGCACTACGGGGGAATCACTACCAGCCCCTAAACTACCACTGCATGGCTTTACATTATTTTCTTTTCAGAGTTTAAATCACAGCCTTTTCATGGGTGCCTGGAAACGACAGGAATTTCTGGCTTTGCCATGCTCTTCCTGATGATGCAGGTGTAGTGCTTATCACCAGCTCAGGTGAAATAGTAATAAATAGCACCTCTGTATGTTCTTTTAATTTATCAGGCAAATCTGCTAGACTAAGCCAATTGTGCTACTACCTTGTTTTATTTTAATACTGGTTCTTAATGTTCAGACCCCTAATCTCTTTCACATAATTGTAAGATGCTGAGACCCACTTAAAGTTAAATAATTCATTGTCACAACAAGCTTTGTCTTTGAAATAATAATAATCTAGCTAAATGTTTTTGATGTTTCTGTCTCCAAAACCTTTTCCAGATGCCACAAGGTAGCTAACAGCACTGTCGTTCAAATGTCGGCTTTCATGCCCTGAGCAGAAATGTAATTCCAACTTTTCCTTGTCTCTCCAGTGCACAGCTCTTGCCCTCCCAACCTGATTCATGGCAGCTACAGGTTAGGGCAGGACAATGTAGCAGCTATCATGGGTCAGCGCTGTGGGTGACTCAGTGGGATGGGTACTGGCAGGGCAGGGGAGGGGAACCCTGATGTCTGCCCCATTTTGTGACACTGGCCTTATCCAGGATGCTTGTGAGGCTTTGCCATGTGCTCTAAGGAGACAGCAGCAGGTAGTGCCAGGTCTGCTGCTTTAGGTGACAGCTCCTGAAAGCGATTGTTTGTCTTCCCTCTCCGAAGTCTGTGTTTTGGTGGTCAGTGCAGTCCCTTTGCAGTGCCCTGGTGACAGCGAGGGAGGTAGTTTGTGAGTAGTGCTTCGGGCTCCATCACCCTCACACACAGCCCAGCCCTTGGAGCAGCACTTTCTACCAGTGCTCTGGGCCCTGGTGCTTCAGCAGAGCTTTTGTTCGCATGGACAGCAAGACTTGCAGTTACCTGGGTGTTGACATCATGCAAATCTGTTGGTCTGGAAAGAGATAAAAGTAAACACCTCATCTGCACAGACGCAGTGCCGCTGCCCGGGGTGGCTTTCACTGTCCTCCCTGTTAATTAATGCTGGCTCTCCTTGCCAGCACTTATCAGTAGATGTGTAAATTTTTGGAGCACTTTGATATATCAGCTGTTTATCTGAGCTTTTGCTCCTCCCAAGGGCGTGTCTCTACAGATGTCAAGCAGACTGATTTGCACACCCTTCTCCCTTTCTTTGCTTTCTCAAGAGAATGGAGAAGTGAGATATGGTAAAATGGAAAAAAAAGTAGTGGATAAGTACAGATCAAGAGCTACTTCGATGTGCAAAAGGAAAAACTTTTGAGTGAGATGGGTATTATTTGCTAGATAAGACTGTTTGGAGGCTCTACCCTCTGCTTCAGTTGATGTCTTTAAGAGCAGCCCAAACTGCTGCTGGACCTGGGAGAAACACATCTCTATGTCTCCAGCCCTGTTCTGTGTCTGCAGTTGCCTCCAGTGCTCCTGAAGGGCTGGGGATGCTTGTGCTGCTATGTCCAGGCAGGGCTGGGCAGGTGTGCTTGCTTTGCTGATGTTTTTCCCAGAGGGGCTTCCCTTGCTGCGCTGGCAGAAAGACTGTGGTGCTGGGTGCCTGTCCCACGGCAGGTCTGTGTGGGTGGGGGCTGTCAGGGTTCATTCATGCCTGGATCTCTGCATGGTGGCATCTGGCAGCAGTTCGTGGCTCCAGGATTTCTTTTTCTCGCCCAACTCTCACATCACAGACTGTGGTAAAGAAAGAGTAACTTCAGCTGGACTTTACTGAACTCGTGGGGGCAGTGACTGGACCTGGTTCCACCACGACCATCCCATCCCCAGGAATGCTCGAGCACATCGGGGCTGTGAGTGCTGCTGTGGGTGATGACTCATTTTTGCTCAACTGAGCAACATTACTTCAAGAGGTAAGCGGGAAGGAAGATTTGGCCAGGAGAAGCACTTTCATTTGATATAGGACATGAATGGCCAAGTGAGAACAAGGAAGCTGATGGCTAAATGGAAGGCTACATGCCAATTCCATTCCTAGATTCTTTAAAACCAGAGAGGACCATTATAGTCATGATGTCTGGCCTGTAACATGCCACGAGCCTTAGCTCATGAGCTAGTAAATTAGAAAGGCAGCAGGAAGGAAGGAAAGGCACTGGTACCTCCACTTCTGGCTCATACAGCATAGGCAGTGCTTCTGCCACCTGAGACTGATGCTGGCAGAGAGGAGTTTGCCTTGCCAGCAACAGCAGCACTCAATGTTTCATTGCAGTGCATCCTGCTTTCATGTGCTCAGGCTTCTTTTTATCTCAGGGATGCAAAGAAAGCCCAGGACAACCACCTGGGGAGTTAGTTATGATTTTAAAGAGCTAATGATGCCGCCCACTGTTCAGTGTTTATAATAAACTGTCCTCTCCCCCTCTTAACTAAATTGTGTATATACAGGGTAAGAAGCTGTACCCAAGGACACTCTTAGCACTTGGCTTGCTGCATGGAGCTGCTGTACTCCACAAATAGGAAAAGCGGACAGAAAATCATTTATTTTCATGTATTTGAATGGGTTAGGCTGGGAAGCTCTGGCAAATGAAGGGGAAAAGCATGATTGTGGCCTATAGCTGCAGGGTTTAATGCAAACCTGAAGATCGTGCAGTCCTTTTGGCAGCTAGCTCACAGCCTACACAAGTGATGTGGATGGGGATTCAAAGGTAGCATGGAAATATATTGCTTTCCTTCAGTCTTGTGCCAAATATAATACTTAATTGCTTAGCTTACGTACATTTCTGCAACACAGAAGAAGAACACGCACTCTGCAAAAGAGGGAGCAGCACACAGCCTGCTTTACCTATTACCTGTAAAGGAACACTTTTTAATTCTCTAGTCCACGCTTTTATGCTGATGACTGCTTTGTAATGAAGTGTCTATGGCTGAGTGGCCTGTGCCTCAGCCTCCGCAGGCAAAGCAGTGCTCTGGGCAAAGCATAGCACATTCCAAACCCCGGGCTCCAGGCTGTTGTACAAATAAGGAAGAAAAAGGTCCAAGCTGGCCTTACTTCCAGTGCAGCAGGAATAGTAGGTGGATGAATAAAGTAAAAGGAGAGATTAATAGGAAAAAAAAGTCTTATCATTAAAACTTCAAAGAGAAAAGCTAGAGCAGGACTAGCACATCGGCAAGAACAGCACTTCAGCTCTGAAACAGCTTTTTCATAATGGGAAATATGGTGCCATCCTTTATCCTACATAACTCTTTAAAGGAGTGCAGAGGAGAGGCACTACCTTTTGCACAACCATATCTGAGGTTTTCTTCACAGAAGAAAGCTGTGAAGCTGAGCAGGTCACAGGTGTGCTTGTCAAGGCCAGCACCCACAGAATATGTACCCACTCACCCAGTCCTGAGGGAGAGAGTGTCCCTGCAGCAGGCAGGCAAGCTTGGCAGCAACACTGTCCAGGTCAAGTGCTTGAAGACAGCACTCCCCAGCCCGGGCTGATAGGAAGGATTTTCTTGGAAAAAGGTGATTTTCAGTACTGTTCCTAGGTTAGGTACTCCTGTACTGGAACAAGTAACTAGTCAGGACACTCACATGCAGTAAGCAAACAAGCCACCACCACCTCAGAAACGCCCTCTTCATAAAGGCAGAGGGCCCTGGCACATCAGTGGTCAGGAAACACACCAGCAATAGTTTGATTCCAGCTATTAGGCCACAGCACTTGATGAACTAGACAAGCTACCCAATGTTTAACATGTATCTTCTAATGCATGACATAGGAAATGACAGCTTTTAATTATGGTATTTATTTCTTTAGAGGCCAGCAGTTTCTTTCACACTATGAATTAACAAACTATTCTGAACAGATTTGTACTGTATTTGCAAATCTAAATTAGTTGTGAAAATAGTTTAGCTTGGAGGTTTATTTTTTTTGTGTGTACTCTCACTTTTCAGCTTCATAATTTCTTTCTTCTGGTGTGCCGAGGCTGTAACAGTACTTCTGTTCAGGGTCTGGTGAGAACAAGTTTATTTCTGTATTGTGCAGACGGAATGAATCCTGGTTGAAGGAATATAGTTCTTGACTTCAGCACTCAGGTATTCATATCCAGTGAAGCTGGACACAAGCACACCCCTAAGGAGCTCACACACAGGAGCCACTCTGGAAAAGCCAGAGAAAGCTGGGTACTGCCATTTTGTAATGTTACTTAACTCCACCTGTTTACAGAGCCAATTATCCTTAAAAAATATAGCCAGGCTTTCATCTGTATTGTGAGAAGTGCAAAAGAAGAGAAAAGAAAAAACAACCCCAACCCATACCCTTGGCAACCTGGCTCTCTCCCAGGTCTCTGGCCTGGATTCCTGCAGTTCTGAGTGACTGTTTCTTTGCTATCTTGCTTGTCTGTCACACCTGCTTTCTCTGGTTGCTTTCAGCATTTTGCATCTACTTATTCCCACACTAAGGATCTCTCTCCTCTTCCCCAGCCAACTTTATTTTAGTGCAATAAGCTGCAAGATGAGGTTCCAAGAGAAATAAAACCGACACTATCCCTGCTTGTTCCACTTTGCAGTTCTGAGTTAGATATTCAACATATACATCTTTTATTTTTTCAAAGTAGCAGCCGCGTACCTTACCAAACTGAATCAAATTGGGGAAGTTGTAGGAAACTAATATTAGTGCTGCCATTTAATTCTCAAGGCAATAAAAAGGACTGAGAGGCCAAGTTGCCTCTGAATGTCTTTCATGTTGGTTTGTTACACAGTGTGAGCTTGTTTTACAAGTGCTCTGTTTACAAGAATGCTGGGGGAGCTGGAGGGGCAGGGGGGGTGGTGGGGATGTTCATTTAAGTCCCACATTCACATAGGGCTACTTTTGTAAAGGCCTGATCCAGTCCTACCAGCTGCTTGCCCACAAAACTTCACAATTGTGGAGGCTAATTAAGATTCTTCAGAGGAGCTCTCCTCTCCCAGCGGCTGCAGTGGCCTCATCAGACATGCTGTCCCTGCCCCTGGGCCCGGCAAAATGCCCTACTGTGCTTGTTTTACATTATGGCTTATGAATTAACCAATTGATTCTGAAAATATCATTACTTTAGGGCTAAATAAAGCTGTTCCCTTAAAGGGGAAAAAGTCAGGGCCCTCCATAGGAATTAACTGATACTGTATTACCTACAAAGTCCCTTCCCTCTGAGGCTGCCAGTTGAGGATTCACTTGCCAGGATACAGTGGGTTCAGCACAAAGGGAATTTATCATGGATTTCTGTGAAGATTGGGAGGAAAGCCAGGGCCCGGGCAGTAAGCACGACCTATCCACTTGCATGTAAATAAAGCTTCCTGCAAGCAACTCTGATTCAAAAAAATTAGTTTACATGAAATGACTGTATATTTGCCTTGTCTTTGTTGTGTCCACTTCTCTCTCCAGCTTCTAACTGGTATAGATCAGTGCTGTGTAGCTGAACACAGCCCCAGTGCTGGAGAAAACAAAAATTTCAGCTGGCAACAATACGTAACGTTGGCCCTCCACTATCTTTGAGTGCTTATGGCCTAAAAAATGTATATTCAAGCCTTAAATTGGTTTTAAGCCAAACCCAAATCTGATTTAGAGCCTAAACTGAGGAATATATAAAATTAACTATGTTTCATCTAATAAAAAGAGCTTTCCCCTGCTGTGTCTGTGCAAACCACTGGATTTGAATATTTAAAAGAAAGCTAACTGCAGGAACAAGACAAGAACTTTCAAGAAGTAAAAATCCCCAGTGTGGTGACATACACAGTTTTAAGTTGGTCACAACAAATGTACCATCAGATTGGACTTCATCCTCCTCTTCCCAAATGTTTCAAGTGTTTACCTACCCCTCCTTCAATTAAAAAGAATACTCTCCCATCCCCAAACTAAAAATCAGAATATTAAGAAAACTTCACTGCACGGAACCACACTATATATTTGTAATAACAAAATGCTTTATTTGGGAGGAATACAAGGAAAAGTGTGACATCCTCATTACCAAATTGCTTTAAAAAGGCATTCTTCCTTTGAAAAAGGTAACACTCGTACAGAAAAGGTGACCGGTGAACAAGCCCTCTCAGTTAGCAGTGGGAATTCTTTCTTATTTTACAGCCAAAGTAAGGATTTGAACGACGTACAGCCACAGATTTCAACTTTGCTGGTATTTTCCAGTAGCTTGGGACACGGCCGCCACTCAGCACTGCCCCGGTGTGACGGCACACCGTGGAGATGGGGCTTTCACAGCTCTCACACAGGTCGCTTTGCAACAAACCACAAGACTTCACTATTACCACAAGAAGACACCGAGAAAGCCACAGGGTAACTAATCTTCTTGCTTATCTCCAAAAACTTTTCATGCAAGCCCTACACTCATGAAATTCTCGTACCGTTCCTCTGATCACGCCTCAGCGCGTCACCACACATCCCCTCTGCTGTAAGCCAGGACTGTGTGTGGAAGGTACACAGCAGGTCAAAGGCTACTGACATACAACCACCTCCTCAACATAACTGCTTTCTGTACAGTAGGGTCCAAATGGGGATGTGTTTTAAAGACTGTGAATTTATATCCATAAATTACTTCTGCCCTCTCTGAACCTTATGTTAGAATTTAAGCTGTTAAAGAAAGGGACTGGAAAGTTCCTAAAACTGTCAGGTTATAAAGCAGGCATTCATCTTTTAGTCCAGTGTGACAACTCTTTGCCACAAGTGGTATCCATCCATGCTAAGGGGTAAGATACATTGGTCTTGTTTAAAGGGGGTTCACGTTGTCTGAAGTGCGAATGGCAAACTCTAAAAGAACTATTGGTTTTCTTTATTCAGGTTAGACATAACAAATATGTCAGATACAGCAGTTAGTCTAGAAAAATACATTTAAAAAAATCTTCAGCAGACCATGCTCCCTGTAACAAAATCTTTCAAAACCAATTTTACAAATTATTCTACATTAATGTAAAAAGAAAATCTTAAATTTAGCATCATGGATTCCACCAAATATCTACCAAAACATGACTTCCACTATTCGTAGGTGTTAGAATTCATAATACATTTTTCTAATGTATCCTGTACATATTAAATAACCTAAAAGGCTCCTCTTGTAGTGCATTAACAATTTAGCAAGCACACTCAGTATTTCTCCAGTACCATTTGCATTACAGTTATTTGCCCGCAAATGTAATTAACATCTAAAAGTGCACACAGTTAGATTCCCTCCCTCCCCAGAACCTGTTTCCCTGCTGAAACCCAGACATCCACTGGAAACATTATGCTACTGTAGCTAATCTACCCATGATTAGAAATGTGTGACTAAAGTGTTCTTAAACTATACAGGGATTGAATTATATACAAGAATCAAAAGGACAGCCCATATTTACATTGAGAATGAACTTCCACTACCACAGCATTATACCAAGAACTCAACACAGTGTTACAGTTGGTGTTTACTTAGGACTTCAGATTTAGATCAGTATAACACAAAACTTAGCTCAAGAAATACCCTGAAAAGATGAACATGTTTATTAAATATTACTTCTGTTAACCCACAAGACAAATATCCATTGCTGGATGTTCTTACAAGTTCAGTGTTTGAAATAGTGTAATAGTGTGCTGCTCTATGAAGCAGCTAAGAACTTCTAGAAAGGTTGCTGGGGGAAAAAAAAGGAAAGAAAGAGAGGAAAAAAAAACAACAACAGAAAAAGGGGGAAAAACAAAACAAAACAAAAACAAAACAAAAAAAAGGAAGAAAAAGAGGCAGCAAATACCAAGTGAAGCGTTAGATTTGAATAACTAAACCAAACTGTTAGCACAAGTCTAAGACAGTCACCGCATGCAGAAACTCCTTGGAAAAGTACACAAAGAATCTGAGTAGGTTGTAATACACAAGCTTAAGATGTAACTTCACCAAATTTTTCCTTGACATTTGGCAGGACTTTTCCCTACCAAGTGGAAGAATTTTGTGATTAAATTCCAGATTATCCAGTTTGAGATTAATGGCTTTTCTCTCCAGGAACTCCAGTGTATGAACCTATATTACATTTTTCCAATGCTACTTAAAAAAAGGCAAACCATAAACTTCTCAATTCACTTTTTACATTGAACTTCTCAAAGAAATCCAAAGTGTTGTCTTTAATTTGCATTAAAGTGGTCAAACATTTCTCCTACTTCTTCCCTCCCCGAAAGTGCAAAAAACGAGTTGCCGCTTGGTCCACAAACATAAAATATTTCCTTCTGATGGAGTACTGCTGCCAACCCATCACTTCCAGTTTCTACTTCAAGAAAAATGTCAGCGTCCAAAGATGGAATTCAATTCCAGTAGAATTAACTCCACAATCTGATTCTGGTATACTGTGTGGACTGCTATATTACCAGTCTCTTTCTCTGGTTTTAATAAGGTTGGACCAAAAACTATTGCTATACTTTGATAGGTCATTCGGTTCTTTTCTCCATTTTCTACAACTCTGAAAGAGAAAAAATACACAAAGAGAGACTTATCAGTGTTAGTGGCATGACAGAAAAAGACACAATCCAAAGCAAAAGACTATTCACAGTATTTATTTAATGAGTAGTCTTGTCATTTTAGGACATGCAGCTGCTGTAATTCCCCTCTCTACAAAAGTTTTGTTTTGAAATGTCATTCCTGGTCCTCTCACAATCCCTCAAACATATGGGCTTGGCAGTAAACATCACAACTATGAAACATACTGTCTAAGGTCTGTTTGGTGCTCGGCAAGCTCATATAAAAACAGACTGACATATTGCTCATATCAAGTCCAATATAGGAAATAAAAATGCAGTGGAAACAGCCACCTAGTACTTTTAATCGGATTATTTAGCTTTAAGAAAGGGTCAGCTTTTCCTTCTATCTGTTACTTACCTCTTCAGGTGTCTAAAGAGTACCTGCATAGTGTCCTGATTTGGTTTTGGCAACTGTTTGATTAAATCTTTAACAGCAGGGACACGCTGCCTTGGCTCTTGCTCTGCAAAAAGATGAGGTATACAAACAAGAATTCAGTATTTTTGTTTAAAACTTTGGCATAAAATTTAACAGGTTGGGAATAAAAGCCACAGTTTGCAGTGGCAATACGAGATAGGACACTGCCATCTCCCGACCAGCCCCTGCATTGCAGACAGGGAATTCCGGGGAAGTTATCGCCATTTATAACCAAAACACTCTTTTTATGTCCAAAATAATTAAAACAATTGTATGTATTGAGCAGAACTCATACAAATACCACACCCGTGTTTTTCAGACTTACTAATTGCATTGACAAAGTCATTGAAGTGATTGTAAGTGAACAGCGGCTCTGGCAATTCTCTGAAAAACATCTTTAGAGCTCCTGTGATGACGTGAATATCTTCCCATTTACTGTCATTCAAGTCCAGTTTCTCATCTGAGAGAGAAAAATGAATAATTAATGGTAATAATTTAACTATAAAAGCTTTTTTTTTTTTGGTTTTAAATAAACTTAACTGTTCTTTTGTACTTAGTGCTTTTAAAGCAGTGAAGACTTGCTCCACTTCAGCCCCTTCTGTATCCCATTCTGGGATATAGAGCTGTGGCAGCATAAAAAAGGATACAAAACCTCAACCACTACAGGCAGAGATGGCTAAACTCTGCCTACTGCACTACATGCAGCTCCCCTACATTGAGGGCATTATCCAGAAGGGAACAGGAGCTGCTGAAATAACATAAAATTTTTTCCTGTCAACTAGGAAATGAGAGGTCAGATTGTGGATGGGCTACTGTCCCCTTCCTAATTGCACTGAACAAAACACTGTGATATCACCAGATGATAGAGTTTTATACACAGAGCATGGTGAAGAGGAATTAAGACCCTCCACACTAAAAGGCAGTAGCAAATCTCACTAAGACAAACCCATTAACTTACAATTTTAATGCTAGTGGAAGGTTAACATGCTTGCTGTTTTTCCATAAGGTATGGAGTTATTTTGTTTGAAACAATCCCCTCTCCTCAAATTCTTTTACCACCTTTCTTTAGAATTCTGCTCTAGCAATGCCTCTATGCTCCACATGAGACTAAGCCTGCAGGCTATTGGGTATTTGAAGCGGTGTATATTACATACTCAATTCCGCAATTTTGAAGTCACTTTACTTTGAAGATGGCAGTAATTACTCATGATGTAATACAGTTATAGAGAAAATGTTTTCCTGAGCTGTCTGTGAACTTCAACCATCTGAAAATATACGCCATTGTAATATCATTGGAGGAAGCTCACCATGGTTGACCGCAAATCTTAGCTTCTGTATCACTGCAAGATTGCCACTAACTCTGTATAAGCCATCAATATCTAATCCTGAAACAGAGAAAAAAACCCATTTTAATACATCACACATATTTGAATTCTGAAATCATTAGGCTGCTTCTTTATAGGTCTACCCAGCAAAATTAAAAATAAAAGAAATCCACCTTGTAACAAAGGAGGGGGGGAAAGATAAACTAGCTTTTTTTGATGGGAGGTTTGATTTGCTGATACAGGTTTGGTAGGGCCAAGTTCAAAGTGGTCTCTAGAACTTCCTGTGCAAGTAGTAATGAGCAACAGCTCCTAGTTTCCCCAATGAGACTAGTTATGTCTTGTTTAAGATGCTCTCGGTGGGTGGGCAGGCAGAGAACACATGGGAATCCAACATGCAAGAACCGAGTATTTTGTGGATACAATGTTCAATTTTTTAATGTGTGGTTAAGAAATCCAATTAAGTCATGCATAGGGAGCATCTCAAAGTTGTCAAGTGACCAGGTTTGCATAGAGAAGGAATGCTGTGCATGCACAGAGCTACCCAACAGCCTACAACACTAAAATGGGTAGCCCTTGCCTCAAATAATGCACACTCAACCGGAAAAGAAGAAAACTGTGTCTCTGTGGTTGTTACTGCAGTTATTCAGCAGTGATTAGGAGGTAAAGAACTTATTTGAAAAGTCACTTGAATGCAGCGTGTGAGTCAGTGCCACTGAGCGGGTGAGTATTGCCAGAATACCTGCAAGTCCCTGTAGCTCCTCACGGAGTTGTCTGATGCAACAGAGCACAGTTACCAGCACCATCTGACATATCCCTTTTCCCCATAATCCACTAGTCATTCCTTTACAGAAAGAACTGATTTGAAGTGTATTGGCAGTAGGAAGAAGAGTTGGAGAAGTGGGGGGGGAAAAGTTTTTCATTTCTGTCAGCTTCCCCTCAGGTATTTAAAAAAGGAAAACTTCACTATCTTCACTGCAGTCCTGTCTTTAAAATAAAAAAGAAATAAAAAAAAAAAAGGAACAAAGCAAAAAAACCTCTTTCTTAAAACCTGCAGATCACAGGTGGAATAAAACCTGCTGTCACAAGCAAGGTGGCAGTTTGTCAAACCGGACTAAGGCAATGGAAGCAGTTATTTTTCCCCTCTCAGGCCATAAGATAACAGCATTGAGAAAGAGGTCTACAGGCTGTAACAAAATCCTAAATGAAGTTTCCATGGAAGACGCCTTAGAATTCACATGTATTCCCCTGTAACACTTACCCTGATTCTCAAGAGAACCTTCTCAGATTAACGGACTGGAATATATCTGAATGATGATTATGGAGATGCCATAATCCCCTCTCAGTCATCTTTTCCAAGAGATAGGGCAATGACAACAGCAAGAAACAAGCAAGAAAACCAGCAGAGACTACAGCCAAGTCAGGAATCACAACCAACACAATTTTCAACAAAGATTGAAGATGTCCTTTACAGTAGACAACCCAGAATGTCACATGCAGCTTTCAAAGTTTTCTCAGTTATTAGGCAGGAGACATTTATTTGCAATGATAGCAAACAAAAATGGAGTCAATGTGTGGGCACTGATAATCTCCACATTTGCATAAAATTTAGCAGTCGGCGTAACTGGCTGAAGGGCATCAAACTGATAGACTTGTCTTCTGGCAGTCAGTGTGTATACAGAGCAGGAACGCAACCTTTTCCTAGAAGTTTGTTCAAGGAAGTTTTAACAGAAGTGATTGTTAGCATGCTTAAACCTTCAAAAAATGAATGGTTGCATTTTGTCTCTCTCTTTTAATCTGAGAAGAAACTTGGTGGGCTGAGCTCTTCTACTACTTCTTGTGATCCCTCTTTCCTTAGAGCCTTGCTGCCAGGAGGCTGTCCTGCCTTCTCATCAGCTTGAAATATATTGAAGCAGATCAGTTTTTCAGATAGATTTGCTCCCCTCTCCCCATTTTGCATTCCACCTACGCCCCCATTTTGAAAACCCAATGCTAATTACAGATACAAGTTTCAGATTATTTTCCCCCAAATAAATCTACAGCATTTTAAGATTAAAACATTTAAAATTAGGTAAGAGTGGTGAGCAAGAGAGATTTGAAAACAAAAAACTTCAACCATACCATGTTCCTCAACATGCTCAATGCACAGCTTCACGAACTTTGGCACCGTGCCGTTTTCTCTTTGACACAAGCTGGTGAGATTTGAACCAAAAACTTGATCTGGAACCAAGTAAAGAGACTGATTTACAGTGGAACAGGGCTCAAATGACAGAACTAGATCAGGTTAAAACAAACCTCTACAAAGGGCAAAGACTACTGGATACAATTGTCAGGGTATTGAAGTGGAAATAGGAAAGTTTTAGAAAGAGTTCGAAGCAGCTCCCAGTGAAAAAAAGCTCCCAGTAAGAAAGAGTGTCAGCAGTTACACAGATGTGAGCCTCTGAATAAGGAACTTTTGCTACTGAAACCATTTTAACCAATCAGGTGGTACTTGTAAGAGTCATACAGTCAATAATGTAATGAGAAATGCAATGGATTCAAACGTGTCCTGTTAAACTCCTTTCCTGTTCTGACTTCAAAATATATTTATCATAACCTTTGTTCAAATTGTGAACCGAGATAATAAGCTTTAACCATAGTGAAAGCTTTAGGCATTCCTTGGGGGAAAACCCTATAAAATTTCTTTCACTGAACCTACTATTTAACACAGCAATATGTATCAATTTACTTTAACATATAGTCTTCTAACATTTTCAAGTTCTGACAGATTTGTAAAAAATCCTTAACATCAGAGCTCTGAATGGATACAAATGTGACCATGCATAGGCAACCTCTCTGCAGGGTCAGAATCTAAATATACATATTTATGGTCAAAGATAAATTTGAGTCTTGTTTTCAAAACTACAGAATCCCGGGGGAGTGTTTTCTATCATAAACTGGAGGAAAAATGAAAATCAGCTTGGGCAGAGAAGAGAATCTTGCAACATATCAGTGAATTTCAGCAACGTTAATTCCTCTTGTTTCAACTATGTTATCACAAAAACCTTTAATAGACCCATTTCTATGGCTTTCATCAAAGATGGTCAAATAATAGATGTCCTCCTCTGTTCAGATGCGTGAGACAGAGAAGCAAAGCTCACACTCTTAAAGGGAAGAAGGTTTTTGTCTGGTGGGTTTTTTAGCCTGTTAAATAAGGTACATAAGCTGCCATCTTCCCAGAATGAAGTATATCTTACTTCAGAGAGACTGCTCTTGCATTTACATCATGCACAGTATCTGCTTCATTTCCATTTTTCATGTTTAGTAATTTAAGTAGATTCATTAACAACTCTTGCATCTTGACAACTGCTTTGGGAAATCCAAACAGCACACCAAACCAATTATACAGTATGAGAATGGGCATTTAATGACATTATTAGCTGTATACATATAAGGCCAGTGGTCCAAACCACCTGGAGCCCTGCTGCAGCTACTCACGCAGCCAGCTGTATAAGCAGAATCAGTAGCAAAGGATTGGAAAAGTGCACACAGTAGAAAGCCAGGCTAGCATGCAGCTGTGGCAGGTAAAGCAGTGCAGATTAGGTAGCAGAAGAAAATAGCAGCATGTAACAAAGTACAATTGCCTTCGACTTTATTAATTTCAACATACACGGGAATAATATTTTTTCTTCTTATCTCAAAAGTAACTTCTGTACTTAGGTTTTTCCATGTGACAAAACTTTAGCAGTTTTTAACAGTTACTTCTCCACTTAGTGCATGCTGTTTCAAGTGGGGTTTTTTTCTAGAACTTTCCACTATTTTTTCTGCTCATACTGGGTTTGCCAAGCTTTCCATTTACTAAGCTTGTTCTGTAGCAGCCACAAAAAGTACGCTCGTCTTTTAAATAAAGACTTCTGTATTCTTCATTCATACAGCAAATGTAAAACTATACAGTGCAGATCCAACTTTTAAAATTTACACCATGCTTTTAAATAAAAACAAACTCTTCATTCCTTAACGTCTTTATTAAAAATCCAATCATTAGCACGCACATGTACAAATTAAACTTGGCTTAGTGTTTTACTGTTGCTAATGTCAGAAGTTACGTCACTGAGCCATGACATGAATACTAAGCTGTAAAGCAGAGCAAAATGTCCAAGTCTGGGAGTAATGCCTCCTTATCCCAAACAAAATTTCCATCATTTACAGTTAAATTATATTTGCAGATACACAAATATATCAAATACAACATGCAACAGAAGCACACCTGTTAAAGTATGTAGTTAGGCAAATCACAGTAGGATTTGGTCTGGTATTTGCCTACCCATATGCTATTTTGACCCTAGTAGAGCACCATCTACAAGTCCTGCTAAAGCATACAAATAAATAAATAAAGTTTTACAGTGAGTACCAAGTCAATAATTTACACAAACAAATAAACTTAAACCTGTGCAAATACTGTTATCTGAGAGTTTCTACAAGTGTAACAAAAGAAAACCAATTATTTCATAACTTTGATTCAAGAGTATCTGTAAGATTCATTGTTTGTGAAACAAAACAATGTATACATTGAAAAAAAGGTTAGGGAAAAGTTTTTAAGTTAGGATTCCTTTAACCTTATCCTGGTTTGCCTAAATATCTCATTTCTTATGAGATGGCACAATTTTGTGGTTCCACACAGACTAAAACACCCTTGTGAAACAGGTGAGCACATGCACCCAGCTTTGTACCCAAAGGGCTTTTCTTTCCCTTGTATGCACAAGTGATGATCAGCTCTCTGGAGTTTCCAGCTCAGAGGAGTGACATGCAGTGCTTCTCAGCTAAAGAGTCCAAGTCCAAACGGGCTCCTAGGCCCTCAGTTTTCACTGCAGCTCTGCCAGCAATGAGCTGAAGGAGAGCTCATTGCTCAAACCCCTGTGCAGTTTAATGGCTCGTAGCAGCGCTCACAAGTACAACAGTCAATCACCAGTTCCACTACACATCCAGGACTTTTGTTAAAAGAAACTACACACATGTATTTTACTCTGGAACTAGACCATTTTAACCCCGTTTTACACATGAACTACAAAACTCAGCTTTTTTTCCGAATTATTTCCTCTGTTAAAAAGGTTCATTTACCCTTAATGTAGCCTTTTTCACGGACGGCTTGTAACGTCGGGCGCCGGGTAAGAAACTTCTTGAGCTTCGTTTTGGTCTTCTTCTGATCTGTGGAATCTATATTGCTAGGTGCTTTCACCGCTGGAAAGAGAAACATTTAGCACTACTAGCCACAGAACCAGTCAAGAAAAAAAAAAAAATCCCACCCATAAAAAAAGCTATTCAAATTTGCAGCGCATCCACAATTTTTACCTTAACTTTTTAACTCCTCGATTTTAGCATCCAGTTTTCAAACCACTAAGACAACCCTGCCACAAAAAAAACCTGCAAAGCCAACTAAGTGGTAGCGTACACAAGGACTTGATGGGGGATTTTAAAAATACAGTTCTGTTTGCAAACCAGTCTTGCCTCTCATTAGGTTAGCTATTTTGAAAGAAATAAATATTTTCTTGAAAATCACATATAAGACGTGGAAGGAAAATACAGAAAACAGTCTGCCTGACTAATTTTTCTGCGCACAGGAAGGTAATTTCTGCATCTAAAAGAAATTTAGCCACAAAATTCTAAAGTTGTAATTAAAAATGTTCCGTTTCTCTAAATCAGCCAAAAATACATCATTACCGACCTAGTGAAATTGCAGTTTAAGTCAATAGTGCAAATATTTATAGATGCTGTGCCACAGATAAAAATCAAGTAAAACTATTCTAATCAGTAGATCAACAAAAAAAATTCTTATTCAAAACTATTCATAAAAGTCAGATAAAACAAACACCAATTACTTCTGTGCATTTGACACCACCTTGAAAATAATTAATTTCACCACCACTTATTTTCCCATTTTTAATGTGTTATACGGCAGAAGATACAGACATTTCACACTTTTTTTTTTAATTTGATTAATAAAACATGGACGAAAATTTACCAAATGACATTAGGATGCAGAATGAACTACATAAAAACCCATTTCCAAACTTGTGTAGTTTCATTTTTATCTGTCCTTTTGAATTCTTCCCTATTTACATGTAATACTGAAGATGCAAAAAATGAAAACTGGCATTGCTAGAATAAATTAATGGAAAAATTTCAACTCACAACGAAGTTTCTTAGAGTCTTTATTCTCCTTCTCTTTCTCTTTGTCTTGTTTTTCCACCCCAGGAGAATCTGGTACCTCATCTTCTAATGCTTCATCAGACTCTATTACCTGTTAGATTTAAGAAGATACACAGTGATCAGTTTGCCAGTTCACAGAATGTAGCATTAACACACAGGTTTCCCATGGACAATTCTACAATACATAATTTTTCCTCCCATTCAGTTGATTCTTTCCTGAACTCTAGGTGTTAAATGTATCTTCAGAGATGATACCATTTCTGGCAGAGTGAATTACTTCAAGAAACACTGTTTCATCGTAAGACTCAATAAAGTTTTGCTGGACACTGTACAAAGTACAACCAGCCCTTCATGATGACACTTCATTACATCAACCAATAAACAAAAGAAATTATTTTTTCTTAGGTTTACTTTTCAAATCTAATAGACAAACATCAGCTATTTAACAGTCTGCTACAAAAATGCCTGATTAGAGTCGAACACTTCTAGAGTATTTATCCAATTTCTTCTCTCTGTAATTAAAATTTTCTTAATAGAAGATAGGACTACCAATTGGAATATTTCACTACTATCAAAACAAATACTGAATTCACTCTGAAAAACTAGATGTACCCCTGCCTAAAATTCTTGCCCTGTGTTACTGCTATCTCAGCATGTTCTCATTAAACACTGTTAAGTGAAAATGTAGATCACATTGAAGTGTGGAGGCAGGTAATCTGTACACCTGCAGCCTCATACCTATGCTATGTGCATGACTGCACATCAGGAGATAGGGAAAGAAACTTCCTCTGGCTTCAGGACAACATATTCCCTTCCAAATCCATATTTTTTCTTATTTCACTTCCACTGAAGTGAACTGGACTACCTACACAGTTACCAAAATCTGACTGTAGAGTGCCTTCTGTTACAAGGAAGGACCTTTTAAAAATAAGGCAGAGTTGTGTACTCCAGAGCATTCAGTGAGTAGCAGCATGACTTCATTGATTAAGTTGCATTTTAACTCAAAGGGCAGGCGTTGGCTTTAAACACCTTCATTTCTTGCCCCTTTTCAAAAACACTGGATAGCCTTTTTACACCAAGATCAATTTATTCAACTGCCCAACTAATGTCCCCAAGGATCCTCTGCCATTCTTTAAGAGACCTCAAAGCTCTTTAGGATTCACACATTTTAAACCTAGTAACTGCTCTGGGAAAAAAAACCACCTGGAATCTAATTTGTATTATGTAACACATCTAATCTAATAACTTGGAAATTTCTGTATGCAAAAAGGAGCCATCACATCCTTTGTAGGTAGCTATTCCTCTTGCACAGCATATTGCCACAACAGCAAAGGAGCAAAGAGAACACAATCTCATTTGCCCCTTCTTTTGAGGAAGATTTCATCACACTAGGAACTAGTGCCTTGGTCCTTGCACTGGAAAAATATTCACAGCTACTATTACCATAAGCTTTCCAAAATTAAAAGCTGGCTTTAGATCTGATGGATATTTGTACCCAAAGCTTCAGTGCTCCAAGTTATCAGGTAGTCTGATGTACTTTAACTTATGCCTTGTTATCTTGGGTCTCCCAGCAGTAAAAATGCATCACCATTTCCTCCAGAGTGCTGATAAACTCTCCTCTCCAACATTCACTTCCTCAACATAACATGTACTATCTCACTCACATCTCAGCATATCTCAGCCTTTCCATCTCTGTTCACATTTAAGCAGGGAAGAAGTGGCCTCAGTTGTGTTACACGGGACAGACAGAAGGGCATTGCTGAGTCACTGCCATGCCCGGCTATTAAGGGGTCATGACATTTTTATAACCAGAAGAAAGCAGATTAGAAGCCTAAACCATGAGCACCTAGAAAGAAACTGAACTATTCATATTGGCCTGATGTGTTTTGCTGGAAAACAGCCATATGTGAAACCAACAGAGCCAAGAAAAAGGAAGGCCACTGAGTGGCATTGAAAGCAACATAAACGGAGATAATGGGCAGCAGCCTCGTCTGTAACTATTAAAGAAAAAGGATACACATGAAGTAAAATTTGATATGAGAGGAATATTTTCCCCAAGATGTCCTCCAGTTCCTTCTAAATTAAAAAATGGTTCTTCTGGTTTGGCAATATCAAGATCAAATGCCCGAGCACTCTTCAAGCAATTGAAACTATGCTGTCAGACAGGAAGAGATAATACAGTATTTTGCCAGGGCCCTTAATTTTCACTTTAGTGCAGCCTTTTTAAGTGAACAGCACTGTCAAATGCTGACAAATGTGTCATGAAGCATTCCCTTGGCCATCCTCCCCGCTTCATTCCCTCTCTATCAGAACCTTTCAGGTCACTGAGACAGACAAGTGCTTGGCCACAGAAGCAAGTTCATTTCTGAGATGGAGGTCAGCCCACGCTTTCTCATTCTTAATCCAGTGGACCATCTTTCTTCCTCTGCCACTATTAATTATATTTCACTTGTCACCATCAGAAACTGCCATATCCTCAAACTCCTACTTGCCCTCAAGAAGATCAGTAAAGAAGACATACATGGAGCATTAGAAGTTTACTAAATAATATTACCTTGAAAACAGAGCCTTCATGACTCAAATACATACCTGATTATTGATGGTATAGTTAAGAACTTTATACCATTCATTAATAAAGCTGTCATTATCAGATTGAATTAAGAGTTCAGTTCCTTGGCGGGTTTTTAGCTTTAAAGAAATAAAAACAGATATCATCAGAATTGATAAACACACTACAATTCAAAAGTAAAATTACTCAAATCAAATTAAACTCCTCCCTGGCGTAACTGTTAGATAATACATAACCACTCAAGAACACTTACCAGTGAAAGCAGTAAATAACAGTCTGCTTAAAATTGAAAAGCATATCCCATACAGAAATATTTAAAATGGACATTTCTTGCACGTACTAAAGATACAATATACATTTAAGATGGTAGAAATGGATAAAAAAACATTTTTTTGAGGTTTTGATCTTAATTTTAGAAAAAACCTCTTACATTAGTAACTGAAGTGCACAGATTTCTTCATTTAAGTAAAATAATTTACCTCAATAACATTCTTTTTGCTGGATTTGTCCTTTGAGGCCCAGTCAATTAATGCCCCTTTGAGATCCACTGTAAATTCTGGTTTAGACTGATTGACACCAAACTTCTGGAAAAAAACAGGAACAATGGTGACAAACTTAAAAACAAAGAAATTCCTTACAGGTACACAATCTGGCAATCCCCTAAATACAACACTGTTATTTACAGTCTATACAACTTAACCCAAATACAGTACTTCGCCACAAATCAACAGGCATGATAGCAGGAAAACAAAAAAACCTTACACAGAACACCCTGTAAGCACATCTATTACAAGCTGCTCAAATTAAAGCCTTCAAAATTCCATAACTAAGTGCCAAGCAGATTCCAGCAGAGCTTTTTTTTTTCCTATCAGAAATGGTAGAAGTCCAAACAGCATTTGATTGTAGCTTGATTTTAATCAAGATAGTCACAAGCTTTAAACAAAACCAGCTAATAAGTAACTGAGCAAAAAAAAACCCCAAACATTCTGTCACTTCATCAGTGGTTGTATATAAACCTCAAAATCAAACCAGGTAGTAGGTTTGCTAGACAGGAATCACATCCCTCCACACTGAAAGAGCACTTTCAGTTTTTACATTGATCTATAAATTTATATTTATTATGTTTTTTAAAACACTTACGCCCCAATGCTTTTAAATTTTTCTGTAGTGCTTCCATTGCAATACTGGGGTATATTCTACTAAGTAAGCAGATCTCACTGTCTAGCTACTAAACTAGCAAATAACCAAATAAACAGCAAATAACCAAAGCAATGAACAAAAAAACACCCCGAAACATTTAACTCACAAGTAACCCTTCAAACAATTTGGAAGCAAACATCAGGGAGCTATTTTTAGCTACTACTTTTACATCTATGCTAGCCTTCTAAATTTTTTTAAATTAAGTACTTTCACTAGGATTTCAACATACACCACATAGCTTTGAAACGCAGTTCCTCAAGGAAACCAATTCAGTGGCCCATATAGAAAAAAAGCTTTAATTGTGAGTAAAATACGGAACAGGAAAAGCTGTAAGTCACTGAGTTATAGCACAGAAATTTAAGGTTGTAGTTCCAGGGAAAGTTTATAGCATCTGCTCCATCAGAAAAGCTCTTTTCTATCCCTTTAAGAAGGCTTTGATGTGTGAATGCTGCTCCTGTGACAGCTCTGGGGGACCTAAGCCCCAGGACAAGCTCCTTGTTGCAAACACAAGTTTCCAGCCTGTACAAGAACAGCCATATCCAAGGGGAGAAAAAAAATGGTTCAGAAAACAGGACTAATCTGCTTGCTTCTGATTAAATTCCCAGCACGGATGTTAATTTATGCTAATTGTGTTTTAGGAGGGCTGTTTACCGCTGGAAAATCTCCCTGCCTTGAGTCCTAAGGGCAATGAAGTGTTGAATAGAAAGTAGCATCTTAACTTCTTTATTTTACCCCTGAAATACCAGAAAAGGGGAGTATTTCTAATTTACCCAATGCCAAGCAGCACCTGGGAAAAGACACTGCACCACTTCTCCCCTTCTAACTTTACTCTCAGATACCTCATGTAAAAACATTTCTTATTAATTATAGTGGAGCTTTTGAGAGAGGCCCAGCTCAGCAGTGGAGTCCACAGGAACAATCTCTGGGCCACTATGGCTCTTGCAGCAGCTGCCCGTTCAAGAGAAGGTCACAGAACTGCTGCACACACAACAAAAGTGCCCCAGACGCACTTCCTGGCAGCCCAGATCAATCTTGCTGCGTGTTGGAAAAAAATTCAAAATCAATTTATAGAGTTTGGCACTGGAGAGAGCAGGAAGCTGGTGCCGAAGTCCACTGTGGGACTGCGGGTGGGGAGGGTTTGCGTGTGATTAGTTAAAAACACGACCCAGATGATGCTGAGCAGCACAGGAGAGGAGGAGAGGACCTGCTACAGCTGAAGTCAACAAACAACAATAAAAATATGAGTCACGGCTGTTCTGACCAAAAGGAAAGCCCTTCAATACTTCGCTTGCTGAACTCCACAGCTGACAGATCGCAGCACTACCTCCCAACACCTTCACACTCCACCCACCATTTTGGCCCAACTCCAGCATTTCAGAGAAGCACAGAAGAAAGCAAAAACTAGAAGCTAAAAAAGAGGAAAAAAGAAGTCTCCTCCCACTTCTTCACTCAAATGGTGGCCAAACTGCTGTGTGAGATCCAAGGGTGGGTAAACCCATGCAAATAATTCAGCCTCCCTGCAAAGCTCTTCTGTTATACCAATATATTACATAATCATCAGTAACTTAACTTTTCTATTCTAGCACATTTTAAGTTTACTGTGCAGGCTCTCCTGTCAGCTTTCCTGTCAAGGTTCTTTTCTGTTCATGGGTCTATGAAAACTAGATGCCAGCAGCCATTTCCCTCCTTGAAAGCTTCCAGGAGCAAGTCCTGCACAGGGCTGCTCAGACACTCTGCATACAACGGTCAGCTACAGGCAATTGAACTCTCCTGAAGCAAGTAGATTCTGCTGACAGAAGTAAAAAGAAAGCCTTTCCCTTTGCAACTGCTGCCACACAGGCATTAAGTCTGTTTTCTCAAAACACAGTGTACTATCCAGCCAGCACCAGTCAGGATAAACTCAGCTCTTACTGAGCAGACACCTTATCCTTACTGGATTTTTCTTTTGAGCTGTCTGGAAAGTTTGGAAAGGGCAGCAGTGCAAGGCAGAAAGAGGGAGAAGTCTACACATGGTGCTGCCAGTTGTCTTAGATACAAAGCTGTCCTACAGTCACTTCTGACAGCTTTGTTTTTTTAAAAAAAAAACAAAACAGTGACAGGATGTGCTTATGCTGAGATCTCTTATTTTTTGGAAAGAATGGGGTGTTTGCTTTAGATACAGTAGATGCTGTGCAGTTTAACGACAGATGTGTATTGCCATCAATAAATAGAGAAAATCCTGAAAATCATCCTAAGTCCTGAACGCCTGCACAGGACAAGCCACACAGTCTGTACTGTAACATATTCCAGCATTCTTTGGAAAAAGAACTGGATGTTATTTATGGGAAGACCTTGGATGCGTAAAAGACACCTGGGTTTCTTGTAATTTTATTTGTAAATCGAGCTGGGTGGAATGTTTTAATTCCAAGACCTGTTCACCCAAGGATGGACTGCAGAAAGAAAGCTGAGGAGACAGATGCTCCTTTGTGGCTGGTAGAGGAGCTTCAGAACTTACTTTCCACACTAGTATTAATATATAAATTCCTCCTTATTCACCTTGAGCAATAAGCTACCATATTAGCTAACAACATTTTACGAGTTTCTGATAAGCAGCACTTCTGTGCTTGGCATCTAGACTTCAAAACATAACTACAGATGCTTAAATTATATATAAAAAGAGTCGTACAAAACTTACATCAACTTTCTATATGTGGAATATAGCAAAAGTATCTTTGTGCTCTTTTTCTTTCATCTCTTTACGCATAACATTTACGTTTTTGGGTATTCCAATTACAGCTAAAGTTATCAAACAACAGTTCCATCATTGTATCAAAAGTTATCATAGGCACCATACAAAGATTCTAAATTAGTTGTGTTAGAAAGAATCAGACATAAAATATCTGTTAAAAAACTAACCATATCATGCTGCTTATTAGTCAAGGCACTAGAGGTTCAAACAGTAGGTAAATTTGGGATTATAATTCTGGCACCAATGAACCAGATACACTTTCTGGTTTGTTCCAGCAGAACAATTCCAGGATTATGGCAGTACACTTGTGTTAATTTTCACCTTGGATGACTTTCAAAAACAGCAAACAAGATACGTGAGGTGTTATAAGTGTCAAAACTAAATCTTGGAAAAATTCAAGTTTACTTCCAGGATTAGTGGCAAATAGCCTTACAGTGACAAGAGGCATGCAACAAGAACACATACAGTGATAGCTGAAACTTGGGCAGAGTTTACATAGGTGACAGCAGGTCGACGACTGAGAGCATTTTTCCAAGAAGAAAGCAGCGAGAGCAAGAGCTCAGGAATTGAGCCCACTTGGCAAAATGACTTGATGAGAAAAAGGAAGAAAAGTGATGAAGTCACAAAACAATGCACAAAAAAAGAAGATATGGTTATATCAATCACTAGACGAATGCTAAATAAATGCTCTGCTTGTAAGACGAATAAGAAATGTAATTTTTTATGTCAAACTGTTTGACTTGACTTCACCTTATTAAAATATGGAGACAAAACCAAGTTTGAGAGGGGAGGTGGAATTTTTAATATCCCCCAAAAATTTCCTATGGAGAGCAAAAAGAGTGTGTGCCAAATACCTAATTATTTACAAAGCCAACTGTGAGTATGCAGATATACAACACTCAGTCCCTTGAAAAAGTTTCTCACTTAATATTTCCAGCTTCACTTTATTCTGTTTGTACTGTTGATATTCATTTTGCTGACCCTGCTCTAATACTTCACAGTACACATAACTGACAGAGCCTCACAAAAATATTGGCACTATGGCACTTTTGCTCCACTTAAATCATGAAAAGAATTTATGCCTTTTTATTTTTCCCACCAAATGACCGCACTTGGATGGTGTAATACAACTTACACTGGTGCCCCTAAACCATGCAACTCTGCTTGTTGGCTATCTTCTATGGATAATTCATTTGGGCACACATCACCCATAACATTACCATGCACTCATGAACACTTTGGCACTGTGTGTTTTAATGATATCAACAGGTAGGTGAAAAGTTTTTTTGATCTACTGCTACATTTGGATGAAGACTATTAGTGGCTGTAATCAAGTCTCTGGAACTTCAGGCAAAATGTTTTACTTTCCAAACAAGCATATTTACACCTATAAAACTAAAATACTTTGGGGATCCTTAGCTATAAAAGTAAATTGCAGAAGTCACCAAAATCCACTTCCTACCATAAAGCATAATTTGCCTTCTCTCATGCCTTTCATCTTTATTCTTTTTCCTTCCTTTCTTTTCCCTCTGCTTGACCATCTTGCCCAACTTTACCCTTTCTATTCTTTTCTACTCCAAGTTTCATTTACCCATCCTCACTCAATTTTTTTCCAACAACCCCTTCTGCAGAAGGGGAAAAAAAAATTACGTTTACAGCTCTGAAATGAACTCAATGCTATAGAAAAGAAGTGTCAATTCCAATTCACTACCCAAAATGAAGAGCAGGAGAAAGTGAGCCAAATAGAAAAATCAGTAAAGAACAGCAAGATAGCATTATCTGTAACAGGCAATTTTGCTGGAATTCACATGATAATACACCAAAATAACCAACACTGAATCTGGCCTGTCTTTAGTTCTTGTGGGAGATCCACAGAGCTTAATGTTAGACCTTCGAAAGTAGGTAAGTAAGGCATAGATAAAGAGCCATTTCTATACCTATTATTGTAGGAATGTAGCTGGATAAATATAGCCAATTTAATTATTGTGCTATTACTCTAGAGGTGACATAAAAAAATTGAATAATCATCATCTTTAATGTGATGCTTCTCTTTAGGTCTTCATCAGACAACAAAATAGAAGCAAGTACTTGCCATGCACTATAAGCAGATCTAAAGCGAGATATGGAATCCAGCAAGACAAAGACTAAGTTATAAGATGACAATATGACTCTGTTCAAATAGTCCAACACAAGAAGCCAAGTGTCAGACTATTTTATTACATGGATCACATTCAAAATTACTTGGAGTTTATGAAAAGATATCCAAGAAGGGTAAAACAAACAAACAGTTTAGACAAACATATTAGAAAAGAACACCAAAATGTCTGTTCTGGAGCAAAAATTTAAAGCCTACAGGCCACCTGAATACCCCTTTATCAGTCTCTTTACTTGTCAAATATAGAAGTACCAGAAAAACCAGAAGTACAACTGGTTTTCTTCTAATGCTACATCATAATTGTTACATTAAACTATTTTCCTACTAATGTACACACTCTTATTTTTCCTAAATTAGATATATATGTATTGGTATCTAGGCCATACAAATAACAGAGCTTTATTTTATTGTGCTTTACATGACTAACACTTCAGTGAGGGTGGGGGTTGCTCCTGAGCTTACCCAGCCAGTTCCACTTCCTTGGGTTTTAGTGAACAGCAATGATGACCCTTGTAGCACTGCCCATGATGACATCCAATTCTTTCTGTAAATAATTGTAAACAAACATAAAATAAATTGACTTTGAAAGCAGATATTTAAACTGTTGATCATTGTTGCCCAGCTGACCTGTATGTTAATATACTTAAGCGCATATACAGCCATTAGTGGCATCAGTAAGTCTTAATTACTATCATATTTGTAGAAGGGAAGGTATGTTAACAATCCCAGCCTGACCATCAAAGTCTAAATCAAACAAAGCTAATTAGTAGTGGAGGCAGTTCACCAGGAGAAACACCATGCAATTATAATTTCAAAGGGGCTAATCCGGAACACTCAGCCTAATGTGTACTTAACAGATCATGCCAAAGCACTGCAGAGTTCTGAAATTCATTGATCACAACTAAATGTGCAAGTGTCCCATATTTATGTAATAAGCTCATTTACACTGGCAACAAAATATTTGCTAAAAATCTAAAAAAAATTAAGAAAATTAAGAACAAATGAGTTGTTTCAGTTGTCTATTTGATTTTATGCCTGAGGACCTGTCCTCCTGGGGTTATAAAAAAAGTCTTGACAAGCCCTGAATATCTAGTCCTATTACCCAAACACAAATTATTATTCAACAGCTCTCCAAGTGACAGGGTGGACACGCTGCATTTTTCTGTACAGCAGCAGCAATCCAGACCAGTGACTCCAAGAGATGCAACAGAAATGGTGATGGGATATTGCACCAGTAGCAGCTGACATAAGCCACTGTCCACCCTGTCCTACTGAGCTCTCAGCAGCATCTCTGAGGAACCAAACTGGAGGTCGGATGTGCTGCCCAGCTGCACTGGACTAGGTCAGGGTGGCTCTAGTGGATCAGCTGGGTGTTGATTATTTAATCTTCAGGAAAAGCATCCTTCATGTATCAAAAGTCTGGGAAACACTGAACTAGAGGTAACATAATATTAGATCTAAAAGATTAAATTCAAAAAAAAAGGGGCAAAAAAGGCAAAAAGTAAACCTAAATTAAATCTGAAGATGTGCCACACTTATGCAGTATTTTCCATTAACTCTACAAAACATCAGAAACGTGTGTTAGCCAGCACCACTCGATTATACATTATGATTTATAGTGCAAATGCCTGTCTGGGAGGCAGAGAAAGGAAGTTGGAAATGAGGTCACTCATCACCTACAGGGAGACTGATGTCAGGTGTTACGCTGCCTCAAATCCTTCACAAGCAGAGTGAAGGAAGAATTAGGGAGCACATGGCATGTACACTTTTGGAAATTACAGGACATCAAGTGAATGTCTGAGAGTTCCTCTTACACCAATTCTATCCAAGGAACAAGACAGGCCATAGCCTATACAGATTCTCTCTTCAATCAATCAATCAATCCATCCCATTTTAAAAAGCTGTCTCTCCTCAATACACCTTCATGAAATCCCTGCCCTGTGTGAAGTCCTGGCATACATGAGCCTCTGGCTCTCTGAAGTCCACTGTCTTCAGCTCACTGGGAGAAACACATGGGATAAGATTAACGCTGTGTCCTACAGGAGAGCCTCTAAGGCAAATTCAGACAAAAAGAAGTTGCAAATCCCAGCATGCTGTCCTAACAAAAAAGACCTTACACAAACCCTAAGCATGTGCACTTCTAGAAGTCCAAGACTTACCGAACTTTCTTCCCATTTTCTGTAATTTTTGTCACATTTAATAAACCATACTTTTCTTGGCCCTGTAAGATAAGACATAAGAAATATAAAAAGAAAATCTGATTCTATTAACGTCATAGCACCAAATTCAATCCCCCAAACAATCCATTTCTGGCAATGAGCCATCTTTACTCATGCTATAACTTCAAGAAACTGTCTTTAAGCATATTTAAATATGCAGAGATGAGCAAAATCAAAATTTCTCTGGGGAAGTACTCATTACCATTCAGAGGGTAAAAAGCTTTCCTTCACCAAGACCTAGGTTATTTGAACAAGCCAAACTAAATAATTTGTGATAGTAGACAGCGGAAATTATGAACGTAAATTTATAACTATTTGTGTAATAGCACATTAGTGTTTTCGTCCTTTAATAAAAAAGGCTGACAAACAGCCTAAATTCCCTGGCAAATTCTTCAAGTAATTTTAACACAATTTTATATTTTAAATAAAACATGGTTGAAGTGCATGAAAATATTAACATATTCATGTTAAAAATAGATGAGAGAAACATTTCTTTGATATTCTTTTTTTTTCCCTATCCCCAAGGAAAATATTAGAATTTTAAAAACTACTTAGTTATGTCTTGTTGATGAAAGCCATCTATATTAGTATGCCTACTAAAAAATTTGGAGATCGGTCAGTGATGGGCGGAAAAAGAACACTGTTGAACAAGTAGAGTGTTTGCAAGTTTCAAATATCTGGAGTATTTCTACTTTCTGTGCAAAAAAAGTAATATAAAGGAACATTTGAAAAAGCATTGTAGAATAAAAAGTAAACCCATTAATTTATACCATCATCTCAACATGAGGTATCAAATTCTATCATTTTCTCCTGTCATCCCAGTCAGTGGTGTTAAAAGAATATGACATTATTTTTTCAATCAATTCCTTTTCAGTAACAGCTTCTCACTTAATTTATGAACTAAACTATTAGTTGAAACAATCAACTATTGAAAGTATCCAAATTAGTTTTATCCTTAAAAAAATGACTGCAATTCTAGATAATACGAAAATACAAGATAAATCTTCTTCAGCATTCTCCTCTAAATCTCAAAGTTAAGTGGACCATAACTGCAGAATACTATATTGAAGATACTTTTTTTTTGCTGGAATACCATGACAACACTCTCACCAGAGGCATGGATCTGTTTTTCATGAACCTTAAAAATTTTACCTACATGTTTCAAGCCCAGCACATAAAATACAGAAAGGACATGTTACAGGACAAAGGTGTTTAGCTGGTGGATCGGATGTTATTTCAGTCCAGTGGTATCTATTACTCTTACTCAATATCTTCATTGGCCTGGAATGCTTTCCCAAGCCAGAAATAAATGCATTGTTTTCCAAAACTGATATTTTCAATAGAATAAGTGAATCCCTTCCCTCACTCACCCTCTAAAAAGCCAAACAAAAAAAATTATCCCATTCTTTAGCTGACTTTGTAATCCATGCAGCACCTTTCTAACAAACCTCTGGCTTTAATAAGCAGAACAGCCTTTCACCATCTTTCACAGTGACTGAGCAACCTGTACTTTCTGAAATAAATTATGGTTTTAATAAATTACTCATGGTGAGACCAGTGGGGATGCTCCACAGAAGAACTATTCAGAAAAAGTATCATAATGCCCTACTTAGCAGCAACACTAGGGGGTACTAACGGGAAAATTAATGTAACCGGGGAAAAAGAAGTGGAAAGCAAGTTAAGGATCAAAATACTCAAAAATTTACCAGCTTTCTTTGGAATATTTAAATCCCAGGTGATAGCTAAAGAAAATACAATTTTTTTTTCTCTTATCTAGAGCAGTAGTGAGTTCTTCTGAAAGACACAATTTTAGAAATGCAAGGTCTGAGCCGTATTTAAAGAAATTAAATCACATGCAGCAATAGTTGCTTTTGTGTAAGGCTATGAACTATGCTTGCTCAATAAACAATGTTTATGTTATTGTGAAAAACTGTTTGAAGAGTTCGACAAATGGATTATCATGAGTAAGCCAGAGAACCACTCCCCTGTATGCAGAGTAAGAACGAAACTAGAGAAGTTGTGCCTTTAATGCCCTGAGGTTCCTACTAAAGGGCTGGTAAAATTGATCGAGTTACTTATTTCAATACTGCTGTAGTACAGTTCCAAAATAAAAAAGAATAAAATCTTAATTTTTTTTTTAATTAATCCCCACTGTTTAAAAAGGAATCACATTTAAAATATAAACTGAAATTAAAAAATCTGTTAACAATCCATAATGGGTATGACAGGCTTAGGTTTTTCACCCACTAACTATTTTACTAAATCAGAAAAGCATAGTTTAATTATGCCAGGTCCTCTGTCTCTTTAAGGAGACTGAATCAAGTCAAAATTAGAGATATCAAATACTACAAAATATTACTGACTACTGGCAGTGAGGGATTCTGTCAAGAGGGGGGGAATCTGTTTCTGCTTTTACCTCTCAAGATGTTAGATAAGACGTGACTGTTGGAGGAAGTAAACCGAGTTCTACATAATTAGACACAACTTTATTCCACAGTGAATTTCTAATTTAATCTCGTATTACTAAATTGCATCTAAACCAAGGAAATCTGCATTTTTTCTGAAAGCAGAGTTGGATGTAATGCATTCCTTTCAAAATGTAAAGCCTTCAAATAGTTTTATCCCATTATTTTTCCCAACAATGGGAAGGCTTACCCTCAATTCTCTAGTCATGAATAGCCCAGTTTCTACAACATCTACTTATCTATTTAAACACTTTGCATACTGACTGTGGCTTGATGCTTTGGTGAAGAAGGAGAGGACTCATTTTCAGGAAAGCTGGTCTTAGAAGCAGTTGATGATTCCTGTAAAATTCAAATAGTCAATATAAGTTATTATTTTTCTTACAATATTTTTTTTTAACCCTACAGATACTTTCTCCCTTTCTCTTTTTACATATTCATGCATTAGAAAAAAAATGCTTCTTTTCATCATTCGTGATATTCTCAGATAGCAATATTCTAAGCTTGCTTACTAAGCAGTGTTCTTACAGCATTTACAGACAACACAAACTGGGCTAATTAGTACATAACCATTTGAAGAAAAAATGTTAATACATGCTGTATCAGCTTAAAGCAAAGGTTTCATCCTTCTTAAGGGGCAGATCTTTTGAATGACACTGCTATCAAATTATGAGGCGTATTTAATTATTACGGGATACATATTAAATACTAAGATTTTAAAGAACAAAATATGTCTGTGTGGTTAGTAAATATAAGATTAGTATAATAGATTATTGTATGTGTAGAAAAACACATACCAACTCTTAATTTTTGTAAGTCATGATCATTAATTTCCTTATAATCAAACACTGAAAATCTCTAGAGACTTGGGGTTTTGTTTTAAACTAAATGTGAACTACATATCAAAATAAAGTACTAAATCTCTGAAAACTAGAAAAATTGCTCATCTGGAGCAAAAAAACCCAAGGCATGTGCATTTCCCCTGAAATAATGATTGCTTTGCACAAATATGTTGCTTAAAAATCTGGCAAAGTATTTCAAATGGAAGAAAAACATCTTTCTCTGCCACCATTAAGACATTTTCCCCACCCCCTCTTTTTTAACTCCCTTGATAACTCTCCCGAATTCAGTTTGCTTTTGCAGCAATACATAACACTCTGCCCACCTGTGCTTTAAAATTCACTTGTAAATCTACCTACAGAAGTGGCCCACTAGTTTTCAGTAGCATAATAACAGATAGCTTTAGCACTCCCAAGAACAGCCTAAAAGTTCCATATTTTCAGATGTCTGCAAAGAGAAAAAAATTGTTCCATTTAAGAAAATCAACACTGTCCCTCCCAGGAAGGTGTTTTTTCCTCTGCTTATGAAATTTTTTAGCTGATGGCTATATACAGATATATGTCACAGCCAATAAACTGTTAATAAGTATGTTTGGTATCATCAAATTCTCATGAGCCATAGCAACCCATACTTTCACTCTGACACATTTCAAGTACTCTTTTGACTGGCCTATTTTCATGCAACTGAGTTGTGTTGTTTTTCCAGGAAAAGCAAATAAGGAAAATAAAAAGAAGATAGCTTCCCTAGGAGTCAGCTAAAAAGCAAATTTTGGGGTTCATGTGCCTATCCAGACAAATACCAGTTGTTTTCATTCCTGTTTCATTCTGAATTTGAGATAGCTTTCATACAGTAACCAACTCTGAACAAGAAACCCAGTATTTGTGGTAACAAACTATTCCCTTTTCACATACTAATTTAAAGCAAATATATTAACCACGTGCCCACTAGTGGTAATGAAACAGGTGCATTATTGCACTAGAAATTATTTGTCTTTCCACAAAACAGTTTAATGCTCCACTACGTATTTTTAGTTTTCTCAAAGCATTAATGTTGTGCTTTATATGAACTATAAGTCTCCTACCATTAAAAAATACATGCTGCCTACATGCTTTGAAGCTGTCAAAGGAACATTAGGCTACTGCCTTAGACTTTATAAATGTGGTTGATATATACAATTTCTTCTGGTTATTAAACTTAGGATTTGTACACATTCATGTTTGCTTCACCATGTTACATGAACATCTTGAAGAAATGTAAACAGTTCCACTTATTCAATGTTTTACAAAAGCTCCTTCAATCATTGCACCACTACATAAAGGCCTTTTCAAAACAGAAGTAAATCTTACACCAAAAATTAGAAGGTCTTACTTTAAAAGCAAAGCCAAAACTTTAAGCCATCTCCAACAAAATTGTTCATACCTGTGAGGCATAAACTGCACATGAGGCTAGAAGTGTCTGCTCAGTTCTGATTTATCAGGGCTCCATCTAGGCTGTCTCTCATGCAGTGCCACAACACACACTGAGTACAGAAGGGTGTGTAAGGCAGAGGAAGAGGAGGAGGAGCTCTAAGGAGCAGTAGGATCTCAGAATTGCTCAAGCTAAACTAATGTGTACAGGTGCAAACTCTCCAGCCAACCATGGTTCACTGCCTCCTCAACACCACACGGGATATATCCTAAACTGACAACTCAAAAGCTCAAGATCAAATCCAATAAATCCTATTCTGAAGAAGCAAGTCAACTCTTGAAAAGCAAGTCCATTAAAATGTACTGGAAACTACAAGTCAAGCAAATAAAGTTCTGAGTAGCAGATCCCTTTTCATTACAACTACTGTGTTTTGTCCAATTAAATTTGCTTTTGACATCTGTGATTACACAAGCCCATTCACAGGCTTTTCCTTACACTCCCAAATCTACATTAATTTCATTTTTTCTTCTATCTCTAGGAAAAGGGAGTTTACAATGCAACTTCCTGGTATCTCATTCTGAGTAGTCTGTGCTAACATTTCAGCATCACAAAGTATTTTCATTTTCCATGAACCTTGGGACGGACAACAGTGAAGTTACAGAAACCAGCAAGTCACTAACCTACACCACCCGTTTCAGTTCCTCCCTGTTAAGCTCACATCAACTCTCCTCACTCACAAGCAGAGTGTCCCAGCACAAGCAGAAATGGCTGGGACAAAAGTCAAAGCGAAGAGAGATAGGCAGAGGGAGAGGCCCTGTCTCCTTGTTGGTCTAAACAGAATCTGTTACTGTGCAGCCCAAACCAGACTATCAAGAAAGGGCAGAAAACAGCTTTTGTTGTTACTGACCCACGGCTCTTTTCAGACTAAACACCAGCTCAGCTCTGGACAGGATCAAAGCCAAGCATTTCAGCACTTTCAGTACTGTCCTCTGCCCTTCAATAACAATGTTAAAACTCTGTGATAACCACGCACAGCTTTTCCTCTATCCTCGAGATATTACAGAGGCACTCAATGGAACTACCATTAAAAAGATAAATCCACTATATAACACTATTATTTAAATCTTTATGTCATAGTTTTTACTTTAGTAAATTCAACTTTTATTTCAATTCTATGTATGTTTCAATTACTCATCTGCAATCTTTCCAGTGTACTTCTACTTGGTGCTTCCTACAATTAAAACATTCAGGCTTGAAATATCACTATACCTTACAGGAGAGCCTTGCCTACATCCATAATTCTGAAATACAAACCCTAATCATAATCCATAGCTTCAACTGAATTGAGAAATTCCCAGTCGTGTAAAATCGCTGTACATGCCAATGCCTGAACTAACACTAGTTAAAATACTTCAAGGACAACAAGAAAAGAGCTACTATTCACAAAGTAACAGTAGTAAAGTTATTGAACAGCCCTTCGTTTTGCTGAATATTATATACAACAATACAAGAGAACATAAAAATGAAATTTCAGAAATTCATGCTTACTCATTTCTGTTACATTAAATACCTCACACATCAGAAACAGCAGGTATTTCAGCATGCTGTTGAGCTTGCTCCTACCTTGTCGTTGGTGTCCAGCACAATTGTGCTGTGCCTCCATTTTGTTAGAACTATTGGTTCCTGTAGCCTCCTGTCCAGACTCCTACTCTTTATTATATCTCTCTGCTGCTGTGGTGAAGCATTATACTAAAGAAGAGAAAAATAAAAGTGTAAGTAGAATCTAATTCATGCAAACAAGACTTGGACATACCACTCATGTGCCTAAACAGGGCAAACTTTCAGATTCCTAACATCACCCGAGGATGTGAAAACAGCCTTGGTTGTATTTCACACTTGGTCTTCAGAACTCTCTCCTCTAGTTCTCTTTGAAGCAGTAACTAAGACTGGCCTATTGGGATAATACTCTCCATTAGCAGAGAGATGTTCGATTTCTCGTGCAAGAGCTTACTGCTGATTTTGCAACCCAACAGGGTACTGAGAACCACCAAGGAATTACAACAAATACATGATTTAATCATTCACTCTTCCTACTGCACTGACAGTGCTATAGAACCTGTCTAGTGCATGTATAAGAAAAAGAAAACCCTATTATCCAGCAGTAAGGTACTTAAAACTCTTAAAATTGCCTGGGTGTAACTCTCTTTAACCCAAAGATTTGGGGTGCCAAGGAGAGAAAACTTGAGGGTGAGGACTTGCTTTTTCAGAATAAACACACCAAATTACTTATAAAAGAATTTTCTGGTGTGGAACGTACACACCATGAACAAATCTACACATAAATATTTAGCAGGAAATAATTTTAAGACTTATTAGAGCTGGAACAGCCAAGGACAGACTGTATTTACCATAAACATAGGTTTTCTAGTAACTCATGCAAAGACAGAGACTGAGAAAATGTGAAGGTCATGAGAAGAGCACAGTATTTAATTAGATCTCAGAACTGTAGCATACTTATTTGTAGTGTTGACATTTTACATCATAACAATCAATACATTATAAAAAGTTCTAAAAATATTTCAAACAAAGTTTAGTACTGAAAATACAAACAGGAAAAGACAACAGCAGCATATGGGGGTTTTAAGTCATCAAAAAATTCTCATTCTTTCTAGTCATTATCAAACTAAAATCTACACATAGGAAGAAATTTAAGGCAGCATTTTTGAAGTCCTGTAAAGCACTAGAATCCACCAGCTAAGAAGTAACAAACAAAAGTCAAGTGCCCCCTTTATCTGAGAAGGCTAAAGCAATAAATAATCTTTGCAAACACACCGAGTTCTATGATTTTGCTCCTGATTGCTACTGTAAGATCAGAACCTCAGGTCTTCAAAGACAGAATAACCTATACCTGCACATAACAACAAAGCATGGCAAGGTTTAACCTAAACACCATGAATGCTAAATCTAAGCTGAATGGTATAATAGTTATATTTATTGCCCAAATAAAGAACCAGCATTACTACTGCCATGGCAGTGACAATGCTCAAGTTAGCTTTGTATTTCACTATGAACAGAGCTAATGCTCCAATAAGTTAACAGATGTTTAAAAGCTAAAAAACTCTAACGTTTCATTACATTATTTCAATGGGCACGAGAGAGAAAAATACTCCCTGGTGAATGGATCTTGCAGTACCGAGAATAAAAGTCGGTAGCTCATGTACAGACAGAAATGTATTGGTTGTCACTGCAGAAATTCACTTCCGAGCCTGCACTGCCTTAGTGCTGGGTTCAGCACATTAACACTCACATGACAACTGTTTCCTTACAATGGTGAGGTTTCAAGCCACTCTCTGTTCGTCTCCTTGTTAAATCAAAAGCTGAACCAGCATTCATGCTGCAAGGGGCCTAATACTAGCTTACTTTCTTGTTATGGAAACACCCGCTCTGCAGATGCTTCTACAGCCCAAACTGCAGCAGCAAGCTGAGCAATCTGCAACAAAATTGCCCATCAGTATTACAACTAAAATCTAAACAATTTTCAGTGAAACTATGTCTAAATCACAAAAGGCTGCAACAAACATTTCTTGCAGCAGCTCTAACCTATTTAAGTAGCCAATTCAAACACATTTCTTGCTATGAAACAGAACTGCTTATTTCAGAAATAGATTTCCACTTTAGTGACGCTGGTGTACATTATTTATGGAAATCCTCAGTGCACTTTCCATTTGAGTAACTTGAGGAACTGAAGTTTAAACAAAGATGTATTTTAAAGTAATGTATCTTGAATTTAAGTCTATGTTAAGATACAGGCACATATCCTAACATATGTTCAGATATGTGTCCATATCTTAACATAGACTTAAATTATGTTAGGATATGGGCACAAGCCTAATTACAGGTGTTCTAATATTTAAAAGGAGTTAACTCATCTAACTGACAACACCACCTTGAAAGAGAAAGGACCTGTAATACAAAATTCAAGTTTTATTAAACATATTTAACAAGAGAGCAAAGCAGCAGTATATGGAGCTCATCAACAAAGCTCTGTTAAAAACTCTGGAACACTGAGCTATATGCATCTTAGCAGCTTAAATAATTTGCATTGGTGATACAAACAGTGTTAGTAAACTGACAAGTCTTTAAAGGGAACATTTGACATTTTTGCCCCATTTTCTCACAATAGAGACTTCAAGTAAACATTTTCTGCTCAGATCTTTATGCGGAGTTTGTTTTTTGTTTGTTTGTTTTATTCATCATAAATAGTAAAACTGGTAAGGTTGTTGGGGGAAGTGATGTGGAAATAAAAAGCTTATATATTTCTGGGTCAAGACAAGCCTCCACTTCTAAAATATGTGGACTGATCTGTGATCTCCAAGCAGAATCAGAGTGAAATTCAGACACTCCTCCAGACTCCACATTGTCCAACAGAACTCTCCATCCTCTTGACAAGACAGAGTCCACTGGCTACAGAGAAGCAGCCAGTGCCAGTAGCCTCACCAGGTTGGATGAGACACTCTTCTACTCTTTGGTCTGCTCTCACCCAATCTTAGTTCAAAAACCCCTTGCAGAGCAGTTTCAGCTCCGATTCACTTACTGACACTCTACAGGACTCCCACCTGCAGAGGAGCTGCTGTCTCTCCCACATGCATTTTACAATATTTACTACAGTTTACTAGCAACAATAAGTAAGTATGTTGGGCTTGTCTCCCCTCATACAAAATCTTGTTTTTACAGAACTCTAAGAAGGCTTTCTAGGCCTAAGCCTTGGGGTGTCTTGAGATCAGGCAAGGGTACTACACTGCAACAAAACTGACGTGTCCAAGACTACACATTGCCTGGCAGGATAACCTCTGCTACAGCCATGTGCCTTAATAGCATCTTCTTAGGGTGCAATGTTATTTTCTGAATTCTAAAGCTTTTTTATAAGGTAGCACACAACTCCAAATATACACACTTCTCCTCCTTGAAAATCCTCCAAGAACTCAAATTTGTTGCATCACAGGAACCCAGTGTAACCTCAGTTTGTTCCCCATTTCATTGGGAGCATCTCCTATCACAAAGTGAGCACATGAGCAATTCTTTTATTCTCTGAATGTACACCAAGTAAAACAGACATCTTCTTGTAACAGCTCTTGGTGTAAGTTAAGGACATCAGTGGTATGAATTTAGGTCACACAGTATTCTTTTCATTGCTGAATTTGTTCAATACTTTCACTGTCGACTTAAAGGTTTCCTTTGCCTTGGTATAAAATTTTCTAACCCTCTCAACTGGCTGAGTGATTTATATTTAATTTTAACCTGATACGTGGCATGGCTCAAGGCTCTGTCCTAGCCTAATTGCGGATGAAATAAATGTAACACCTCTAAGTTATTTGTAGCAGTTGTCCCCATTCTTACAGAGATGACACAGATATGTCAGCTGTAAGAAAGAAAAAAATATTCTTCTTGGTTTGTGTTAATAAAATTCTCAGTCAGATGAAAGGAACTTGGTGGGTGAAAAGACTGGGAAGCAATGGGCACTGAAAGTCAGTAAAGACCTGAAGTTAAGCATTTTACCTTCAAGCAATCAGTGATCAAAAAAAAGTAGCATTTAAAAAATTATTGTGCTACCCACCCTAGTACCCTTTAGCACTTTATATGTTATTGTCAGTTGTCACAATACACTGTCTGAAATAGATTTTTTTTTTTTTAAATTAAATGCTGTCTCGGAACAAAACAACTTTCCAGTGCTACTACTGTCATTGGCTTTGAATAAACTTTTTTTTGTGTTGTGATAAACACCTACATTACAGCTTATGCTTTTCTTATCAACTAAATCAGTAACACTTTTTTTTTTTTTTTACTTACATAAATAAATAAGGAATATTTTTTGTCCTTTTAAGGACTTCATTCCCTTTTCTTCTCTAGGGAAAGCGATTCCTTATTCTCTGCTATAGGATGCCAGGGTGGCAGCAGTTGGAGGCATCAGCTGCACTGGAAGGAACAGAACCCATACAGAATGAAGAGACCACTGGGACAAGCAGCTCCAGCTCTAATGTACAAGTGACTGAAAGACACCTCTGGATAACCTGCTGTGTTTGCTTTGCTGTCTTGGATGCCCATTGCTTCACCTTTCAATCCTCAGCATCGCCAAGACTGCTCATCTTTGAGGAGCAGCTCCAAGTCAGCACTAATTGCCACAGGTCCTGCTGCTTGCCTAAGGAAAAGCTGGGAGCACTTTCCCCTCCTCCCTCATCTTATCTGGGAGGAGGGTAGGGGGGTAGGAACCACCAAACATCAGGACAAATGAGGAAGATCAGACCAGGCTTATTATTATTATACTAAGGAGAAAGGAAAAAGGGGGGGAAAAAAAGTCTTCTCATACTTATCTCAGGTTTGTTGTACCACTTGTGTCATTAAAATCCATTTAGATCCTTGCATAGCCAGACTCTCAACTTTCGCCAAGCAATCCAAAATTTTAGGACCAGAATGTGAAGCTGATTCAGTATTGCTAATGATACTGTCTAGTACACTGACTTGCAGTAGATACAACTGCCAACACACACAGTTTGTAACCTCAAAAGGAGCAGCACAGCTCAGAACAAGACAAGTTTACCAGAAGACAACCAAGCCCTATTTACATATTCTCATCTCTATTTCCTTTCACCATGTGATCGCATGATATCTTCCTGACATGACCTGCATCATGCTTTACTGTAATTTTTTCAGCTCTCTGGCAGCGTTCAGGTCTCCAGCAGGAAAATCATTCCCCGAGTATCAGAACTGAGGCCCCTGAGCTCATACCCCATGTTGACATTGCACAGAGTGAATTAACAGAGTGTTGGTCCATTAAGACTGCCAAAAATTAAGTTCCTCCACCTACTGCTTCCTCTATGGTTACAGCAAGGGGAGCTAATGCTGCAGGCACTTGTGAGAAGAAAACCTGCAATTGCAATGTCACAGTCTGTAAATATTAACACCAAAACTATGACTTCACTCCAGAGGATTATATTAATACATTTACTTTCTTTTAAAGGCTACTTTTGGATCAGAGAGTTTGTCAAAGGTTTAGCCAATCAGAGGAGGCCAGGTATCGGCCTAGGAATGAATTTTGAAAAATCAGAAAGATCTTTGATCTCTACTTCTTATTAGGTTGTCCTCTCCAACTCGTCTTTGAGCTATTTGTTCAATATTTATTACATAGTTTTCCTCACTTTTTTTGTCATTTTGATAGCTTAACTTTTTTAAAAACTTCAGAAATTAGAGTGTTCTCACTCCTGAGATCAATTTAATTACCCCCACCCTTAATACAGATTTCTCATTTGCTAAAGTCATAAAACTCATATTAGAAAACTAGGTTTCTGGAATAGGGCTGTAGCCCTTCTCAGCATGATTTAGGTATTATTCATTCACTACACAGGAAATAAACATATTTTATCATAGTGATCTGTGCAGGAATGAACTTTTATTAATTGGTTTGTTGGGTTTTTTGTTGTTCAGTTGTTTTGGGTTTTTCGAATAACTGGCAAAAACCAACAGAATGCTGCATAGCAGAAAACTCAAAGTCTTCTGCAAGATGTAGTAGAGACTATAGTTAAAATATTACTATCCATTTTAAAGATTAATTCACTGTGTTCTTCTCTTCCACTACAGAAAGCGGGTCACACTCATCATGAGCCTTAATAGACTTTTCAGCAGTTGTCAAAGCTACTCCATCTGAAACATTGTTTTTAGCCAGAGGCATTCAGCTATTCCTAGATGTTATTTAAATTCACATGACTGGAGGGCTTTCTGTGAGACTGTCTAAAGTAATTTGTTTTGTAACTGCCCTTCCTTCCCAACATACACCCTCATAATTTTTAACACACGTACAAGAATACTGTGTTATTCCCAAGCAAGTGCACATTTACAGTTAATGCTATTACCATGAAGATTTTTAATGTCACAGTATTAGCTCAGCTAGTGTGCTATTTCCAGAAACCTCCGAACCATTTTTAGCTCTAATGAAGTCCAGATTACTAAGAACCATCTAACAAAAGGATTATCTTCTTTTTCTGGTTTAACAGCACTACATGACCATGCTATTCCATCACTTTACTTCACAGATTTTGGAAGGCGATATTTGAACTAAATACCCCGGGATCTAAAACTGACCAAGAGTAGGGTTTTTTTCCTAGTAACTTACTCTTCATTTAAGCAAGTGTTATAACACCAAGGTCTTTCTATGGTTTTCTTTCACTACTCATGACAGTTTTCAATATAGATTATTTTCCTTCAAACTGGTTTTGTGGTCTGCATTGTCTTTCCAATTCATTTGCTCTAAGTACATTTAGAGCCAGCTTCAGCAAGATCTTTGAGAGACTAATCTTCACTCACAATTAATTACTCACAAGAATAACTTCTCCAAATATATAGTTACATAAACTAGCCAAAACTCTTTTGTTGTAATATTTAATCTATTTCACAGCATTCAAAGTTAAAAGCTAAGGATTTCTGGAAATGCATAGGCTTTTGGATCCGGAATCCAAGAGTCAGTTGCTCGTTTTCTTCTGTTAACCTTACATTTGCTGTTAGCCAAGATTTTCTTCTGTTAACCTTACATTTGCTGTTAGCCAAGATTTACCAGTTTCAAGAAGGAATTAAAAAGTACATTCTGCCCAAATGAATAATAAGAAATCATTTTCAAGGAAAATTTGTAACAGTAATTATGTGATGCTTTTCATATAAACAAGAACTAAAGCATATCAGATCATGAATTCCAAAACAAATACTATGTTTCATTCTGAAGGTGGCTGTTAATACAACAGAACTCAGGTTTTGTTTAGAATCACTAAAATAGCATGCACTAATAAATACTAGAATAAATCCGCATAAGCCTCAGGTAACAGTACTAGATTATCTTTGTGACTTATTCTTGTTGGATTAAAGGCAATTTGCTATTTAGCTCAAATCCAAACTCAATCCATTTTAATGAAAACCAACTTCTTCCAATTCAAAACTTTCTGCATTACAGAAGTCATAGAATAAAGTACCCAAGACTTTTTTTTCCCAGAATTAACTTCATTTATATATATATTGAACCAATAATTGCTTCTGGTAAAACCTGGTCTATCAGATTTTCATATGTCTAATAAATCTAATAATTAAGCAATAGCTACACAGTTTTTAAAGCCAATAGGTACAGATTATATTGTTACATTTATGCATGTTACAAAATTTAAGTTATCTAAACATCAGACTAACATAGGAGAATCCCCAAAGCTCACTCAACTCTCCGGTGACTCAGATACAAATTTGTCTACTGCTTAGTATTTAACAAAACAAAACAGCTTAGTATTTAACTTCACTCAAAATTAAATGTAAATACTTTCTCACAAATATTATGAAAGCACTATCAATTAAGGTTGCTCCTTTCTAAGTTAAGTGACTTAGGACACTGATTTTTTGTACTGACGAAACAATAAGTGAGAAACATGTTTTCACACACTTACACACAGAAGTCTATGTGAAACAATTTTTTACTGGTCACACCTTACTATGTAGGATTGAACAAGCATCCTAATAGAAGAAAAAATGTACACAACAATATCATTGTGACAAATGCCCTATAGTTTTTCAAAGTGAAAATGAGAATTAAATAGTATTAGGTGCATCTTCAGACTACCACGTGTGCCTAGATCTGTCACTTCCCTACAAATTTCTATTTTCATTACAAAATTAATAAATACCAGAATATAATTCTTGTGAAACTGTATCATCCTCAAAGATACCACAAAACTCTGCTGAAATATTTGTTTTTCAACAGTTGTCTTATAAACATTTTGGAGGCTACTAAAAATAGACCAGTTTCTCAGGAACATTTTTCAGTGAAAACAAATTTCTTTTTTCCTATAAAGGTTTCCTTATCACAGCAAAATCACAGATATTATTCTGCAGCCTTGCATGAAAAGCTCAGGTCAGCAGAGATACAAGATCTCCTTTGACATCTGAATAATTACATACATCCATTTTTCATGTCCTTGAGTACATTTTTCTCTTCACAATGAAAAATTACACAAAAACGCAACAAATAACGAAGTGCAACATTTAAGTCCTCTTGTGGTGAATAACTCCCATTAAAGGCCCCATAGAACATGTATTCAGGAGGAGGGGAAAGCCCCAAGTTATTAAAGTTTCTTTTTTAGGTCACTCACCTTAGGTAACTCCCATTCTGATCGGGAACCATCAGCACTGTAGTAGTATGGTCTGCCTTGTTCATCTGCGTGTTTTATCCACTGCAGAAAGAAATGTGATGATACAAAATGTAATCAGAGTGACAGTGGAAACAAAATCTATGAGACCTGAGATTTAAAGTTAATTTTTAATAAAGTGCCATCCACTTCACCAGTGTCTAATGCACAATCTACATTAATTAACCAAGGTTAGATTGCAACGACACAACATCCTGAATTGGGTTCATTAACATCTTTTCTTTCTGTAACTCCTCAGAAAGCAGTCCTGCAATATCATACAAGGGATTGTGATAAATAGATATTTTTTAAGATGGCATATCTCATTCTTATAAACATTATGTTCTCAATTTAAGGAGGCACTATCTTTGTATCAGATCTGTGTTAGGATCTTATACATAAAATTATGAGAAGCAACTGCTGAAAAATTAAGATATATATGCATTTGTTGAACAACTTTTAAAAAACATTAATGGGAACATAAGATGCAGTTCCTTGATAAAACATGAAGACAATATAATTTCTGTAACCTCTATAAGCAACTCCTACAAAGAGGTAAACCCATGACAACTGGGACTGGTCATGCAGAAAGGAAAGAACTGTGATGAGCAAAAATCTACAAGAATGTTGCACAAAAATATGCACAGAAACACTCACAGTAAGGCTCTTGGCTCAAGCAGGTTTCACAAAATCATCTTCCAATAAAATGTGATAGGAAACGCTGTTTTCTATCAATCCCAGTGCAATTAAAAAAAATGTCGGCATATTTGCTAAAACAGAGGTATGCTCTCTACAGATGTTTATCAGAAATAGATTAAACATGATAAAATTCTAACACTGAGACAAAACTCAATTATTTAAAAACTTCTTGAAAATAAAACTTGCATACTTCAACTGGAGAAGAGACAGTGCTATAATGTGATAAAAAAAGTACTGTTTCAGTGAACACTTTTGAAGTTTAAAAAAAACAAAATGCAACTTCAGTCAACAGTTAGAAAAATGGACTTCTCTACAAATATAAGCAACTACTGTCATCTATCCTATGTAGGAGAAAGTCTTATGACATGCCCAGAATAACAGTAAGTTGTCTGTAGCAATTAGATAGTAAGAATAGAGCACAAATCTGCCAATATGGCTGTAGTTTAATTACAAAGTTTGTCTAAATCTGAAAGCAGTATTGAAAATATCTGATAAAGTAAATTATGAAACTGATAAAGTTGTATTATATTATATTCAGTTCAAAACCATCCTGACTGGAAGGTCTATGTAGACAAGAGCAGTTCTTAAAGGACAGTAAGAAAAATATTATATTGGTATGAAGTTCATTCCTGAAATACAACCAAGAGGATGGGGGAGGGTGGGAATTAAAAAAACTATACATAATATGTTCATTTAATAATATCTGATATGCAACTGGAAATCATTTTTAAATAGCAAAGAACATACATACAAAAAAAAAAAGGTCAGTTGCTAAAGTTTCATGCATGTTTAAGAAAACAAAAGGAGATACTCCTGAGGAATGCTTTTCACTTTTGGAAATGCAGATTTCATTTCTAGAAGTGAATTAGTGAAAAAGATTTAGAACACGTGACGAGAAGAAGGAAAAAGTACCTTTTCATTAGTATAGTCATTGGTATATAAGGTTTGACCATGTTCATCCAACTCTTCTGACCAACCCTTTGGAGGAGAACCATACTGACTATCTGACTGGCTGTAACAAGAACTGTGGTCGTTTTCTTCTGAAGAAAGATGCTACAAGTAGTCAGAAACATATAAGGCAGATTTGAGAATGAAAGCGCTTTAAAATCTGGAAGATCAAAGATTATTTGACTAGAAAGAGAATAGTAATGAATTCAGGGAGTTCACATTTGATATCTTACATCAGAGAATGAGATACATTTTCACAGTACAGACAATTCAAAGTATATTCAGAACAACTGGTTTATACTGATACATCTTTTTATTTCCACTATACCAGGTTTCATCTACTCAAATTTAAACTCCAGGGTTTTTTGCTTATCTAAATTTTATTCCTACAAATGTACGTTACTGAATGATGAAGAGAGTTAGCTTTAGTAATCTGCATTGCCTCAAAAATCTGGGATACCTGCTAACTTGGTTTTCTGGCAACATCACAAATTTCACACCTTTTTTGTTTCTCAAATACACCTTGGAAACACAATTATCATTAAGGACAACTTGAAACTCCAGTTGCACCTTTTTATGCCCCAGCACTCCACAGCACTTGCACAAATCATCCTAAAATACTAGGAATTCACACTCTCCTTCTTCCAGCTCTGATGCACATGACAAAGAGCAATGCAAAAGCAAGGTTTTCTACCAGGCACAGCTAGTTGAGATGCAAAATTATTTTCTGAAGATAGAAGTGAATTATAACGTGAGGAACAAGTTTGACATGTGTAACACAGAAAAAAGATTTTGCACATACGTCAATTTCTCTTCCCCTGTAAACCTTGTTCGTCTCCTTGCTAATGTATTGTAGTCTTAGTCTAAGCATCCATTCGGTGCATCAAAAAAAAAAATCCCCATGCTTTCATCTCCTGTAATATCTCTATGCCATGCTCTCCTGAGGAATTCAATGTAGATTTCCTTTCACAGTGTCTTGGATCCTCAGCTAGCAGGAGGTATTAACACTTCAGAGGGAACACACCCTGCTGTGCAGAGACCACAGCAATAAAATACTGACTATGGTTCAGGAACACTAGCATAAGGTTTTGAGAGAAACTGTAAGGAGAGGACTGCAGGAGAACAGAAATTTAACCTTAAATAGGAAAAAAACCTCTCCTAAAACCTTAAATCTTACAAAAAATACTCAGTTATCAGAAACGGTTTCTAAAAGTCAGTGGGGTTAGAGACTACACCTTTAGTGACATTTCCAAGTGATTACTACATAGGTTTTTGGGGTTACTTTTCTGAGTACCTTATCACTTGTGTGACAAACTCCCTCCACTGACATGAGCCAGCTTAAGAAGCACAGCAAAACCCACAGGAAATTTTCAGGTCATTAATAAAGGAACATGAAAAAATTTAAGTGTCCTCCACAGTTTACAGAATGTGAGCATGTAAACTATGGATTAACCAACATTATCTCTCTTGCACATGGGATAACGTGAAATTCTGATGTGCCAATTTCTAACCACTGTGGGGAGTCTTCTGTCCCATTTTTATACTTGCAGAATTAAGACTGAGGAGTTGGTAAGACTGTTATTGGACCCACTTCAACTACTGTTTTATAAGATAACTGTATTGTATGCATGTATTTTGTTTACCTTGTTTTAATGGTTAAATATTAATTGCATTGACACATGGTCAAAGTAGTAGACTTTGGACATTTTTATTATTACTACCAGCAGGAATTGTAATAATATATTGCATTTGTATTTGCATCTTCCAAGCAACTCCTGATACTGAAGAAACACCCTACACATCTACAACTAAATAGAGGACCTAAAAAATGAAAATTCTCCTAGAAAAATCACTGTTGTTCAGTAAGAATGACTGTTAATGTGTCTATCTGTAAGGCATCCATATAATGATATTTAGATGCTTCAAGGTTTAACTTATGTCCTTTACCTTTGCAGATCTAAAATTCAACAGAATTCCTGAGTTGTTACAAAGTTTGCCAAGCCAAGGCGTTCCTTGTCCCTCAGCTAGCAGGAACAACTGCTAGAGCTGCATTGACAGGGGCTAGAGAACACTGGCCAAATCACATTCAACAGCTTTCAATTTCACTTTCAACACTTTTTCAGTATTAACTGCCTATATGCTTTTGAAGTATGATCCGTGCTTTTTCCCCCCCAGAGTCCCATCCTCAATTATACTATACCACACTTAAATAAAGTCATCTTAAGCAGACCATTGTCCAACCTTTCCCCCTTGTAAGAAATTTGCTGTGACACTAAAGGGAATTACTGAAAAGATTCCCACATTATCACTTCTTTGCTTTTTTCCATTTACATGGAAAATTCTTGGGAGCAGAGACCAGTTCATCACCATGCATTTAACAGGAATTGTTACTGTCTCTCTTCTATCACTTAACTGGTCTATTTTTTAAAGTTATACTACTTCTGAAAGTGAAAATAATAAAGAACACTAACTAAATAAGCTAGCATGCCTGTATTACCATTTGTTTGTTTTGGAACAAAAAAGACAGGGAACAAAATTTCATATGTTTTAAATGTAGTTTTGAATTTAAATGAAATTCTTTGCTTTTCTACAGCTTGTTGGGTAATTTATTGATGTCTGCTTCACATTATGGCCTCCTAGCTCGGTATTAGCGGTTTGGCTTTCTCTGATATGGTGACATTTTCATTCCTTTTACAGTCCAACTTAATTAAATCACTTCACTTGACAAGTTTCTCCTAGTTACTGTTAAGCACTCCTTCCTCAAATACATTAGCAACTTAATACCTCTAATACATTTTATCTGTAATTCCAAAATCTTATACACTTTACTAGAGGCCCTGTGGGTCAGACTTCACTGCTTTCCCACACCCCATCCATATAACATGTAACATTCATACGACTGTCATAAGCTACAACTGTTTTCTTCGTGCCATGTCTGTTACCAACTTCTTTGACAAACCAGGTACAATTCTGTCTCTTCTTATTTAGCCAATAAAATTCAATATCCTAACCATAAAATTTTAAGACTGGCTATAACCTATTTCATGTTCTAACATATTACACATATATTAGAATACGTGATGATTCAAAGTTCTCATTTTTACATCACCTTGACATTTTGCTACCTCATATGATACAAACTCCTCTGAGGACAAATCAGGAAAGATACAACCAAAATTTTACCTTCCTGCGTGTGCTCTTTTATCACTAAATGAGCATAACTCAGACTACTGTAAAAATTGACAACTTTATTATAATAAATCTAGTTTTACTAATTATTGAGACACATTTTCTCCAATTCTTCAGAATCAGACAAATTTTGGGATGCCCTATATTTTACTGTAGCTTAGGCTTGGATCTCAACCCCAACTCTATTTGTTTAAGTACTTTTGACCAAATCTTAAGTTTTGGTCAAAAACGGAAAGGAACACAAACAGTGGAGTGTGATGTACAATCTCAAATGCAGAACAGAAAAAGAAAACAGGGGGAAGGGCAAATTTAAAAAAAAAAAAAACCAGCTTCAAAATCAACACATGACTGCTGGTAAGTGGATTGAGATGACTTTGCAACATATATCTCCCTAGACTCAAACTTCGATAATCCATTCAAGACACGAATTACTTAAGGAGCTTATCCTACTGGAAATACAAACTAGTGCCTAGTTAAAAATCAAAACATGTATCATCATCCACTGATCTCACAAAGACTGAAAACTGTCTGAAGGCCAATCTGTGATACCTCAAGCATCACAAACAGAAAAACTGAGCTGAAAGATGTTATGGGCAATAAAAAAAATAATTAACAAAACCAGGCATTCTGAAGATGCAACCACGTGATGAAGTCATGGTTCAGAGTTATGAGGAAGAGTCAAAGGGATCACTTGTGGAGGGGAAGGGAGAAGGAATTCTTGCAAGACCTTCCATGAAAAGAAAGGAAGAATGACAGCAATGAGAAAACCAGTTACACTTACCACAAAAAAGTAATCTCCTTATCCAGACTAAAATTAGAATCTTATCCAGCAAAAGCACAGTCAGTTATAAATTAATAGACCATTGCAAGAGATAAAGGGAAAGGCACAAACATTTCACCTGTTTACCTGTTGCTACCAGTAGCCTGTGGCAAGAGAATTTGGCTATTTAAATGCTTGAGGATGTTGTGGCTGCTATGAAGACCATTGCCAAAGGCAATGAAAGGTTTCCTTTCTCCCCTTCTCTCCTCTTTCTGCTACTACTGTTCCAGGGGTAGACTTCTACAACAGGCTTCCAGCAATCAAAAACTTTTGAGCAGTCCACAATTGGGATATATAGATATATATATGCTATATAGACTTTATTTAAATATATTGGCTCAGGAGAAAATCCATGTAAACTATATATATTTGAAAAAGTATATAAAAGTGAACTGTGTAGAAGATTTCTTGAGAAGTACTTGCTTTTTCTTTCAATCAGGAAACCGGTTAACCAAAGTACTGTTTGAACACAAGAGCACTATTTCAAGCATATTTAAATAGCAATATCCATCTCACAACTATTCCTTTGCTTAATCTGAACCACTGCAGTTCAGATAAACATACATCACTGTCTGGCTTCCCCTACCAACTGGCTGCACAGAATAAATTGGCACCTCAAACATTATCCCAAATTATCTTTTAACTCAAATAACTTCACAGCAAGCTTCAACTCCCTTAAGCAAGGTAAGCAGCAAAGCTTTCCCAAAAGCAAAACGTTATATAATGAAAAGAAATCCATTGATATATCTAAAGAATATGTTTATGGTCTGAAGATAATCCAGTCAAAAGCTGCAATACCTGCTGCGGGGCTGTTTTTACAGGCATTTTTACAACTTGGTACTCTTGTACACAGTTCATGTACACATTCTTGTACACAAAAGTAACTGAAGAGCGAAATTGTTGACTTCTTCATACCAAGACACATAACAAAAAAGAGAAACTAAGACACTCCTTGACACCCTGAAACTCAGAGACACCAAATTCCACAACAAAAGAGCATTCATATGCATTACAATCTCAGTGCTTGTGATCTCAGAAGGAACTACCTCATGATCTGCATGGCTCTGGGAATCCCCTTTATTAATGCTTGCATCTCGGGCCCACCGCGGAGGTTTCCAGGTTCGCTCCTGTGATCCTCTGTTGTAGTAATAACAGCGTCCTGTCGTATCTTTATGGGTTTCCCATTCCCCATTTATTTGGACCGGAGCACTTGTAGGTAGTGGTGGAAGTGCAGACTGAGATATTTTCAGTTCTTGTAAATTAGCATAAACTGGTGAATCAGGCCTCCCTTGGCTTGGTGGAGTAGTTGGCTATTGAGAGAAGAAATGTACTGTTAAAGAGCAAATGAATTTTCGAATGCTCCCTTACAAATCAGAATACAGCAGCAAAACAAACCAACAAACTCCTCTTTTTGTTGTTAAGTACAAAAGCACAAAGGACAGCCACAAGATGTTGGGGTGGGAGAACATTAGGTTGTTAATTCTAAGGTAGATACCACAAGTTCTCTTTATTTAATGTTGAACCAATTTTTCAGCATTTTTCCAGATGACAGCTGATAATTATGTCTTACAGTGGATTTCAAATACACTGAAGTCATCATCAAAAAATTGTATGCTTGCCTTGCTGAAAAACTTCAGCTTTACAGTTCAAGTATTGCTCAGAAACTGTAAGTAATGTGATCATGTTAAAAAAAAAAAAAACCATAGCATTTCTGAGATGGCACTTGTTAGGCAAAGATTGGTCCTCAACCTTTCCTCCTCACTGCTATCACAATGATGGTGAATGTAAAGCAACACTTTTATTTTCTCAGCACGATCCAAACAGGAAGCTCAATTGGAAAGATGAGCACAATGTTGTGACTAAGAAACTGAAAAACACCTGGACAGTTTACCTGTATGCTTTTCCAAACAGATGCTTATTTAAAATTACTTTAGGCAACACTACCAAATGTTTTGATTACCACTCTCTTCTTGTAGAAATTAAGTGGATATTCTTACCCACCTGATATACATACACAAAAGTAGAACAACAAATACCTACATTGACAATTTCTCATTAATAAGTAATTTTATAACATAAAAGCCAGCAGAAATCATGGTTAGAAGTCCACAGCACTTTCTGAAACCATGAGTACTTTCAAAGAAGCCACTAAGGTGTTTAGGAGAGAAATAAAGTTTCAGATGTTCAATTTTTCAAGCATAATACAAACATGCCATTCAGAATGCAAGAGCATGTGTTTTCATAAGAGCTGTGATTATAAAATTGGGAAAGCAGATAGTTATTAAAGCAAATTGAAGAGTTTCTTGGTAATGCAATGCCATCTCTGTATTTTGAGGCACATTATTTAGGCACTCTAAAGGAAGGAACTATATAATTCATACCATCCCCTTGGTTTTAATAGAGAAGCTTTGCTGTAGGCAAGTCCTTGTGCCTCTTGTTGCTATTGCATTATAAAAGATCTTTTATAATGGACTTTTAAACATTAAAATCATAAGATGCTAATCTAGGCCACATCTAACCATAAATTATCAGGGTTTGCTCAGGCAAGACAGCTTATCATACCACACAATCAGATATAAACTGATTGCACCACAGCTAGAACCAAATATGGGCAATATCCACAACCAAAGGGGGAAACAGCTAGAGAGGAATTTAATGAGATTATAACGGGCATGGACTTGTTTTGCGTGCCTTTAAAAGAGAAAACACAGCTTACTAGACATAGCAAGTACAGTACATTTAAGGCAACCCACAAGTGCTGAAAAAAAAAAATTGCAGGACTGGCAAAATCAGAGACCTGAAACTAATTAGTATCCTCCTCTACCTAATTCAGAAGAAAAAAAAAATCTGTTAAAAAAACTTGATGAACAGTAAAAGACTATTTTTCTATTATCCAGGCCACAAAATGCCTGTTTGTTTGTTTTTTTTTTAATGTGAGGAAGGTAGAATAGCTGCCTTTAGTAGAGTTGGTCCTGAGTGCACTGACAGCATAAAGAGCACTATCACGAACAAAGCACCATCCTTCAGGGATGATCCTCGATTTCCCAGGATACTGGGGCAGAAACCTACGTGTCTCCTCATTCAAGAGTGCAGTTCCTGCTTTAGTTTCCCAATAGCCTGCAGAGCTGCATTTCCCATGTAAATCATCGTGCCACACAACCACAGGGCTTGTCATTTAAACAACACCACACACCTGCACCACAGAACACACAAACCTTCACTCCTTCCCCTATTTCAAGGAAGTAGCAGCTCTAAGCACCCTGGCTGCCGCAGTGGGAGGCTGGTGGCTTGCACAACCCTCCCCTCCTCCTGAAATTCCTCCTACACACAAGACAATAAGAAAGCTTTGCTGTCTGAACCCCATTTGCCAATTGCTTTTTTTGTTTTAATTAGGTGCCATCATTAAAAGAACAGCTCTGTGTATTAAGAACAGTGTTTTCTAAATAGGCTGTGACACAGAATGCTTGGAACATTAGTTTTTGGAACATTTTCTCAAGTAACACATAGGAATATGGCTCAGAGCCCTCACACTGAGGTTTTCAACCATCTCAGCACTACAACCAGCACAACTCCAGATGAAACTCCAGGACATGATGTGCTAAGCCGGTGCTGGGAGCTCGCAGCCAATGTACTGCCACACAACTCCAGCAGCATACTAGTTATGTTTAAAACAGCAACATGATAATGAAAGTGTAATGAGGGATTTTCTTCTGAATGCTTAGTTCTTCCAAACTCAATATACCAACTTCTGGTTTTCAAGGAAAAGCCAGAATTTTCATCCTAAGCAAAAAACAAGACAACTAGCTGTGCTGCCAGCCAATCCTCCAGCTACTTTCATTCTCTGTCGTTCTCTCTTCTGACAGACTTTTTTAGTAAGAATTTCAAAATTTTTGAAAGGTACCTGGAAGTTACTGCTTTCAGTGAAGAATAAAAAAAAAAAAACAAAACCACCAATCTGAAAACAACACACAGCTTAGCTCATAAGTACATCTTTGAGGGATACAACTTTATCAGGAACTATTTTAAATAACCACGTAGCATACAACGATACTTCCTCATACGTCAGGCCATGTGACGAGATTTGTTGTTGTGTCTACAATTATGCTCAGTTCAACAGCACCCAACCTTATCAAGGCCAATTTTGTCAAGAATTTCTTATTTATTGATAAGAAAAACAGCTTTTAGAAAGTTCAAAAGTTTCCTGAAATTAACTTGAGTGTACTTTCCATGCCAGTGTTGGCAGGAAGGTCAATACTCCCCCTTGCCCCCACCTGCCCAGGTTGGGAAGGGAGTCCTGCAGAGGCAGGTCCTGCTAGATGTCCCTGTAGAGCTCCAGGGCCCTGCACCACCTCCCCCTTTCCTTTCAGATGACCATTTTTTGAGTTCAAGACTGTGTTCTGCAAAAACCTTTAATAGTTTCAAGCCAAAAAGTGGATTAATTTAACTGTATTCCTTTAATTTACCTAAACCATTACTCACTGCCAATATATAAACGTGAATAGATAAAGCATTACCTAGATCAAAATAGTTTCTGACCACTTCCATGGCTGTTTTCCCAAAACCAGACATACTCAGTCAAGGGAAACTTAAATATATGCTAAACACTAAGCAAGACTTCCAGCTAGAACTTCACCCCCCTGAGGTTGTTTTTTGCACTAACAAACTCTAAATGCTCATAAAAACGGAACTAAATCTGCCAAAAGAGATTCTTTGTCTTCTCACTATCAGAATCACAAGAACACGTCCTTCGACATGCCCATGCATGAACACACAAAATGACTTATACTCCAAACATTTCAACATTCATTTGCTATTTGGTATGGATTTCAGACTTTGTCATTCCTGCTAAGAACAGTGAAGCGCTCTTGCTAGAAAAGCAATAAAGAAAAATTAGAAAGTAGAAATACTTCTATGACACTACAACAGGAATGAAAATTGTACAGCTCATTAAGCAATCTGGCAACTTCAAGAACATAAGGACCTCTCCCAGAGCTCAGCAATGCTCTGTATTATTATACTATAGAAATCTGCCGCATTTAACTTTAGTCTCTCAGAAAAGTCTGCTAGCACGAAATCCTTGCAAATTGATAAGTGAAAGAGTTTCATGCAAGCAGGACAAAGTTTCTGGGATCAACATACGGCATTCTTCAAACAAACTGCACACACAGCGTTTTCAGATCACAGATTTTATACCAGCACAGTAGGAAGCAGATACGTGCCTTTAAATAAAACAACCTGTTAATCATTCATGAATGAACAGTCAACATTTTCAACAAAGGCCACAGATATGCTATCAGGCCTCTGAAAACCTGAACTCAGTGCAATGAAAAGCAAACTTGCTATACTTCTTCAAAAGGTACTTTTTGTTACCAAAATGCGTGTCAGCTTCACAGAGGTTACCTTAAATTTTAATGTTACCTTATAGAAATGTTTTTTTTCAGATGGCAGTATTTGTTTAAGCATTCAAAATTAAAGTAAACTTAAAAAAAAAAAAGGTTCAATGTACTTCAGCAGGGTAAGTCTTCAGTTCTGGGAGAAAAAGAGGACTATAGATACTGAAGGAAAGCAAGGGAATACTGTCTCTTTGCAGCAGCAAGCTGAAGAAAGAAGAACAGGCACATCCCTCCGCATCCCGAGCCAGGGAATGAAGCATCTGAGTTCCCTCAACAACTGAGCTTCTTGCCAAGGAATTGCCGCTGTCCTTTTACGAAGGCCTGGGACTTCAATACCAGCTTTATTCAACAGAAATGATACAAAAGAAATCTCAAAAACTCTACAGTTTCATTTTCACAAAGTGACATCTTCAGCTGGAATAATTAGCTCATCTTCTCCTTCCTCCTTCTGCCCTTGGCTTATGTTTTTTCAAACATGTTCTGGACTCTATTTTCTTTCGACCACATGCAGGCATATTTAACATTTATTGTAATACCCAAAAATCCATGAGGGAGACTTTTCAGCAAGTCCTCTACTACCACTGAGGTGACAACACCAAGCTAATTTAACAAGTTGTATTGAAATGGGAACCCAAACAATTTTTTATGCACTAACCTTCTCCAACCTTAGCTGGATAATTCACTCTAAGTCCAAGGAACACATAAAACAATGACAGTAAATATAAGCCCATTAACAGTTGATTATAAATTTCAAATAAGCTACAGTAATGCAAATGTTATTTAACTGCATTGAAATTCTTGTGGTGTTCAGTCAATTTGCCATTATAAAGTGGCAAGCAAAAATATGACATTATAAAACAATACAGAATTAAAATCATCCCATACAAATATATCTGCCTAATAACAGCCATTCAATAGTTAAATTTTTTAAGTGTGCCATTTTAAAACTGAGCAGATAGACTCCAAGTAATTTTTTTTAATGGTTAGCCAGTAACTTTTCACCACCCTGGGAACAATTAAGGATCTGATTCACCTTTGCTAATTTTATCTTTCAGTAAATTTTGCATTTTACTTGCACTGAATTATAGTCTGAGACATTACTCCCTTCTATTACTGGAAATATCTGCATACAATTAATTTTTATATATATACACCTCTATTAATATTTTGGTTTATGAAACCAAAATATGAAACAAAGAGTCTTAGTACATATGACATGAAGGTCTGCCAGAATGTACTTGTGTTATTTCAGTCATTTGAGTTCCCTTCTGCTTTAGTTCTCTCATGATACAAAAAAAAAAATAAAACCAAGATTGACAAAAATATAAAATCTTTTTCTAGTGCTACTGTAAGGCTTTACCAATATCTAAATGCACAGCAAAAAGCCTTTCAAACTAAATACATTCCTTTCCCTTGGTAGCCCAAAATAGGTGACTTATTTTCATATTAGTCAAGACAATGATTTATTTAATTGTACTGCAAAATCCTGCAGCACAAAAAGCCAAGAGGTGGCTGCTTCTGGCACATTGACAAGCACTTGGGAACAGAAATGGAAACTGGCTGCAGCAGCAGGAGGGCTCTCTGGTACCACACAGCCTGCGACAGGAGGAAGCACTGGGCTGAGTCTCGGAGTACCAGGGACCACTCCCAGGTCATTCATTGTAAGTGACCGATCACACAAAGTCGATGGAAAACCTTTCTTCCCGCATGCTCTGCTGATCTCCCATGCACGATTCTGCAGTTGGTCACTGCATGAGCGAACTATTACACATGAACTTCGGAAGTTTACAGCAATAAAAGAAAGTATGTTGAAGGATTGCAACAGTGATGTCAAATACTTTAAAAAACGGAAATAAGATCTTACAATGGGATCCTTTGTAAAACATGCACAAAGATGACAGTGTTTACCATACTTGTACTTTGCCACTTGCACAATCTAGCTTCTCCCTTCCATGAAAAAGCTTTTGTCCAAGGATATAGACAAAGCTGCTTTTCCTATAGCAGAAAATTTCAATACCATATGAAACACTTTACGTCATACATGCTTACACAGCAAGCTTACCCTGATTAGGAAAGAGTGGCCAAATTTAACAATGTTGAAAAGTCAGATAGTAAACTTCCTTCCCTCCTTTTTCACCCTGTCCACTTCACCAGATAAAACACTGATACTTTCAACACACATAATGTAGTACCTGGAACCTAATTCAGAAAGTCAGACAACAGTTTGAATCTGGACGTGCCATGCAGAAGGAGATTTACACATTTATTTTTCCTCCACTTTCATGGAAGTTCATTTCAAGCTGGTTCTCTAATAAGGATGTTCCAACAATACCAGCAGAAACAACAAGTTTATTCTGCATTTTAGTTCAACTGCTGACAAGTCCTGAGCTCTGTGGAACCTGCAGTACATGTTTGAGTGCAGATTTGTGAAGAATAAAGCTTTTGGGAATCATTTGTGATGTCTCAAGGATAATTTGTTATAAAAACTAAGACAGCACTCTAAGAAAACATAAGAAAAGCCTAGCTTGCTTCCTCCAGTGGAAAGTTGCCCTGTAATATGCCAATAGATACCGCTTTTCAGATGGGAAGTATCACAAGAGCACAAGCTGCTCTTCAGTTGTTTTAGAACTGTTACAGCAGAATAATCTCTTAAAGTTTCAGAAGTAGTGGGGAGCCCTCGCTTACCAAGCCAGTTACTGTTTTAACTGTTTTAATGTATAGCTGTGCGTCTCATTTGCCTCAGAGATGTCAAAGTATTTTTAAAGACAGATTACTAATATCATCATGGAATACTTTTATGTTGCCTCCATGTAGTACCACAGCATGTCTAAAAAGTTAACTCCTACAAAATATTATTGGGAGAAGAGAGTGTAGAATGCTGTTATTTGAACTCATAATAGCTTAAAGGTCGTGGAAAAGTTTCCATTATAGTCACTTCAAACTGAATAGGAATTTTTTCTACACTTTACATTTTCAAAAATACAGATCTCATAGCCTTTAAGTGTATTTTTGAGGGTCCAGTGCTTACACAAAGCAGTGTAAAGCCAGGAACCCATGAAAAGTACAGATGGGAAAGTAAACATCACCTCTGATAAAATTCCCAAGTTACTCAAAAGTTACTGAAGTTGTATTACTGAGCAAGCTCAAAACCCTAAAAAGACAGCTTGAGAACCACTTGAACAAACAGTCCAACTAGTACCACACAAGTTGTTCAGTAGGACAAATATTATAATATTCTACTATTAGAAAGAGAAGGAAAAAGCCAGAGCCATAAGAATTTTAAAACTATATATGTGTATATTAATGGGTCCCTTTCACAATATATAGTTGGAGGGGTTTTTCCAAAAACAGGGAAAATAACAATTCGCAAGAGACCGTTCTGAAACAGAGCAGTCATCAAATCTGTGTTCTGTTAGAAAGGGTGTTTAATTCCAAACACTTGACAAGAAAATGCAGAACTCCCACACAATTTACAGCTGCTGTCCTTTTACGCTGCTGTAAAAGCAAATTTCACTTGTGTAAAACTCCGCTTCACTAGATGTTGCTTGTGGCAGCAAATTCTGCCAGCGTTTGTTACACTAGTATTCCTTTGTTAGGTGTTAGAATAATTTCAAAATACCTCCTTGAGCTTATGAACTGCAATGCTTACAAGTTTTTAATAACACATGCAGCTGCAGAACACCACCAGTCTTCAAGCAGTACAAGCAAACTTACTGGGATACTGGAAATACATAATGGAATTAAATTAAGGTGGCAAATGCCAGCGAAGAACAGTTAACTGGCCTAGGAAGCAACTGTGGTACAGTATCAAACCAGATGCTAGAATGGTATCTGTTGCTTTGCCTCGCTAACATATAAAAGTCATATATTCTGCTGAGTAACTGGTAGACTCCATCCTTTCCTGAACACCCAGTCACTTTCTACCCCGCTACCCCTTCTACATCTGCCTCTCCCAGCATTCCCTGAGTTTATTACTTGCAATTACCACTCACAAGGTACTACACTACTCATGCACCCCAAACCTCCAGAGGGTAATTTCCTTGATTAGAATGTCCCACTCAGGAATGAACTCCAGAAAATAGCCAGTGTAGCTATAGCTGTTCACATTAACTTCCATAAATATTATAGCAAAAATCTGAGAAACAAGTTTCAACACTGCCCAATTTAGAAACAGAGAAAAACACCTGAAGAGTGTGTTCTAGGGATCCTGACTGGATATTTGACTTGAAGAACCACATTTTAGATATTGTCATGCTAACTCTATACCTTTACAAACCCAAAAATCAAATTACACACCCAAAGTCTAGAAAAAATATGATAAAACCTGTTCATCAAGTACTGTATTCATACTCTAATATAAAACAAACTTGGGTTAAGGAAATAAGAAACTCAGGATGTTCTCAAGTCTGTACAAAGTCCATGTTTTTAATTTCAGGTAAATTTATAACAACTATCCTTTTTAACACATCAGAATACCTACTATTAAAAAATAAACAAGTTTTTTTCTCCTTTTCCTTTTGGAAAAAAATGGTTTGCTCATCTTAGCAGAAAGGGAAGCCAAGAGAAAAGTAACTTGCCATTTTAAATGAGTTAGTTACCCTAACTACCCATGCACACAAGCAAAGAATTTCTTTTGTGCAGAAAGGCAGAAACCACACTGACACTTCTGCTTATACCAGACCACAAGTTCAGCAAATGCTTTTGCTAATTCAGTTCATGTCACCAGATTAATAAAGCACATAGTTCAATGGACTCAGCCAACAACTCAAGGTTTAGTAAACAAGAAAAACCATAAATTTTATTTTTTTCAGAAAATTAAAGATTACATTCTTTATATCTAGCTAAGTTGGTCTACTGGCCACTGGTCACCAAAAGGAGCAGCCCCATTTCTCTTGCCCTCTGCCCCTGTGATGCCGATGTGACCCTACAGCAAACTGATGGCAGAAAGGAAAATGGCAATATATCAACCCCACTGAGACTTTAAAAACAAAACAAACAAACCCCCCACAAACAACCAAAAAACCCCATCTTTAGACTCCTTAGGTGTTTGCAGGTCACTGTAAGGTCAGTCAGTGACACCTTTGAAGTGTCTGACTGACTAAGGTGACAGGAGAACAAGACCTTCTTTTTCAGAAGGTCTTTGTCAGCTCTTAAGGAGATTTAGCTGCATAAATAAATTCCAAAGGTGGTTGAGAGAAGGAATTCAAGTATCTAAAGCAGAATCAGTTACAGAAACAATAAGTAAAGAATTGTCTATTTCTCCCAGGGATAGGGGGAAAAAAAAGGCTAAATTGAAAAAATAATAATAAAAAAAAAGATACTTAGGTATAGAGCAAACAAGGAATTAAACTTTGCAACAGCCTGATCAGGAAAATAAGGAACTTTCCTTGAAAGTTTAAGTGCAGTTTAGTCCACACCTTTCAACAGCACTTTTGGTATTCTTGCTCCTGTCCCTTTGCAGTGAGAAAGAACCACAATGGCTTGTTCTCTCTTTTCCTTACTCTCACCATGTTTTGCAAACAAGGTTTTTGTTACACGTTTGTATCCTTCATCCTGAAAGGCAGTACATTCACATTTGAAGTTAGAAACAAATCGAGAAGCTATTAAAAGTGTATAGTAAGAAGCTGATTTACTGTACAAAGTATGCACAACAGAGAGGTTGGCTTTAAATCCTTGGGGTTTTTTGAAGAAAAATTAACAGTCTGTAAGAACGAGCAACACGGTACCATAGTGATTGCAGCATTAAAGAACACACCTGAAGTAGAAGAGGCCTCATGCAACCCCAGTAATTCATGCAGCGAATAACAAAGATTGTTCAGATGAACAAGGACAGCTCTTCCTGTCACCTCAGAGTACTGAACAAAGAAGTAGGATGAAAGATGAAGAATGAAGAAAGATAATTTTCCTTACCAGCTTAAGTCCCCCACTTGGAATGACAACTCTGAACTCTGAAGAATATGTTTTTGTTAGCATTTTGAGAATCACTATTTCAACACAAAATCTAACACACGCAACACTTTACACATGCAGTAAAAAAATAAAACGTGTTCCTCACAGCCACAGAAACCCTTCTTCCCAACCACACGGAAAAGGGTACCGTACATGGCTGACACACCACTGATGGCTGATAAAACTTGATGATAAGCATTACTTATTATGACTATTTCAGGCAACACATAAACCAAGGTAACTGCAAAATAAGCCCATCTAGGGAACTCAGTTGTGGCACAGACTCGAGTGAGAATGCTTACCAGTGAGGCACTCACCAATTCTGGCAATGCTGAAGGGCTTCCACCAGTCTGCATGGATAAGCACATAAAACTGCCCATCAGTCTGCATCTAACATAGTACCTTACAGAACTAGAAGGAAGAGGGATACTTTTGCCACAGTGTCATCAAGTAAGACGGAATGGAAAACATCTTGAGGCAAAGGACTACATGTTGCACTGCTATGTCTGTCAATTTTTATTTTCAAGAAAAACAGGAACAGTACATTACTCAGAGTGCTTATTGTCACGTCTTGAAAAATAAAAAAAATGTAACTGACATTAATTTTTAGTAGAAAAATCTGGGTCAGGAATGGTGGGAATATCTTAACTCAATTTAAGCAAGAAAAGATGCTATATTCTCCTCTTCTCTGCAAACCACCAGGGTATATCAACACTCAAAATAAGTTACAACCCAGAAGTGTTATAAAAACATACCAGTAAGGGAAGGGGAGATTTTCTCTCCCCTCCCCTCCCCTCACACACCGAACTCAAAAAGAAAAAATCTGAGGACAATTTTCTTTAACTTGTAGCAAAACTGACAAGGATAAAGCAAGAAGTTTCCACCACATCTACTCATACTTCCAATTTCAGACATCCCTCCAAATCTGAGAGCTGAAATTTGGAGAATCAAGCTTCTCAGATTTCAGAAAAAATAAGGACATGCCACCATTCTCAATCACATCCACCCTCTAGTGATTCCTGTCCTATTCATTGAGATGGTTAACCCCAAAAAAATCAGTAATATGCAAAACAAAGAAAACATACACAGTGCTATACTTTGTGGGATTAATACATATGTTTTTTATAATAATACACACATTTTTTTCAGAGCAAGAAAGTTCAACAATGGACAAACCCACTTCTGTTTTCAGAGATGATCACAAAAGCAGTAAAATCACCTCTATAATAAGAAGCTTTCCAGCACAGAACTTCAGTCATCCAAAGCCATATCCTGAAATGCACCAGACAAGTAGAAATGCTTGTGCTTCGACTGTGAATTATCACTTCACAGCCCTCAGAATTCGAGCTGGCAACTTAATTCCCAGGTACAATTTGCAAAAACAACCACAAAATGTTACTAGCTGGCAAACCACACTTTTAATGAAGAGCAGCTTTACTGGGACCTGTGGCCGTTTCCCCCTGGTTCACAGCTGCAGCACTGACAGGAAATTTTCAGGTCACTTGTCTTCCCTGAGAAGTTGCAAATAAGCAAATGATGAAACAAGTTGCATTTTGTAATACCAAATAGGGGTCTTGCAAACCAAGTGAACTGGGCTTTGGGGCTTTTGCTTGACTTCTTTGCACTTCTGAGTAACTGCAGCGCAATCTAAAATTCAATATTTATCTATCGAGAAGCAGACACTTGTAATCTTTGGAGTTCAAATATAATTTCTATGTGGCCATTAGCATAAAAAAAATTCTGTGGATTGTATGCTACAGTAACTGAGAAAGAATCACAAAGTAGCATCAATGCATACTACCTACAGCATGTCTATTATATCTTCAATAAAAGAATTTGTGAAGGGACTAAGGCAGGGTGTCACATGGTCTAGAAACTTAGGTTAAAAAAAAGGGGGATGGGGGGAGAAGGAAGGAGAAGTGGTATGTGCCACAGCATTCAAAGAATAACAATGAATGGGCTCCTCAACAGTTCCCCCAAAAGCTCAACACAGCCATCCACCCTCAAAGGCTGAAACTAGATCTGAGTAATTCTGTTCCTCCAACAGTCTTCCTTAAACATAAGAGTTACAGGTTTCACACAGAAAATTACTGCATTAGGTCCACTGGTATGTGTTACAAAACAAGTGTCAGAACACGTTCCAATGGTCCCTTATGTCCTACATAGATGACTCAACAATTCAAAGGCTTGGTACTACCTAGTCAACATAAAACACTGTGTTTGCTGTAGAAGCCAACTGGGTAAGTAACAGGGGACACACACACACACAAAAAGTCTTACTCCAGATTTCTGTATGGATTTCATTCCTTCAGACAAGTACCAACAGCTACTGTAATTAAATGTTTAACAGAAATCCCCCTACTTGTTTGCAGGTCCTTCTCAAACAAAGTTTGAGGATGAAAGACCTCTTATGAAGAGCTGAAACAAAGAGGTACAAGCCTGCCAGAAAAGAGGAGGTGGTGTGTGTGGGGAGGGAGTCAAGTATTTTGATATTCAAAGTAGACTCTGTCTCCAAAGGTCCGCTGTCGCAGATAGATCAATCCAGGCAAGGTCTGCTAAAGATGAACTGATCATAAAGATCGCATCTGGTCTTCCCAGAGATGGCACCGCACTCAAGCTACAGCCATTCTGACTACGAGCAGCACTGCTGGATTAAGACTGTACAAACTCCTCTTGAATTCTGGCTCCAGGAATGAGATAAAACTCTCAGATGCGAGAGAGAAATGAGTGAGAGCAGATGTAAGCAAATCAGACCCTGCAATAAAAAGAGGAAGCTGAGATCTCTGTCACATCCCTGCCCATGATGCAGACTGTCCATGCAGACTGCCCGGTACCAAGCTGGGAAGCAGAAAAACACAGTGACCCTTCCCACTTTTCCCATGATTATAAAGACAAACTCACAACTTACTAAGAGCAAAAAAACTGACATAACTGAATTGTCTTTCTGCCACGCAACACCATTTTTTCACTGCTGACAACTAAAACTGAAAACCATTCCAAGCCCCAGATATCATCAATCCATTCCGATTTATCAGTAAATGAAGTTGTTATTAAACTGACATAAAAAAAAATACTGCTCCTAAAACAAAAGGCAAAGAAGCAAAAGAAAAAATCAGGTTCAGATATCTGGCACCAACCCTCTCTGAAACATACTCCTGATGATCCCAGAGAAAGAAGCCACACTAGCACACACACCCCCTGTGCACTGTGTACTCCAGATTACAAAGCACATTCTAAAATATCAGGGGTGAAAGGTAATCTAAATTTAAAAACCCCAAACAAACAAGTTCTGTGATATCTTTTTCACTGAAGTAAGACTTAGAGTCTTCTGACAAATTTAAAACTTTTGACAAAATTTAGAGAGTACGTTTAAATGGACTAATTGTATAGATGCTTTTGTTGTCAGTAATCTAATTTATATAAAACGTTAGAATTTAAAATTATGTCAAAAGCTTTAATGTAAGAAGACTTGCATTAGGAAAGACACAAATAAGTTATCAGCACTTAGTACACAAGAACGCATTTATGGTACTCGTTATACAGCATGAGGGAGTTCAGAAAATGTTGTCAAACTTCATTAAGAGGAATGTTATGCTACTCAAAATTACTAAAACATTCCAGGCTTTTTTGACTGTCCTATGCAATAAAGCAGACCTATTAGCAGTACATTATAGCTGAGATGGCAAGAATTTGCTAATAGTTTCATGCTGATTAAGCAACAGGCAGTCAGCGGTGCCCTGCGCTCGCCACTGGAAGCGCAGCCCTCCCCCACACTGCTGAATTATAATTCTGTGCTCAGCATTCAGCGGATCAGCTGGAGCCACCAGCCTTTAGAGAACATTCTCATTGAAACTACAAGTATAATAAAGTATGGCAGCACTATCTGCCAAGCTATTGGGGAAAAAAAAAAAAAAACACAACCAACTCTTTTAAGGACATATATGTTTTAAAAATCTCTACTCTAGAGCATATAGTAAAGCTGAGCACATGAAGCTGACAGAAAGCAGCTGTTCTTGAAAGCTGACAAAAAGCAGCTGTTCATCTGCAGAAAACACAGGTTGAATGGAAGCTGAACTTTCTGGGGATCTCCAAAAGAAACACATGCTAGGGCAAAGGGCATGTTATTTTTCTACAATGGTAATCAGTAAATACCACACCTTTAGATGTCTGTTGTATTTGCTTGATGATTTAGCTAAAACAGAGTATCACAAACAAGTGACATTTAAAGCATTATTATTTCAGGAAAAACAATTAATTTGCCATGAATAGAACAGCCAGAATAACAAATGTATTTAAAATTACTGTATACAAGAATATTTTGCCATTGATTTCTACGCTGTTTTCTAGCAACATTTCCTCTGAGCTCCTCTCAAAAGGTGTATTATGGCAACTGCAGACATTGTAGGAGCTCCGGGTTCCAGGTCCCATGAGGGCCTGTAGAGTAACAATGCTGAAAACTGATCATTTCACTGTCCAGAGAGCTTTCTACAGCCCTGCTGTCAATTAATAGAGCTTATTCTTCATGTTGACTGTTAAGGTTTTGCTGTTCACTCACATCTAGTACAACAGTTATATTAAAAACAAAGTTTATTGGGAAAATTTAAATACCCAAATAGGCTTTAGGCTAAGATTACTCAAAATGCTTTTGTCTTCACAAGAGCAGCAATTGGGTACAGAGGGTGATTAGCTGTATCTTCTAAATAACACTTACTGGAAGTATTATAGCTGTGCTTTTTAGATTGCCATTGAAATCGGGGATTAGAGGGGGCAAACAATCTGGCACAGCAACAGTGCAGCAATGGTAACAAACCTACAATGAAGCGTCAAGCTTCAAGATGAGCCTTGCAGCCATCAGTCCCCTCAGAGGAAAACAGCGACACGTTAAACAGCTACGCTCCGCTCTGCTAAGAACACCTACTTCACATTTTAGCACATGGATTCGTCCCTTTTGAGCACAAACTGAAGTTTTATGCCACCTTTTGCCACGGCAGCACAGAGCTTTTGGTTGTACTAGCTGGCATGCCATGACAAAACGCATCTCGTAGCAACTAGAAGTTACAAATATCAATTAAAAAAAAAAAGTCACTGGTCACAAAGTATGCCCTTAATGAGATTCTTAGCATAATACGCGCCTTTGAGAAGATCCCCAACAAATGATTTGGACCAAGAAGCTGCTCAATGGTTTTGACAGCTTGCTTTCATAAGGTTCTTTCTCCACATAAATCTTCCCTCAAGAAACAGTGAAGCTTACAGATGATAAAAAAGCCATTTTCACACACTATTCATCTTTTTGAACATATGTAAACATGATTTCAGTTAACAAGTAATTTTTCAAATTGTTACATTAAAACTAAATGTCATGCTTCCACTTATTCCTTTAGCTCATTATTAAAATAGATATCTAAAATTTCATTATTTTAGAAGCAAAATTCATTTTCACCTGGCAGCTTTCAACCGGCAGTCAACACATTAAACCTTCCTGTCTTTAAAAACCACCAGTTTCTGTACTAGATTATCCTTTATTAAATCTAAATTCAGATCCAGTATCCTCTCACATGTTTACTGTGTAACGCTGAATAAAATTAGTGGGTTTCGTGCCAGACAGCAAGATTTTGTACAAGGTGCAAGACAGTCACTGTACAACAACGTAGAGAAGAGATTACAATTTAATTTTCAAAGGAGCCTTTGGTATTTTAGGACACTGCATTTCCTTGACATCCTCGCTGTCTCCCAGCACTGCCAGAATGGGACATTCACCACCCTGCCTGAAGCAATCAAACCTTAAGGCAAGAAGCAATAGATGGAAAAAATGCCTGACATTAAAATGAATGTAGTTCTTGTGTTTCCAATACTTTACATGTGTTTTGTGTTGAAAACTCCTATAACTAGGAAAAAAAAAAATACTTCTGATTTTGGCACTTACGCAGCTCCACTGGACAAATATTTAAAAACTGAAATTCCCATCACAAGTTGGGCTTTTAACAGGCTCTTTACATATTGTCACTTCCAGCACACATACCTATGTCAGCTGTTTAGTTTGCATGTTGAAGTTTCTAAATAAACCATAAAAATCCAACATATATTGGCATCTATCACTTATACTGAATGGGAGAGAGATATAAAGAACTAAGACAAAATGTCACAAGTCCTTCTAAATTCACAAGACACTGTCTCCACAATATATATATGCTCCAGCACACAAACAAAACTTTCAAGTTTTGTTAGGGCTGCTTGAACCACCTCAAACTCATGTATTTTAATGACTTAGGACAAAGAAGATCTACTATTACATCATGCACATTTTTTTCTGTTAATGAAGCATAAAGTAGAAAGTCTCATGCCAGAGAAGACATAGAGAGAACACTAAACCAAGACTTCAGTTTAAAATTATGCCTTAAAAAACATAATACAATGAACAAAGTGTAAGCAGTTGACATATTTATATATGTCATATTTATATATTTATATAAGAGGTGCTTCAAATTTTGAGCGAAGCGGGAATATTTCCCTTAGTAGCTGTTTAAGACTACACAAAGAAAAGCCTGTACATAATTATTCCATAGTGCTTCTAAGATATTTTTAATTTTCAACTTTTAACTGAGCTAGAATAGGCTACAATAACTCCACTTCTAACACTAGGATCCTGTTTTGCAAAAGTATACCAAATAGTAGGATGGATATTTTTAGAAATACATCCAATCCACTGTGCCTAACTTCTTGAAGTTAGAGATATCTGAAGATCACTTTTGAGGGGTTTTTTTAAATGTTCAAGGCAAGTAAGTACACAGTTGTACATTTGATTATGAGGTGATTACACCTCATAATCCCAGAAATACTCAGCCATAGGCTATTCGTACTGCTTGCAGCAGAACTAAGCAAGCAATAAAATTCTTATGAGAATCTCAACCAGGTTGCATCTTTTCTTCCCCCCCTCCACAACAACTAAAAAAAGTATTTGTTCTTTGACTGTATTTCTCAGTCTGTTTCTCTCTACTTGCAGACAGTTTGTTGGCACCCAGTTTCAGGGCAGAAAGCATGAAACACTCAACCATGCATTTCTGCACTTTTTCTTCCCCTTTATTTTCCTTACACTAGCAAGAATGTCTTTCATTTTTAAGAACAGCTATTTCTGCTATTCAGTCTCCAGAGTAAATAAGTATCCCTCTGTCACTTTATTTCATGTTTCAACATTAAAACAGACGTTAAAACAAAGTAAGTCTACATCTACCACTTTATCTCAATGAAGTCAGATATTAAACCGGGCATTTTTGTTTCAGATGACAGTTAAGAAGATATAAAAAGGTCTAGTATTTATGGAATTTTATTTACTTTACAGTTTGAGGCTGTACTCAAGCCCAGATCCAACCATACCAAGGACAACACAGAAGCCTGGCTTGGCACTCGAATCGCTGTTTAACATAATACTTTGAGAAGCAAAGCAGCAGTTTCTCGACAGAGAATAAGAAGGCACTGTGAGAAGATGATGTGAGAGCAGGATAAGCATATGGAATTCCTGAGACCACCTCTGGGCACAGAATTTAAATGCAGCCCTTCATGCTAGAGTCAAAAACTTTCCTCAGAAAATCAACTGTAAAGAAAGAATTTGTCAGTGTTGTATCATCTTACCCCACAGCGTTCTCTTTAGTTGTTTTAATAAAAAGCATACCAAAGACCTCCAGCAGCTAGAAAGCACTGTCTTACAGCCCTCACAAATGCTGTACAAGGTATCATCACACCTTAAGTTTGGACACAATCTGCTGAGGCTTTAGAGGTTTACATGAGACGAAAAGAATAAAAGAGTTTAGAGCTCGATCTTTAGCTCAGCACTCAGGATTTGGGTTTTTCTCTTTTTCCATAAAGAACCAAAGGAAAAAACAAACAAACAAACAACAACCAAAAAAACCCCAAGCACATACAGTTTTTATATATATAATTAACTGAAAAGTAAGCAGAACTTCAAACTTACACCTTGGTGCATCACAACCCACAACCTGCTATGGCAACAAGTGCTCTCGATCTCGGGACACAGAGACAGGTGTCTCTGAGACTGAAGTGAGAAAAAATAACAGGAAAAAGTATCTCAAGTTTCACTTCCCTCATCCTGTATACCATGTCTTCTCAGGCAGTCACATGACTTTCAGGTTGGCAAAGGCAAGAGGAAGGAACGCAAGTGGAGCTGAAGGCTGTAGCTTGTTACTGAGAAGGCTGCAGTGGGAGACCGATCCGGACCTGCCACGGGCACAAGCGCGAGTAGATGAGCTCAGCGAGTGAATGAGAGATGAGCAAAGGGTCGGGAGGACAATGCTGTGTGACCACTGAGCCACTGGCAGGGCCACACGGCCGCTTCTGAAGCTCTCAATATTCAGCTCCCTGCCTAAAGCAAGGCAGCCACAGAGCCTGGCTGTGAAAAGCTCGCCTGGGAGGAGGCGATGCAATCCTCTGGCAAAGCCCGGGGGGGGCGGGAGCACGAAGGAGTAACACATTAAAAACAGTATGAAAAGTACAGAGCCTCAGGGTAGCGTGAAAATGCCACTGAAAGTTAGAGTGCAGCACCTGGGAGGGATGATAAGAACAGAGTCACAGCCAGGACAAACGGACTTACTTGGAGGACAGAAAAGAGACAGTACTGATGAGTAAGTACATCTCATGGACTTTTTGTGAAGGACCTTAAAGCTGGTAGCCACGCTATATGATGTGCATCTCAAGATCAAAGTGCTATCAAGAAACAGAAGAATAACCCCTGATTTTTTTTATATCTCATATATATAATTGTATATAGAGAATAGATGTATATACATATATACACACTCACATATATAGTTCCCTATGTCTAAAGCACAACGCAGTTATGCATGACATATTATGACATGACATATTAACATCTATTAGCTTTTTCAGTTGGATGTGGACAACCAAGAATTGATATGGATAGTGCCAAGCATATTGATAGATCATCAGTGGCAGGGGGAAAGCGCCTGTATTCAATTTCAACAGGAAAAGCAGTCAAACTGAAGTTGCTCAAGAACCTCATATTTAGTGTTACAACACTTTAAGGCAGGATAAAATTTTTTCTAGATACTTAAAAGACAAACAATGGCTAAGTGGAACACTGTAAAGTTTCTGTTGTAGCATGAATAATTTCTGGACAATATCCTGGCAATCTTTCAAGGCCTCTAGAAAAGTGTATGCAATACTCCTAGATATGTTGAACAAGCAGTTGAGAGTGCAGAAAGTTTGTTAACTATATTTTTGGTTTTATCAGACACAACATTTTATTACAGTATTTCTTTATATAAGCATACTTGTAGCATGTGTGTCCCATCACATCAATGACACTAAAAAGGCAAGTGTGTCTTCCAGTCCATCAGATCTGCTGACTTTGCACTAGACTATGACTACTCCAGTTGCAATAAAGGGCAATGGACATGCTCATCACAACACTGTGTAGGCCAGCACCACCATCTCACTGCTGTACTGAAGTAAATATTTGTAGAGCCAGGTGGTGAGTAGAGCAGCAAAGTGATTCAACTGAACAATAACCCACAAAAAGCAAAAGATGGCAACTGTGTACACTAGACACCTCCAGAAATCATACATAAAACTCTGCTCTTCAGCACTGTGTTTAAACAAAACACAGGGAAGTTGCTTAATTTAACTGGATAATCTGAAGATCATCCAGAAGCCCTAGGTAAACCATTAAAAAAGGGAACAATTAAAACTATGTTAATTAAATTCAAAACGTAATATATAATTTCAGATTCAAAATAGGAGCCAGTAAGTTTCTAATCATGATTTTGATTACAAACCGAAGTTGAAGACAGATAATGTAACATCAAAACTCAACATAAGCAATAACCTTAACTCAGACAGCTCTTCAACTTCTAGCTTTCATTTACAAAACTTTTATCAGATAGAGAACTAGAATGAATTAAAATATAGACTCCAAACATCTATGCCAGAACATCTATGCCACAACAAAATTCGTCATTATACACAAGCTCCAAGTCTCTGTCAAAAGAGTTTACAAAGACAAGACAAGCAGATAAAAACTGTTGAAAGGAAAAAATACCAAAATTAAGGTTGCTTCACTTCTCAACAATCAGCCATTTCAGCAACAATAAGCACAATAACTTAAAAATCAGGAGTCCTCTGTATGCAGCACTAAATGTGTACAGACTATCACAGAAGGTTTTCACAAAGCCTTCACAGAACTATTCCATGTCTCTGCTCCTACTTTTCACCTCTTCTACACTATTTCCAGCACCATTATCTCCTTTTCAAGATGAGAGAAGCTGGCAACTGCATACAGAAATACCATTGAATTAGCACTCTGCATTTCTGTTTTGCTCCATTTCCTACTACTGACATTCTCCATGTTTATTTGATTGCTTCTTTGCACTAATCTAGCACTTTCACAAAAGTATCTACTACAATAGAACTAGAATCCACTAGAAATCTATTGTCTTTCCCAAGAGCTAGCTCAGAAGCCAAATTAAGATAGGCTAAATTCAAAATTGTCACATGTAATCCAACAGTATGTTGTCCGGTTACCCACCATCACAAAAGTGATCTGAAAATCTTCAATTCTTACTATCCTGAAAGATTGCTCTGGCCAAAAGTATTATCATTAGAACAAACTCCACATAAAGACAAAATCCATTCTCTCAGTCGCTTTTAAATCAAAGATACCTGGGCAAGACACGTCAGAGAAATATCAGCTGTTTGAATACTAGATATACATAGATTTTACTTTCTCTTTTTTAAGCACTAATGGCTACTATTCCAGAGACCTGTGTAATAAAAAGGAAAAAAGTGTTCTGCATTTTATTCTACCGAGTCATACGTTCCCCACCGTTTTGTCACACTGCTGCGAAACAAATGACACTTTCTTTAGAATTCTACAGAAAAACAGCACATTTGTTCCATAGGCAAGCACTGCAATAATAAACAACTGCCTAGATCACAGCTAGGTAAAGACACACCAAATGCAGTTGTTTATATCCAGAGTTATGTGCGAGAACAAGATACGATCAAATATATTCCCAAACAGCCTCTAACAGAGTTTTATCTACTACAAAGTCTTTTCTATGTCTGAAGGCTCCCAACTTAAAAATGACAGAAGCACTGCCAAGGGAGAACAAGCAAATCCCCAGTACTCCAGCTGCTTTCAATTTAGAAAGCAGTAAGACAAAACACCCATTCCTTTTCCTAGGGCTGCTTTTCTGTTAAAGCATTTACTCCACCATCCATAAAGATTCTGTCATCATCCTGCTGAGGCTTGCACTAATTCAAAAGAAAAGGCAGGTGGGACAGCAGGCACCAAGATTCATATTGAACACTCGAAATTACACTTTTCTAGATAAAAAGAGAAAAATCGATTCCGCATTATGACCCTTATTCCTTAGGCAGTGAAGCTTGAGCTTCATTTGAGCTGGTAAGTAATTCTAGCAGGACGAAAGGCAGAAGTTTATTCATGTAAGTTGAAGTCTTGGAAGTTCCACTTTATCATTTTCTGCATGAAATTAAGGTAAATAGGGGTGAAAAGTCAAAAGACTGTGTTGGCACTTGCAGAATTTTAATCGTGCTCTAGATGGTTGTTTCAATTCTAAAAGCACAACACAAGACTGCATGTACTGAGTAGATCTGTACCTAAGTCAGCTGAGCATTCAAACACCAGCATTAGAACAACTAAAAACAACGTCTGACAATTCATGATTTTTCGACAACTGCCTGACATACATAATACTTGTGTTTGTTGGGTTTTTCTAAAAGAAGGTCAATCTGATTTGCAGCAGGGACGTTCAGAGGGGGATATGGGCTGTAGGCAGTGTTAGTAGGACATGGTGGCTTCTTATTTTAGGCACCTAAATTCAGAATAACTCACTCAGACTGAGAGGGACAACTATCTGCTACCTGACTTACATATTAAAAATACTGAGACCAAGCTGATCACAAACAGCACCACTGTAAAGTGAAACTATCCAGACCTGCTGACACTAGGTAGGAAAAAAAAAGAACAAAACAAAGACACACAAAGCCAGCCAGGAAAAGTATTCCTTAATGTCATCTGCCCAGAACCTTTGAGTTACTGATGTAACTTGGCAAACATTTCAAGCTGTTTACAAAGTTCTGGCAGCAGCTACTGAAATTATGTATAAAAAAAGAATTAAACTGATGTTTTATAAAACACAAACTATAAAGCTTTTAGTTCCTTGTCATTGAAAGTTATTCTTCACCTCATTATAATAGTCTTATTTCAGCATTTAGCATCATTAGAATAACAAATACTGATTTTAGGGAGTTAAGATTAAAGGATGGTACTTAAAACACAATTCAAAATATTAAATTATACATGACACCATGAATCTGCAAATACACTCAGTTTTATTATGAAAAAAATTCTTGTATGCTTCCTCCATACTGTCAAATTATTTATTCCTTGGACAAATGAATGAAGTAAAAAAACAGCATGAAATTTCCTGTTGTCGAAACAAACTAATTCTGGGCCCCACAAAACAGTGACAGTCATTTATTTTAGAGGTTTAATATTTGACCAGCAGGGCAGTCTAACACTAATCATTTGCCACCAGTCCTTAAACTAAGTGACTAAGTCAAGAATGCCAAGATCTCCAGAGGATTTGCTCTGACATCAACAGAAACACAAAATATTTTGTTTTCCTGACTAAAAAGTTACAGCAATCCCATAGAAATTGCAAAGGTAAGACAGAAAGAGCCCTTTAAGATCTTTACTACTCAGAATTAATCAAAGCAAAACAGCCATCCTAGTGATAATCCCCTTTAGTGCTTCACAGTTTATGCAATAGTCAATTACTAAAGAGGATGAAAGACAGAACAATCTTTGCAAATAGGTCACTGTCTATATTTATAATGATTAAAACCAGCCTGCTACTAAAAGTAACTTTTAATAAGCATAAAAAGCAACATTAAGACCGTGAATGTATTTACTCTCAAACATGTACTATGTCTCCTGTGACAGAAGAGGAGGTAGCACTCATCAGAAACAAAGTTGTTTCCCATAGGTGATGTATTAGCATTGTTGAAAGCAGACTCTAATTTCTTTCTGTAACAACTTTATTCCAAAGTATTATCTTCAAAGATAACACCTAAATATCCTGGACACGATCTCAGAACTTACCTAACTCTCTCCCTGTCTGCACACTTTCTCTCTCAAAACTTATTATTAGATTTTACCTGCAAACTCTGCCTAAGGCTCAGTTCAAGACCACTTTAAAAGTCTTCTACTTTTGCTTCATCTTTTCCTGCCTGTTTAGGCATGCCTGAACATGTAATTTATTTTTTTTTCTTCAGAACAATTACTGAGGTCTCTCCTTCTACTGCATATTTCTGGGACCTCCCATCTGCTTCTTTCAAGTACTATCCATATCTGCTAAAGAATTCTTCTTCCAAAGTTTTCTTTTCCCCCATATTCCCAGCATCTCTGAGGAGTATTTTTGACCTTCCTGGGGGATCAGGACATCACACCTGACACCAGTTTCCTAAAATTTTATTGAATTTTATGGATTCTCACACCTTCAAGTGCCACCATCACGTCAGTGATTCTTATACACAGGTGTGTATTCGCTTCTGAACTATTTCATTCAGTTCCAATTGTACCAGCAGTTACTGTCTCCACCAGAGATTTAAATCTGGTTAAATTGAAGCTTGTTTCCTCTCAAACCCTACTTCCTCTAATTACCTTTAGCCTTCCTAGTTCAAGTCCATAAACTAACATGACTCTTACAATGCCTTATGCACCACAGTTGCACCCAATAGTGGGAATTTCTTTGCATAAAATGTGAAGAATGTTTATTTCCCAGTCCTGAGGTTTATCTTGACCAGATCCTGTGCCACATCTTCATTAGCAAATACTTCTGCTCACACTGCCACCTCTCTATCCTTCATTTCATATATCTCATCTGCTAAAAAATCCTTCCTTTATGCAGTACTTTGGAGGCTCTGGATCTTCCAGGATTTCCAGAGCCAGCAAGCCTATTAGCTCAAGACCGTATAGTTGCAGAACCTGCACTTCATTACTGCAAAGGAGAAGAAGGATAATCTTCAGGGAATAATGTAACCACCTCTTAGAAGAATCTCGTAACAGCAGCATTCCTCTGAAAATCCACTGAAGGTTCAGCTAAAGCTGAATACTATCACCTCAATACCCCCAAAAAAGTTACCCACACAAAGGTATTATTATTAAGGTCATTCTAGCTTCTAATCTTTCAAATTTAAGAGAAAACACCTGTAGCTTAGAGTTTATTATAATGCAGACTGCATAAAACTGAACTCCACAGCAGGCAGGGGAGGGAGAAGCACAGTCAAGTCTTGTGAAGTGAAATCCTGTTTGCGCGTGAAAGCCGGGAACTTGATGTTCTCACTACAGACTAAGAGCAATAAAAACAGCTTTCTGAGCCATTAATTTCTGCACAGCTGATTTCTACTAAACAATGCTCATTATTGAAAGAATTCTAAAAAAAACGCCAGGCTGTTCCAGTGAGAAGCCTGGCACTCCGAATATTTAGACTGAGCTAACGGTGACATCAGTACTACCACTGCTTTAATCCCCACGGCTACTAAATGTCAAACATTTTCATTGTATTTAAAGAGCTTGTGATTATGCGCAATGAGATTAAGTTACAAAATAAGACGAACTGCAAGGCACAGCGAGTACCCGTGCTCTCCTTGTCTGAGACTGCGATAACGGCAAGTTCTTCAGCAACATCAGTCAGAAACCTGCCACAAGTTTTCCACAGCCAAAATCTGGCATTTTTAGCATCTCTTTTTAAGCACTCCCCTCTTCAGACCTTCCATTACCCAGTGAAGTCTACAGTATGTGCATTGCTGCCCCACTCAAATCCAGACTTATAAATTGATTGTAGCGTACAGTGGGGCAGGGTGGGAGAGAGGAGAGAGGTGAAAAGATTAAGTGTCACTGCATCAACAGGCACGAAGTCCAGTGGAAACTGAGCAGCAGGCCATATATTTATTATTGACAAAAGATACCCATGTAATATTAATTCCATCTACTTTAGAGAAGGAAATGCATCAAATTATAGTCAACACAAGAGACGGAACTGTCCTAACATGCAGTATAAATTTTAATGTGGTAAACTATTTAAAGTAGGATGTACTTTCTAAGCATTCCTTAATATTCTCATAATCTGTTTGGCAATCGATTACTATGGCAGTCAACAGGCCAACACATGCTTCTAAAATAAATATCTAATTATCAATTTATCATTCCAACTGGCTCATATCAACTATACTGAGCTAGGGCAGTGCTGTAAAGTAAGTGCCAAGAAAGCTCAGTGGTTCTCACATTGCATACAAAAAACATTACTGAAGAAAAGAAATTACATTCAGCAATCCTATTTATTCCTTATCCGGGGGAAGGGGAGTGAAGTTAAAATTATCGTGAAATATACAAATATTAGAAGCATGTTCCATAACTAGAGAAACTCTGAATTTCAAGAATGAGGCCAAGAATATACTAGGATATTGAAAAACCAATGATTCTGAGTATTTCAATAAATATATATATGAGCTCATACAGTTCAAGACTACATAAATCACCTAATAAATCTTCTGTGTTTAAGATCTTCCCACACCGACTCATTCCTAAGCAGCTTTGTCTTCATTGTGTCTTATCAGGGAAGTACTGATTCACAGCTCTCAGTGATTTTCGATTTCTAAAGTTAGCATCAAGTTTGACTTGAGATCCTCCAGTACTCTGAACAGATGCTGCCAAGTGGGATTTACTGCAACAATCAGTTTTTACCCAAGCAACAACAGTTTCAATAACAGTTTCACACTACAGAGTAAGAAAGTTCAAGACCATGAAGGGTTTAACAGAATTTAAAATAATTTAACATCTCCTTACAGAAAGATGGGGAAGGCAGATGTGAGGTGGGGGAATTACCTATATACACACACAGACATATATAATTATGTGTATGTACACATACATCACTCGTTTAAGAACAAACCTGGATTACAACACACTAATTAACTTGGTTACCCATACCAGAAGTGACCTGATTAAATCAGAATTCTAATCTTTTGGTGGGGGTGGGGGAGGCCTGTTAAAAAAAATAAAGACTCAGAGAAACTGCATAACTAAGAACAAAGGCCATCAATGCTCAGTTTTAGCCTGAAGTAGTACACCATTCCTGAGATTCTTCCATACTAATTAACAAACTCACATGTTTTGAGTTTTAATCCAGAGTGAAGTTGTGAGAAGCAGAATTGGCAGGGCTGACTCATTAAAAAAAGTCTACAAATAAAATAATCAAGCCAGAAATTAAACTCCATGAAAATCTTGAGTGTAGCATTTTAAAACTATTAAACCCACTCATAAATTGATTTACAGCTCTTATGCTATCTGTAAACACTTAGGAAAAATTGACAGTATCTAGCATTGTTATTTCAACAAGCCAAGTAGTGAGGAGTTACAGCAGTAGGCTCCCTTCCTCCGAAAGAAAATATAACCCAAACTCAGTGTCATATCAAAACAACCTTAAAAAAGAACAATAGTGTTTCTGTAACATTCAATCACAGCACAATGTAAATGGAATTCCCAAAGCACAGTAATTCTGCAAGGACTAGAGCTATACTCATCCACTGTTCAGATTTCAATAACAAGTTCATGCTAAGACACTTTTACTTCATTTCAATTCATTAGGAATAAATCTCAAAACAGTAACAAGCAATTATGGCAATAGTGAGAGAAAACAAACCACACACAGGGGCCATTTTTTAGCTTACCTGTGCTTGTTCCGTGGAACTACTGCTGAGTTCATCTCCAGACTCTGAATCTTGGTGAATTTTTTCTGAGCCTTCTCCAGCTGAATCACAAGATTGTTCATGCAAAAAGCTGGTCTTCTCTATTTCCAAGAACTCTGGGCATGGGAAATGACCCATGGAGATGGTTCTAAACTGATTGGAAACCTTGGGAGATTGCAACTCGTTGTTAAGTTTTCCATTGTTTTGGGTAAGGTCCAGACTCAAACCAAGAGTTTGACCAGGGGTATTGTTCGGTCCCAGATTTTGATTGGCATCTCGAACTAAGCAAGACACTTGAACTGGAGATTTTCCAAAACTAGAAAGCTCTGGTGACTTATTCACATTTTCTGTCGATCTCTGTAATCCATGTGTCAACTTCAAAGTGTTATTTGGCAGCATGCTTGCCTGCTTAACAGGTGGCATCAGTGCTTTTCGGGGTATTTCCTTCACATACTGTGCTGGCACATAAAAGGGTTTGGAATTTTCGTCTCTTTTGACCTGCCACCAATCATCATTAGTCTTTTTCACTAAGATGTATTTCTCCCCTTGCTTAATCACAATTTTCTTGTCCTTGGCCTCATACTCATAGTCGTACTCCACTTGAATGTACAATTGTCCTGGAAGGATCTTTCCACCCTTATCAGCCATTTCTATTTGAAAAGAGTTCACCTTTTCAGGCAAAAGGTAAGCAACATTCTGTTCCAGTATTATTTTCCCATTAATAATCAGAGCTGTAAGACAAAAAGAATATATGCAATAAAGTGATTGTTTAAGAGAACTACAGGGGAAAATAGTTTCAAAAATAATCCTGTCTCTGTCAACTCTTAGATTAATTAATCAATGGAAAAGTGCACTATTTTCAGATATCTCTCCTGGTGATGAAACAGAAAAATCAGTAGAACAACAGCCACCGGTTTAACTCTTCTACTCACACAAGTCTCCTGCTATCAAATGGCTCGTTAAGCCTGTTATTTCTTTTACTAAATAAGGTTGATTGATCATCAGGGGTTTGATGAGAGGACTGGTCTGAGTCAATCTCTTGCTTACAGGCTTAATTTCTTCATGAAACTGTCTTACTACACTGGTTTTAATCGAAATAGTCAAAAGAAGACTATTATTCCCTTATTTTGATTCCTCTTTCAGTTCTGGAGTCCCTTCAGAGTGCTCAACATCCCTTACAGAACCCCTTAAATCTTCCGGCAACACTATACCCCAGTCACTAGGTTCAGAATGGATTGGCAGTCCCTGACCCACACATGTTGCAGGTCCCAGAGAGCCTGCTCAGCTTCTCACTGGAGCAGCCCCCTGGCTGCATGACCCACCCTGCCTAAGGCTGCAGGCCATGTTGCCTTTTAAACAAGTGGTATAACCACTTTTTTTTTATTCATTTATCTAAATTGCTACTCTAACTGCAACATCCAGAATCATGGTAGTATGAGATAAAAGTGTTCAACATTTCCCAGATACTTTGGTTTCATTGGTTTAAATTCTGTATATTAAGCTTGCTCTTAAGAGAGGTTTTTGTGATATTGAACTCACAGAAAACCTGATCTACCCAAATGTTTAAGGGTTAAAACTAAAAATGCAAACAGAAACCTCGACAGTAGTAAAAAGGACTATGAACTAAAACCAAAACCGATAATAAATGAAAGGATAATAATATATGAAAATTTTTAAATGTACTTTCAGCACCTTATAATCCAAACAACTGCATCCACACCCATGAATTACAAGTTCTCTCTACTTAATCATGTAGCATCAATGTCAGAATTCATGAGTGGATAAGCATCAGTCTTGCCAACTTACACTGAACACAACATAGTAAATTAACATGAAATGCGATTTTTAATCTTGAAAAACAAAGCATGAAAATAAATGGGAAGACCTCCAGCATTCACATAGAACGTAGGAAAATTCAAGTCAAATGCTGCCACATTTAATCTTATAAAGATTAAAAATACATCTTTTCATTTTTAAATCCATGTTTCATGAATTAAAAAAGTTATGTAGAAACTTGCAGCTCTGCAAGTTAAGACTTTATCATGAGATTTGTAGCATTTACCCTGCCACAGAGGGGAACTAACGCAATTCCATGCAGGCACACACATGCAGAGTGAACTCAGTTCCTCACTGGTACTAAGGACAGAAATAACAAAAAAGAACTTCTGGGGAGAGCTAAAGCAGAAACCACTGAGAGTTTTTCATTTTTCTTCTGCCATTTCTGTTATTTGACCTGAGCCTTGCAAAAAAATACATTTGCCACATAACTTAGGAGGAAAAGTAGAAGATAAAAAGCTAAAGCATGATGCCGAGACAGAAGTGCCCCTCTTTGATCTGTGTCTTTCTCTCTCTTGCACTCATCATCTTTTACTTCCAGGAAGCATTTCCTACAGCTAACTAGAAAGCTACCAACATCTACAAGACTCTAAACGGAATCGCAAAGTCAGATTTACAATTTTATCAAGGACTTGGCAGAAGGAATGATGGTACCACATTCAACAAAGCTGACAATAGGAACACAAAGCAGTAGAAAAGAATGCCAGGATTCTGGTGTTTACTCTCTACCATAAAATGGTACGTTGACATTCATATTATTACAGTCTATTTGCAGCCTCGGTACAAAACAACTTGCTTACCTGCTGCTCCACATAAATAGGTGTTTTTAAGTGCAGCTCTGCAGTTGTTTAGCAACAGTAGCAGAAGGTAAACAAGAACAAATTGCAGCCATTCCCACTTCGTTCCTAGTTTTGGAAGCTCTGCCATGCAAGCGCTACTTTTTTCTTGTTACTAAACACGACTTCTTGCAACACTTCTTCAAAGTTGTTACCAACCCCTTTCATGGCTTCCAGGTCATATACCAGAAAAATGCAAGTCTTACCAAGTTGCAGGCTACCTCAAAGCTCTGCTACCTCAAAAGTTGAAACATGGAGAAACAGTGAATGCCTCCTTGTCCTTTCTCCCACACAGAAACCAAAACCAGAACATAAGCCTCTGATTTCCCACAGGGCTAACAAGTGTTTCAAAGCTTGGATTTTTCATTTCTCTTTTGCCAGTTCCATATGCCTATTTATTGAGAATGCTTAAAATTTTTTCAACACAGAGAGATTCAACAAGTTGCATTTTATGTTTAAAAAAAAAAAAAACAACAAAATTTTAAGGAATACAAGTTAAATAAAACAGAGCTTCTACAAAAATAGCTCTATCCTCTTCTGAAGTCAGTTTTGCAGCCTCATCCCTGTACAAAACAACAACAAAAAAAGAAACAACAAAAATAAGCAGCACAAATTTTGTCCTTTCATCCTAGCTGCAAAATTATCCAGTCAATAGCAAACATTTGGTAATGTTGAACATACGATCAAAAAGGGACAGGTTGTGTTCTGTGTTTGGCCAGACCACTAAAGCAGTTTTACAAAGAGATCGCATCATCAGGATCAAGCAAGGTTCTAATTCTCCTCCACAACACAAAAGATAGAGATACCTATGGTATAGGTGGGAAATTAACCCTGTAGGTCTGCAAACAACTACCATGGCCTTGATTTCATTCAAATGCATTAATTCTTATTTTGCTTTAATTTTTTTAATGCAGCTGTTGTGTCACATGTACTCTCTGTGCAGCGCAGAGGATGGCTAATTGTAATATCCTTTCATGAAGCTGTCTCAGAGAATACAGATTGAAGAGCCATGGAAGCCTTGGCCTGACCTTCCCTATGAGGGGTTCACAAGGATGCAGGTGTGAATGCACAATATTGACATTTGGAGTACTGACTTCATTGTGTTACTAATCAACAACTGAAATGATATGGCTGGTCAGACCTTGTAACCTCACTGCATTTTTTTTCCTTTACAATTACCTGTAATGCTGATGGCAGCCAACTTAGTAAAGGAGGTTGAAAAACCCTAATTAGAGGATGATAAGTATGAAAAAATCATTTAATGTAAGCTTTAATACCTCAAATAAATAATACCCTAAATACAGTCTCAAGATCTGATTAAGAGGTTAATAACAACAAATGGCCTCACTACCAATGAAGACCTAAGAAAACTTATTCATGAACACCAAAAAACAGACTCGGGCCTCACTTTTCTTCTAGTGAGGAAAAACCCAATCGCTTCAGGGTAGCTCAGGTGGGCCACATCCCCACGTGGAAACACAAACCACGTCTTTCATGGAGCATTCACGCTGTCCCGCGGGAGAGGACACGGGTGCTGACACGCACGGCCCCCAGTGCAGCAGCCCGGCCACGCTTGGGAAGCGACAGGCGAGCAGGTCTTTCACCCGAGGCACAGATCCCTTCGGACTCCCACTGCCGATGGAACTGTTCCCATATCTTACTCAGCTAAGGCTGAGTAAGGCTGGCAACCCTCGGTGTTCGAGAGGTCAGCTCCTCCCTCCCCCCCAGCACTCCGCCCGCCGGCGCCGCCGCGCCCCTGCCCGGGGCGGCACAGCCCCACGGGCTCCTCCGGGGCCGGGGCGGCACAGCCCGATCAGCTCCGCTCCTCCCGGGGCCGGGGCGGCACAGCCCGATCAGCTCCGCTCCTCCCGGGGCCGGGGCGGCACAGCCCGATCAGCTCCGCTCCTCCCGGGGCCGGGGCGGCACAGCCCGCTCCACACTCAGGGCCCGGGGGCAGCTCTCCCCACAGGCGGGTGCACGCGTAGCACCAGGCGTTCTGCATGCAAACATTCGCCTCTAGCTAGATTTTATGTGCGTCCCCACAAAACGACACCGTGTTTATCTAGACCCAATGTGACAGCTTCAGCCACCCTCAGACAGGCAGGGTTCAGAGAGCTGTAGTGCTGCTCTGAGGTGAGCCTTTCCTAGGGCAACGCAAACCCTGCAGTAGCACCCTCACCTCCTTACAGCATCCAGTCTTAACTGCAGAATGATGCTCACTCGATTACCTTGAAACACAAGACCGTGTTTCCTTCAAGACCATTTACATAAGACACAGATTTGAAAGTATGACCATACATGATACATACACAGTAGGCTCGTATATCGTATTAGATATGATCACTCCTAACTTCAGCATTATCCTAGAACTCAAGACTCCCCATCACCCCCCCCCAAAAAAAAAAAAAATCAGGATTTATGCAACAGGTATTTCATACCTCCCTTCTGGGATTATCAGGTACAGAGTATTTTCTTCTGATCTTCCAGAACCAGGTAACTGACTTGAGAAATATTAAAAATACTTGTAATGCTTCTTTTATTTTCCTCTAGGGAAAAAAAAAACCCTTACTCACTGTGGCTATGGAATTGTTACTTACTTTATAATACAAGCAAATGATAAGTTGTTAAAAACGCCACTATTAACTCACTGCCTTAAGTTTCTTTGTGTGACCTTGTTCACAGTGTCCTATAAAGCAGTTGACTTCTGTAATCTTTTTCCATTTTCAGCATCAAACTTCACCCACTGCTGAAATGAACCCTTCCACAGTGCTGATACAGAAATAAACTCAATTATGGAGGCTAAATTAAGATAAATTCTTAACAGTTCAGGCCAGATGAGATACCCTGGCTACAGCTCAATAGATTCCATGGTTCTGCTTCTCCCCGGGCAGTTTTCCTAAGGGTTCAGGCTGTACTCTGCACAGCCACTGCCCGGGAGACTGGTGGTACAATAACCTTGTCAGAATCCAACCCTATTCATACCTTTCTTCCCAAGGGGCACCACTCCTTGTCGAGCACACCTGACTCCTCAGCCAGTATTTTCACGCAGACCAGCTTTCACCGGTGCCTGTAAGAACCACCATCTGCAAAGTGTTCATCTAGAGCATGCAAAAGTTGTATAAAAATAGATGCAAACATGCAAATGGAAACAACATATATAACCAAAACACAGACAACTTGCAAGCTTTATGAAAACAAGCTTAGCCCTTCACTGTTTTCTCAGAGATTACTAACATACTAAGAAATCAAGCAGTACCTGGGAGTAAACTACCTTCCGGGAGCTCACACGTCCCTAAACACTAACGGCATAATAAGCAACCATTTAATAATTGCCCGTGACTCAGAGTATTGAACTAGCGATGCATTTCAAACAACTGTCCGCACAACTTTCCAGCCAGCTGCAGCACCCCGCACCTCCACAAGCTCCCTCCCGGGCCCGCTCGCTCCTCTGTGCGGGCTTTTGTTAAGTTGTTGACTCCGAGGGCCGGCCATAAATAGCGCGGCACACCCGCACCGACCCGCCCGAGGTGCCGCGCTCAAGTTCACACAAGGGCGCCAGACCCCCCCGGCCCGGCGGGGGCGCCCGGGAAGGGCCGCGGGGCCGCCGCTGCCTCCCTTTGTCTCCCGCAGGTGAGCGAGCGCCGCCCGCACACGGCGGCTCGGGCGGCCCTGCCCGGCC
>VXAY01006465.1:1705953-1741249 GCA_013399855.1 Oxyruncus cristatus
GGCGGGGCCCCGGACCCCGGAATTGGGGATCGCACCGGGCGATCCGTCCGTCCCCCTGTCCGTCCTACTATATCCCCGTAAACCGACCCAGTGCGGCCGCTGCAGTGATACCATCATCTTTAATTCACACGGTGGTGCGAAGCATCTCGGCCTTTCTGTCCCCAGTGAGAACAGCAGATGGAAAACAAAAACTGCACCCCTTTCTCGCTGCAAGCAAGGGTCGGTCTGAGTGTTTAATAGTTGATAACTGAAGAAATCACATTTTTTTAATAGTCTGCCAAAAAATAAATAATTAGTCCTTGTCAGTTACACCTTGTCAGTTACTACTTACTTGGTGTCTCTTACTGTATTAGTTAAAGGTATTCCCACATTGTTCGGGAATATTTAGGTGGCCTTCACAGCATTTTGAAATTGTGAGTAATCTTATCTTTCTCCTTTAAAAAATGGTGCCTGGTTTTTCTGGTTGCAAAGATAACCCTGAAAGCATGAACTGACTGTAACTGATACAGCAGTATCTGAATGAATCTGCAAACATCCTGAAACAATGGCATGGAGACGTGTAAACTGTCTGCACTCCATTAATCTAATGGAGGCTGATGCTGGCCTAACTTTTTCTTTGATTATTTTAACACACGGAAGAAGGAAGGAGACAGTAAAATCATCAGAAGGTGGAAAGAACAGGTTTGCAGAGGGAAGGAAAGGCAATGGCAAGAAACTGGAGGAGTTCCACCAAGAGATAGAAAGAAACAGGCTCTTATTGAGGAAAACATTAAAAGAGCATCAATAGGTGTAATTGAACATGTGGACATGTTTTCATATTGAATCCCAATTCATACTGAATTTGCAGTATTGATATTTTCTTGATGTCTCGTATCAGGTGTTATTGGACAAACATACAAGACAAGTAGTAAACACTGCACATAGCTTATAGCTTTGCTTGTGTGTATCTTAGCCTGAATACTTGTGAGAATGTCTCCTTGACACACCAAGGATCATTGGACTCTGGGCTGTCTGTTCACAAAACACCTTTGTTAAAATTCTGTTCAAGTTGTGAGGCTGATACCACTGCCACACCTGGTCCTTCAGCAGTTATTCACAGTCTGCAAGACCAAATTAGAGACCAGCATTTCTATTGTAAGGGAAATAACATCTTGTATATAGATGTTTATTTATCATTAAAAGGCAAAAGGAACATGTAAAAGGACAGTAGTTTTGTATTCATACTTACACTTCTGTAAATCACATAAACGTGAAAAAGATAAAGAGTAATTCAGGGTAGGGTGTTTGGCTGGATGTTTTTGTCTAGTAGGATTCTACCTGTATGTGCAGTTTGGTGGTAAAAATAATATATTTGGGACCCTTGTGTATTTCTGAGCAAGCTGACTACATTTTACCTACTGACGTGCCTGAGGTATATATAAAAGCATCTCAAAAATCAGTCGTAGTAACCACATTGTAATTATCCTTCCTTGCTGCCAAGGCTTTACTAGAGTGCTGCAGGATATGGCATTAGTGATTCAGTCTGAGGCACTCTTCCCTCTGAGTCAGGGTTGAACCAATGGTCCCACATAATATCAACATGCATAATAGAACCGAAGGTGCCAGAAGATATGTAATTTTGAGTCCCTGCCCAAGTGCAGTCATGAAAGATTCCACATTACAAATAAACTGTCCAGCCCAGGTTCCAATTTTAGTATCTGTTATGTTCTCTGCCTATGAAAGATTTCTCCGTCATTTCACTGGAGCAGAAGGAGCTGGAGTTCATAACCTTTATTCACCGTGACTTTTTTCTCTTGGAGATGCAGGAAGGCTGTCATACTGACACCTCAGATGGGACTATATATATATGTTAGTTGGAAACATCCAGTACACATATCGACCTCACGAATCTCAGATTGAAAGCACTGGCACCTGTAGTTGCTTTATGTAGCAAATGCGAGCTCTGGTAGAAACTACAGGGCTCATTTCATGTATCTGTTGTGTTCTGAATGTTCTATATAATAACTTCCACACAACAACATCGATCTCTGTATTTATAATCTGATTCCTTACAGAAAGTCAAGAGTTTGAACTGTGTCTGTTCTGTTAGGCCAGACTTTCAAAACCTTTGTCCAAATTTAATTATGTTTGCCAAAAGGGAGTTGTCTTAAAGGCAGGTAAGCTCCCACGTGTTCTGTTAAAGCAGTCAGCCACGCAAAGGTGAAGAAGCCACATAAGAAAGTGATGCTGTAAATGCTGCAATTTTGGAGAAAAAGCTGAGACATACAATCCATCATAAAACACAAATCCATAGAAAACAATCTTCATAGTTCTGAAAATCCAGTCTTGGAAAAATCCATTTCTGGTGTTTGAATTAGAAGAGAAATGTTTCTTTCTTTCCTTAGATTCAAAGTTCCAAAGTACCAGGGTTATATAGTTAAAACTATGAGATATTAATTTTGAAGGGCAAATTCCCATTTTACTTTTTTTTCTGTTCTTTTTCTTCCGAGTCTATTTCAAATCTCTGCAAGTTCAGCAGTCCATTATTTTATGCCTCAGTCGCAGCAATTCTAGATGTGTGTCATGTTTTAATTCATTTGAAATGCATATCTGAGAGTGGCTGTTGCTATCCTATTACTCATAGTGCCAGGACTGATGTTACGTAAGCAGCAGAAATGTGCTGCTTAAAACGTGATCAGTGTTAAACCCGGGTTGTTTATTCATTGTTTGCCACCCCTCCTCACCAAACAGACTAATCTCATTATGAACTGTGTTGATTCTTTCTTTCGGAAGTGACCGAGAAAGCAAATACAAAAAGCTTTGTCACGTCTAACAGGCAGATACTGCAAATATCCACCTTGTTCATTTTACTCTTTCCTTGGGTTTTCACTCCTTTTAAGAGACTTTTTCCCTATTTGGTCCTATAATCTCTGCAGGGATATGCACTAGACAAACCATTCTGAATTTAGACAAATGCACTTAATTCAGCAAACACTTCTGATATAGATAGAAAATATGTTTATTTTACTTCTAATACTATTTGAAAATTGATTTTATTAAATGGCTCAATTTGCCTGATATAAAGCATTTTACCTGTGGCATCTCCTGTCTACTCTGCTCCTACTCTCAGGTTTTTTACAGCTTCCAGCCTCTCACCTCTATCTAAAAATACTTTTACCACCTACACGTAGACATACAATCAATCCCTTCTTTCTGTTCTTTCTCAGTACTACAAAAGCACTTTTTCACAAAGTGCAGATGCTGTGGGCTTTTTGTATGAACTTGTCAATTTACTCCCCATCTCCTGACTCAACTAACAGATGAGCCATTTTTATTTATATAACTGTGCATTATATGGAAAATCAATTGACGAGGGAACAACTTAAGTAAAGAATACAGAAAAAAGAATGCAGATTCCTCTGAAGTTCGGTGAAGAACTTCTTTCACCATGACACTACAAAGGAATGTTCTCTGCCTTAAGGAGGAACTTTTATCCACAGTTCAGAGAAGATTACTTGTTTCACTGTGAAAAATCAGCAAAGAATTCGTAAAATGTTTCCATTTTGCCAGCGGATTATTTTTGCAAATCATATTAGCCAGAGTGGACATTGGCCAACACATGTTTTTTTACTTTGCTCTCTTCCTTAACCAAATGGCCATTATGGTGTTCAGCATTTACATCTCTCTCACATCATCCAGTGGAAGCTATGACAAAAATTCAAACATGCCTATTGTTTGTATTAGGAGTCTCAGTTTGCCAGTAAAGGGCAGTTTTTTACAACTAACTGATTGTCAGCATTACTAAAGAAAAAAGCGAGGTTTGTTTTGGTCAAACCGATCCTTTAATTCTGCTCTTGCCAAGACCTGGCTCACTACTTACCTGTGAAGTTAAACTGTTTATCTCTTCTTGAGCACAGCGTTCCAAACTATACCACTTCTATGTTGAGCATGAAAATATATCTCTGAGTCACAGCACAGAATTAAAAGTGGAGAAAAGTACTGAATAATTTCCTGACAGAATAGCTAAAGCTGACAGTGGGCGAAGGGGGACATTTTCTTTGTGCTACCTTGACTTAAGACCTTTGCCTAAGCTAAATCTTAGTCAGCTCTGCACAGCCAGTTGTGTTTTGACCTCACCATGGTTTGAGCTACCAGGCAAAACATACAAAAGACACAATTAATCTGTTAAATAATGACATCTCTTTCCTGGTATAAACATATAATGAAAAATGTAGATATTCAAAAAAGCACAATGTAAATGTCCATTTATACCTTGGCAAATTAAGGGGAGTCCTGCATCAGGGTCTTTAATTTCTAAGTACATTATTTTTTGTCCAGTGGAAAGGAAGAAAATATGTTTATGAACCACTGATAAGCAGAATAAAGATGTTACATCGCTGTGCAAAAAAAGAATTAAACAAAAACTTGTGTGTTACTTTTTTTTTTTTTTTTCATTTTTAAGTTCATTTTATTATACTGCACCAAATTCGGCTTAAGGAAGATACACGAGGGAGTTTCTGGTTCCCCAAATCACACAAGTTCAGAATCTGCTCCAGTGCAAGGGCCCAGCATGACTTGGTAAACAACCCACTTGCTGATGTGTGCTCTGAAACTGGAAGCTCCAACTCATACTGCAAGTTTCCAGACCCATGCAACCCCAGAGGCTACTCAAGGTCCAGTGAAGTTCCCAGTGAGCAGTTAAAGTGAAGTTATGTGAGGTTGTCTGGCTAATACTGAATATTTATTATGAGGAACAGCAGAAATTGGTAGACTAGGTGGGGTTCACCTTAGCTTAACAGGCATAGCTAAAAGTCAGGGGAGAGGTTCATCCTGCCCAAAGTTTTTTGAGTGTCTGTTAGTGTGTATCTACATCAAAGATAGGTGTCTAAGCTCCCTTCAGACTCAGTGGAGTTCTGTTTGTGACAGTAAAAGGAGTCTGGAGAGTAATTCATCTCATTTTAAAGTAGGCTCCCATTTGTGATTAGAGCAATTGCACTCTAGAGTCTGTTCAGGTACTTAAATAGTGGAAATCACTATCACTGGAATTGGTGAATGCCAAAAGTTTTCATGTTCAAAAAGAATTAGATAAATTCATAGATAAAAAATGAGTGACTTAGATTTTAATTTTCAGCTGCCTGAAATTAATTTAATCCTACCTACCACCAGAAAAACAGACACTCGCATTATATTTCAGTTTCTCTCCAAAACCTTTTGTTATGTAGGCATGATATTTTCTCTTAAAAGGTATTGCTTGGTCACCATAGGGTTGGTCTTGAAGAAAACTGAGCTAGAGAGCAATCACAGTGGAAGAGGTTTCACTTTAGGGATCCCACTGATTCAGAAAAATATTTCATCTGGTAACTGTAATAATCAACTCAGTAAACATTCTCGCAGATGCCAGTCCAAGGCTATGTCCATGCTGGTAAACAAACTGGGCCACCTACCATGTTAAATTGTTATCATGCTCCCTGACATGTTTCTGGCACATGGTTTTGGCCAAATCAAATAAGTCCATGTTCAAGAAGTTTGAGAATTACCACATGCCAGAGACTGTTCCCATTAGGCTTTTTGGATGCATCCACTCCATTTTGGGGATGGAATAGTGTAGCTCATGGATGCTGTCAGTTCACTATGGCCAGAGAACGGTCTTAAGCCAGTTCTATTTACTAGTGCAGGCACATTTTTAGCGTTCAGGGCTGTCTGTGTGACTGGGTAAGCTGCTCCTGCACAAAGTACTGTATGTGCAGGGTGCCTCTCCTATCTGAGCTGCCAATGCCTTCTACCCATAAAAGAAATAAGAACTAGAGTAGCCAGTGGTAGTAAGGGTAAAAAATACTTTTTTTATCATGCAGGATGGAAGAGACCTTTTTTTTCAACTCTTTGTCATCAGTAGACTGTAGATTTTGAATGGCTTCAGAGAGTATTAGAATCAGAAAAAAAAAAACACTAATTTCAAGATGCTGTTAGATACATTTAGACAAAATACGATTTGGCTGCTATGTCCAAGGAAGAAGGAAGTGAAGGTCCCTGAATTCTCTAAGGCTGTGCCTAAACCGATGAGTTAAACAGTCCTCAGCATCTCTCAGACAGGGAGGCCAACGAGACCAGCCACAGAGCTCTTACTCTTCCAAATCAGGTGTTCACATCTAAACTACTTATTGGGAAAGGTCCCATTGCAGGACATGTGTGGGAGACAGCAAGCTGGTCTCTGACCAAAGCCATGGGGAGGACTGCTCTAACAATTTCACAGTATAGATGATCAAGTTCCAGTGCCTGTCACCATGTTTACTTGACAAGTACAGATGTCACCTTTTATTGTTCCTTCTCTAGTTCCTCTGTTCCATTATAGCCCCTGCACCAACTCTTCTCTACTTCTGCTTCATAAAAGAAAAAAAACCAATCCTCCTATGCCAATAGCTACTGCAGAGAGAGTCAGGTAGAAGGTCATGACATTTCCATGGCAAGCTGTATTTCTGTCTTTCATTTCTGTGTTTTGCTTCTGACAAAAAAAAAGTTATTTCAAGTTCCTGAGTGGGCTGGTATGAAGGAAACTATGTGCTGGCTCAGAGTTCTTAATAATTTCAGTCTATCGTAGCCATTCCCAAGGAGTCAGTGGAGTTCAGAGCCCAAACGCTTTCCAGTCCTGTCACTCTTCTTCAAATAGAGATATCTTCAGGAATCCAAGTCCACATTTTGTCTTATGTTTGCTTTCCTGCAAGGATCTCTACTGGTTTTCCTTGCTCTTTCTGTTTGGCCAATTGTTTTCCATTGAAAACTGAGAAGAAACCTTTATAAAGTATTTCATTGCTTGAAGGCTGGAATAGCAATAATGCCATAGGTGAGACAGTCAATGCTGCCGTTAGTTCTGCTGTCTCACCTGCTTCTAGCCAGAAATGAGTCATTCCAGTTTTTCACTAGAGAGGAAACGATGGGAGAAAGTGATAAAAAAGGATTGGCGGGGTCTTTGTTATTCGCATGTGGTTTTCAAATAGTAAAATAGAAGTTTCATTAGAAAGAATGGATTTTTTTTTTTTTTGCATTTTGGCTGGACCAGCATAGGTTTACACCCCAAACTGATGTGAAAGTTCCTCTGGAACGTTTCAGGTAGATCATAGGTTGACCTTACAGTTGCTCTGTGATAAAGAAAAGGAGAAATCAAAGACTGTGACATTGCTTTGCACCTCTTTGTCATAGTTGTTGTCTACTGACTTTTCCCCTGTTCTCAGCCATTCACTGAGCTGGCACTCCCTAAAGTGTTCATGGAAACATCTCACCCTTATCAAAGTCATTAAACCAATCCCTAAACTCTTTTTATTTTCACCAAAATCCTTGATTCATGTAATCACAGACTTCATTTGAAAAGTCAGGTTTCAATTTAATGAATGTTAGAGCTTTTGGAGGCTCTTACCTCTTTTGGAGCCCATAAAATAAAAACCTGTGCACTCTATGGACATTTTAGCCAGTTCTAATTAGCTCAGTCTCTAATTAGAAAGTCTAGAAGCCTTGTGCATACTAGATCATGACTTTACCAGTAAATAATATATTCGCTCCATCCGCTGTTTTACATAAGTGAGGTCATGATCTCTTCCTGCAGAGTGGGAAGAAATATGGTGCAGCACCTGTCTGCCCCAACGATAGAGTGATGCTGTGTGGGATGTTGGTTTCAGTCAGGATGAAACTATGTCCTGGAAGGGAGGGGCCCCAGAGCAGTTGCAAACAGCTGAGCCAAGATAAAAACTGTTAACACCAAGGCAGATTCCCAAGGAAGTAGTGGCAGAGCTGTAAGTATCTATTAAACTACTGATAAAAGAGACCCTAGAAGGTGCTTCCAATTATGAAATAATAGCTCCTACCTTAGGGATGAATAAACTCCAAAGCCAAATGAGAGATGTTCGCTGGCTCAGAGTTTTGTTAGCATTATGTTTGCAATTAATGAAAAGGGAGGGAGAGTTCTCAGGCTTCCTGCTGAGACAAAAAAAGCAAGGGGGGGGGAAGCAAAATTTAAAACAGTCCCCAAGTCGGGTCAAAACAGATTTAAATGTGATAGTTTTTACAGCAAAACAAAGACCTTGTAGTTTAGTTCAAATTAAGCAGACAGTGGATTTAAAATCATGTTTATAATCTCTTCCAGGTTCGCATCCTAACCATAAAAGTCATTCTAAATGGGCCACCTTCAGTCCCTCTGACTGCCACAGTTTTGGTGTGTGTAAAATATATAAGCAGTCATTTCAACAAAGGGTGTGAATGCCTCTCAGCCTGGAGCACTCCTCGAGGATGGAAGATATCTGAAGCTCAGTCCCTCTGCAGTGAAGATTTAATTATTAATGCTAAGTGGAACAGCAGCAACAGGATTGCAGGCACCCCAGAATACTTAATGGTTTGGCGATTAGTGGTGAAGGACTGAGAAAGCGGCGGTAGGGGAGGCTTCGGTCCCCTCAAGCAGACACAGACACTGAACCTGCATTTTTCATGCCAAGTGTGAACGTTCAAAGAGAGGCGCCCCCCTCCCCCCCAGCTCTGTGATGGGAATGCAATGACATCGCTTTTCCTTTGCTCTCCCTGGGCAGCATCGTTCAAATGAATTCAGATCAAATCTGAATCTTCTTGAATGAATGAGGTCATATTTGTTGTGATTTTACTATTGAATGGGAAATATATAATCCACTTCCACTCCTGTTTAATGGAAATTGCTTTGTGCTGTAATAACCTCAAGTTATCCTTAAAAGAACCACAGTATCTACAGGCATCCTGACTCTTGGTCAGAAAAAAAAGGGCAAGAGAGTTGCTTCTGAGCAGGTATCTTAAAGTGCAGTTCTCTGTGCCAGTCCATCTGGCACTAGATGATGTGCTGGTGCTCACCTCCCTGCATCATCTAAACAGAACAGTAACATAAACACAGAGCCGGTATACTCCATGCATACCACAAATTGAGTGTCTTGTTAGGTGCTGGATGCACAATAATTCAACAATAAGCATGAAACACATTGTTGTGGAGGCTGAGAAGCTGTCATGCCAGCAGAGGTTAAAACAAGTCCGCTGTTACAGTAGTGGGGAAATAATAAACAGTTACTAATATTTAACAGTTACAGGTCTTCAACTATTGCTCTTGTAATCACATACCTACCCAAAACAATAGCCTTCCTCAGCCCTCTGCATTTGCTTCTTGAAAGAGGGCAAGGGACATACGAAATTTGAAGAGTTGTCTTCTCTTTTAAGAGTAGTTCTGTTCTTTTCTGCATGTTTTTCTGCACTACCCATTCTTCCCATTTTATTCTTCTTTTTTTTTTTTTTTTAAGACATTGAAAACATTCATCTTTGGAAGAGACTAGTACAAGGAAACCCTTTAAGAAAAAATTATATTGTCATGGGAAGGACAAATCAGATCAAAAGTTTCTAAGTGCACATTTTCATAAAAAGAAAAGAAAAAAGAAGGGAACAGACAATGATGCTGAAATGTTACAAAGCATAAATTGAGAAAGGTTTTCACACAAACTAGAACATGGAACTTATTGCCAAAGTCTTTCACCGAGGCCAGGAGGGCAGCAAGATGAGAAAACAAAAGGCATTTTACGCAGGTAGCTTTGGAACAATGGTAGTCACAACTGCTCAGGTTTTACAGCAGAGACCAGCCTTTTGTTCCTCCCCACAGCGAATAGGAAACCAGGGCACTTTGTCTCATTTGCTATGTCTCCAGAAGAGTTTAAATGTTTTTAACTTTCAGAGACTGGCACCAATAGAACCCTGTTTATGTGACTTTCTGTAACAAAAATAAGAATTTTGAGGTGTTTAATCTTGACAAATGCAGGGTGTAAGTTGTCACATAAAATCATCACTTTCAGACACAAACATGCTCAATTCCCTAGGAAATATCCTTTATAGACTGCAGGTTAGTCAACCTGTGTTGTTCCCTCCTATTCCCTTGTTTATTTTGCAGAAACACAAGAAAGTTAAATAGTTGACAAAAGCCAACCTCACATAAATTCTATGGTTTGCTAAGTGAGCAGGATGATTAACCGTGAATCACAAGGTAGAAATTCCTCCAGGGTATTTTCAGGAGCTGTGATATTGACAAGATGCTATCAGAATTTTGTCCCAGTCTTTCTAAAGGTGCATACATAACCCTCACCACTTTGTGCCTACAGTACTACAGGCTGCAGTCATTTTTAGGCCATGCTTCAGTCATGCCTTGGTATCCCACCTGTGGCCAGCCCCATCACCTGACAGATGGCAGGATGGTAGCTGGGTCACCTTTGAGCCCTTAGGCCAAAACAGGTGATTAAAACCTCGTTTCTACTGCTGGAAAACTTAAAAATGAAACAAAGGGAATGTGCAACCCGTCTCTTTGCTTTATTTAAAATCTGCCCCCCCAGCAATTATAGATGAATTATGCACTCTTCCCCTCTCCTGTGTATGCACTTTCTTGCTGGATAGATCTTAGTAATCTATTATTCATTGGCTTGCTCTTTCTTCCCTGCTTTTCCCCTCTCCCCACACCGCAGGGATTTGGCAGGGCTGCTGGGGGGGCTCCTGCCCCAGCTCTGTGCAGGCCCCCACTCCTCCCACTAACCCATTATGGCTTATTGCCCTCTGCTGGAAAAACAGGGGGCACTGCCAGGAAAACTCATCCCAGTTCCAGGAAGTAAGGTCAGGCCCCTTAAATTCGGTGGATGGTGTTGTGCCCACTGCAGTTCAAGTGGTATCTTTGGGACTGTTGGGGGAAAAAGCCACCCCCAGGGCTGTGGGGGAACCCCAAGAAACAGGATTATTCCTCAGAACTGTGCTGTCAGGCAGTTTGGTAGGCTTGCTTTAAACACAGATCTTTTCAGGCCATTTTGTTAGATACACAAGAAGACTTCTTTCTCCCAAGGGTGAATGGACCTCAAGCACAAGTGAGAAGACTCGCATTTGAAATTCCCCTAAGCAAACAGGTATTTTAGGCAGTGAGATCTTCAACATCTTGCAAAAACAAAAAAATCACTCTGGAAATAAGGATGCACTGGGATTTCAGGAGCTCCTGAAACTTTCTTCAGCCTCTGATAAAACACCTAATGGTCCTGCTGGGCCAAATGTGTGTGGGGGGAAAATCTACTGTATTTTGTAGGATCCCCAGCAGATGACTGTCAATACATACTTTTAAAACAAGCTTTTATGATTTCATAGCATGTGTCCTTGTGTTGAAGCTCAACTGCTGTCATTGTCAAAGGAAAAGTATTTAATATCTTAATGGGAGATGAAATTACAGCTTCAATTTACTGTGTTACCTTTTATTCCTGACTGTACATTACAGTCATTTAATATCCCCCAGATAGGTGCTTTTATAGAAGCATACAGATTAATTTTATAGTTCTAAATCTTCTTTTGCTTCTTTATTTGCAACTTCAAGTGCCTTTTCAATTAGCTTGTCAGATAGCAAAAAGCCTAAGTGAAATACTCCAGGGGGTAACAATCTTGACCAAGGAAAATACAATGTAAGGGAGAGACAATTATATTTACTAGACAAGCCTACGGTGTATTACAAAGATTTAATGGATAAAATTGATGGATAAAATTATGAAACAATTCAAAATAATACCTTAAAAGATTTAAGCATCCAAGTACTTGCTCTGGAATAATTTCTGATTGAAATCAATGTTTAATCATCATTTTAGTATCCTGAATATTTGGCTTGATGTGAGTACTGGGAAGTTTAATACAATTACTGGATGACAGACAGTGTTCAGATTAACTTTCTAGGCTGAGGAAATCTGACAGTCATTTGTCTCCAGACAAATCTGACAAGTCTGACAAGATGATGTGCCGATGACTCTCTATTTTCTGTAAATTCTGCAATTTTTCATTCTGTGATTGCACAGCAAGAGAAAGACAACTGACCTTGTTAAAATCAACGCTCCCCAAAGTAAAAGAAGCCTTTGATTTGGCTAACATCTTCTTGTGAAGGCTACTGAAACTTTACTATACATTGATTTTTGAACATCAGAAAGAAAATCAAAAAATGGATCTGCAGAGGCTTGCAGAGCCTTCTCACACTGGGCTTTTGTCACATGTATCTCATTCCCAGATTTATTCATGTTAATTGACCAGAGGATAAAGTTATTATTTTATTATCCACCTCCTGTGCTGGTGAATATAATGAGGGAAATTAAATACTCAGAGTTGTTCACATTTACAATCTACACTGCCATGAGTAGCTGGTAATAAATACAACCTAGTAAAGAGGTGGTTCCAGTGCTGAAGGGTTAATACTACATAAAATTTTAAAAAACAGTGGTAGAGAGAAGAAGATGCTGTGAGAACAGGACAGCCTTGATGTTGCAACCACAGAGCACAACAAATAAACCCATGGCAAAGTGTTCAGAGCTGCAGGGGACCACTACAGTTCTCCACTTCCCTCTTCTCCTCAGGGAATCTGCATCTCTGGGAACCACAAAAAACACCGCTGTTGGATGGCAGCATTGGTCTTATTGCTTGTTTTGGGGGATGCCTCATTGGAGTGTTTTATTGACATTTAGGAAGAATTAATCAACTGATGTACCAAAAGCTGGTCCATTTAGAGGTATAGTTTTTTTTTTGAGTTATTGATTTTAGAAATGCTTTAAGGTAGGAGATAAGGGAATGTGATCCATGTAGCTGATTCTCACAATTTTATTCATGTTCATTTGATTTAGGATCTGGCTTGGCTGATGCAGACCACTGCAACACTGGGGCTGAGCACAGAAACACTGGTTTCTCTCTCTCTCTCCTTGCCCACCAGCCCACAGGGTACCTTCCTTGCCCCCCCTTACTGCGTAAGAGAGTGGTTCTGTCCTCCCACATGATGCCCAGGGCTAGGGAGGTGGAAGATGCACTTCAAGCCTCTTCCCAAAAGCCTAGGGGAGATCCCAACAGAACCCTGCCTAGAAGCCAGAGCAGAAGCAGGGGGCCTCAAACCCACTACCTCGTGGTGCCAACACTCAGAAGGTGCTCAAAGAAAGATTCGGCTGAGGGGGTGCTGGAGACACCAGAGGAGGCTCAGCTGGGACCAGTTTCCCTGCAGGGAAGGGGAAGCAGCAGACAGAGCTGGTGGTCATCTCCCATCTCGGGGTTTCTGCCCAGGAGACCACACAAGTTTCCATTCACTCTTCAACAAGCAAACCTTGGCAGCTGCAGGACACAGGTTTAAGACAGTGAGGACTTTTTTTTAACAGGTTTCCAGTTCAAAACCTGGATGGCTTTATATAGCAGGGTAGAGATTTTTCTGTCAAGTCTAATCCCAGCCAATGCCACGCGATAATCTCCTAATTATACTATGCAGTAGGATCAGTCTGTCTAATCCCTAATTATATCTTTGCTTGGAAATGTTTTGTCTCACTTCTGCCTCTTCTGCACTGTCTCCACCTGACTAAAGGATCCTCAGAGCTGCCAATAATAATTAACTGCTGAGGTAGATCACAGCAGTTAATTAGAAGGAACTTTCAAATTCTCCCCCAAAAGAAATTCAGTTATCCAAAAACTGTAATAAATTTGACTCAAATAGTTTTTTTGTAGGGAAAAATAACAAACAAACAAAACCATGATTAATTGCTGGTGACAATCTTCCCCACTACAGAGAGAGGATTCTGCAGGATGCTTTTGGCCTCACTCCCTCGAAGGCTCTTTCAGTTTGCACCTCCGAAAAAACCCTCACCCGAAGGCATCAGAGACTCACATCCACTCCAAAGGAAACCTCACCCATTAGGGACCATTTAGCCGCAGAACAGCGATTACCCGGCTATTCAGGAGAGCATCCCTGAACAAGACATTATTTATTGGTCAATTGGACACAGCAGCAACGTTTTGGGTCAGCGTGACATCCTGACAGAGCCTTGTCATTCACCCAGCGCAGTGGGGGCACAGCTGCTTTCTGAGGGAGGATTTGTGAGCGTGGTGCCGGCTGGTATCTTGAATGTGTAGGAAGAGATCTGTGTATGGAGTCTCTTTCTTTTCTTCTTTTTTTTTTTTTTAATAAATGCAAGGAAAGAAAGTGTTTTGCCTTGGGTCAGATGGGATAAGTTTTGTGGACAAGGCTTTTTTTAGCTAAAAGAAACACCTGCAAATGTTACGTACTCTTCACTCTGATAATTACCTCTTTGTTTCTTATATTAACATTTTGGTTCAGCTGCTGAATTGAAAAAAATCAGTAATTTTCTCAAACCAGTTCATAACACTGGGATGGGGCCGCCTCCCTGTTCAGAATAATATCAGTCTGGTTAGTACAGGCATCGGTTTAGTGACCTATGGAAAGGCTGCAGTGAAAATAATATTTAATTCTTCTTTAGTCCTGTATGGCTTCCACAAAATTAAGGAAATCAGTGGTCTGTGGATTCAGCCCTACCACTATAGCAGCTGGTAGAAGCTGCTCGATAATATTTCATCAGGATTCAGAGATTTAATTACAATTACTATGTGAGAAAGGTACAGAGTTAGATTAATCTCACATTATTGAAAGTGTGAACCATAAATATTGTAAAAGGACCATTAAGGGTTGGAAGGCTGAAACAGATGATCCAGCAGTACCAGCAGGGCTTGGGGACGGGTTTGAAAACAGCATTTAGTTCAAAATGCTTTAGGAAAAACAGTAAAAGGCCATGAGGAGTTTGGGGTACAGACGAGGGAAGTACTGGATGCAAAAGCAAGTTTGCTTTCTAGAAAATCAAGAAGAAAGAATGGGAGTGGTGTTAACGGGAACACTGGAGAGATCATTGATCCCCTCTGCCTCCTCCCTCTGACAGGCACAGGACACTTCTGCGCTGTCTGCACCAGCACCGAGCTCCCTCTTTTATTAAGTGCCTGAGCACTTATAAGCAGTGTTATAAGTGTGTGACTTTAGTTTAGTTATAAGCAGTGTGACTTTAAACTTCAGCCTCAGTGGGGACACCACTTCTTTGTCCCCCCTTTGTTCAGTAGGGCAGCTGGTCTATCCTTTCTCTGTATTCAGAGATGACCGTGAAAATGTCCCAACATTCATCATGACTGAGAAACCCCCAATATTGTGACATGTTAGGTTGGGTCCCCAGACCAAATGTGTCTGGCAGTGCCTCTGTGAGGCCAGAAGCCTTCAACAGGACCAGAGGACAAACACAGTGACATCAGCCCAGGATGTCTTTTGCAACAGCAAATGTTATTGGTAGGCAGCTCCTGAGATTAGTCATTGCAAAGGTGTCTCAGAACTTGGACAGGTATTTTGGATGTGTAGGACGCCCAACATTGGAGGTAGGATGCCCATGTACAAGCTGAATACCCCGGAGTTTTCAGTGACAGCACTGCTGAACAGGCGCAGCTCAGTTTTGTTCACAGGTCTCCAATGGCATGCACAAGTCTGAGAGCTGTTCCCCAAACCAGCAGGTGGCAGGTAAAGGCTACTGGCACTTGTAAAACTGGCATGTTTGGCTCTGAGAGCAAGAAAACATGGTTTTGTGAAGCTCTTAATCTTTGAGTCCCTCTGGCACGTCAGAGCACAGAACCTGGGGATTCTCCATGCTCCCTATTCATAGGACAGGTGAGGAAGTCTCCTCCCAGGTGCTGTCAGGGAGAGACACCATCAGTCTGGTGTCTGCAACTTCTGTAACATGGTGGTGACTGTGGTGGAGGGAAATGCTGCTCAGGTGCTGCCATTGCTGTGCCCCTGCTCTTTGATGGGTCAGTGGGTTGGAGCCCTGGGCTGCCTGTGGCACAACCACTCCCCACACCCTGTGGAAGGGAAGAAGCTCGTGAGGGAGGGACAGAGCTCTTGGAGTTTGCACAGGAGGAGACTTCAGGCAAAGAAAGGTGAGTGGGAGGACTTCAATATGCACTGACTTTTTTTGCAGGTAGAGAGAGCTGGCTTCTCACCTGGGCTCAGGGTTACTCTATCACCCAGAGATGTGCTCCAGGACAGAGGAACTGCCATTTCCTCAGAGATGGGGCTGCAATAGGGTTACTGTGAGGTGCAAGCAGTCTCTCTGCTGCACAAAGGATTGACACTGCCCAGACAATCTGTACAAGTTGAGCAGGATTTTTGACACAGCAATGGCCCTAAAACTCAGGAATTTGTAATTGCCATCACAACCCTCTCATTGCGTGACTAGTACTCAGTATGTGACACAGCATTAATTATGCATTTTAAATCAGAAGTTGCAACTAATTACTGTTGTCCTGATGAGTGCTTCTATACTTCATCCTGTTCACACACACAGGATTGGTGGGAACAGATCAGAGATTTGCTCTACCCCAGCCAGTCATTCAAGAACTATAAAACTGCAATGAATCTTAGGCAAGTAGTGCCAGCAAAAGGCTGAGGACAGGCTGGAGGTACATTCCCAAGTCATGCTGTGAGGGTGAAATTCATACAGTCTTCCGTTAAAGTAGAAGAGTGGATTTTGACTCCCTGGCTTGTTGACCTCAGACCTTTTCTGGCATCACACCCAAATCAGAGGTTTATCTGGTGAAACACGACTATAAATAATACTTCTCCAAACAAGCTAATTTCATAACTTTTAAAGAGGAGCAGCAGCAGAGGCTCCTTCCAGGAAGGAGTGTGGCAGCTGGTGCACGCCCACGCCTGCCGTGGGGCAGCTCAGTGCCAGCTGGGCGCCTCGGGGCTGGCAGCACTCCACTGAGTCACTGCTCCTTGGGGCAGCGCTGCCGTGGCTCCTCCCTGCTGAACACCTCCTTCACACTGCCTCCTGCACCTCTGGAGGTACTGAATCATCCAGCAATTCAGGTGATGGCTCCAGCACATGTGACACTCTGGACACTGTCACAAACAGCCTGAGGTGCTCAAAAAGTGCCTGCAAAGCAAGCGCAGTATCTCCAAGCACCTGTGTTGAGCCTGTTTTGTGGCAGGAAAGGCAATGTGTGCCACAGCCTTGCTACCCAAGGCCTGAACTTCCCGTTTAGTCTAAACATGCCCACAGCTGTCCGTGGCATCCATCCTGGCAAACATCCTGGTTCCAGTTCATGCCACGGCTGCTGCTCACAGTCACCAAGGACGTGAGTCACTGGGGAGCGGGTGAGCAGGCTGGCTTCCTTCAAAGCACAATGCCCTTTCCTGATGTTTGGGGGTTGGTTTTGGTTTTGTTTTTTCCACTTGATATCCCCTTTCCTTTGGACAAAAGCCTGCCATCCTTTGCAAGGTAAGATAGGGAGGGCCAAGACAGAGCTCAGCTAGGACAGAGCTCAGCTATGACAGCTGAATCACACAGGCAGAGGCAAGATGTCATGTACACCTGCTTCAGAGCAGTTTAAGAGGCACACTAGGAGCAAGGAGCTTTAGTCTGAACACAGCCCTACCACCTCAGCCCTTCCATCAGCATCTTAGTGATTAATATTAATTATTTAATGCTTAATTAATAACATATATCCTACCTCTACTACTAATATACTGTGAGACTCAAAAAAATCATTCTGTAACCCCATGTGTGATCTTCACACAGAAAAGAAGTCTGACCTCTGTGAAGGGTTTCATAAACCAAGAACAATAAAAATGGTTTTCCCATGGGAGCTGTTTTCTCTATCCAAAGCAAGACTTTCCCAATATTTATTTAAAAAAAAAAATTTAAATGTTTACCAGTAAGAAATGTCATTAGAGAAAACAAACTGTACAGAGTCTCCAGCACGTGACAGTCTGGGGTAATCTCACTGACAGTATTGCACACGCATTAGCACACACATCAAAGGAAAATAATATTTTAGAGGGGAACATATTCCACGTCACTCCCCCACAAGAATATTTCAGAGGGTAGGAGAGACATGCAGCTGTTTGGAAAGTATTAGTCTCATTGCAGAGTGAGTCAATATTTAGTGACATATCTTTTTCCAAGTGAATCGGAGTACAGAACAAGATCTTTACTGGTGCTCTGGGGATGCTTGTGCAGAAGGAGAGGTGGTAGCAAGCAGCTTCCTACCATCCTCCTGGTGCAGAAGTGGCAGCAGCCACCACTAGTACCTGACAGCGAGGTGCCCCCTCAGTGAAGCAGCCACTGCCTTCCTGCTGCCAGCACTTCGGGTGTGACCACAGCATTAGGAAGATACACTGCATTTCCAGGGCACTGTGTGTTCCTTGGTGAATGCTCACTCTGCTCCATGGAGCAGGCAGCAAGGAGCCCACGATGCAGGACTGTTGCCAACTCCGACTCTGCCTTGGAAGCAGACATATAAATAAAATGCGGGCTTTTCTGACACTCACTAGCAGGCCCAATCTGCACCAAGTTGTTTTATGTAGCTAGTGCCCTGCTGGGGCAGAGTAGCTGCTCCCTTCCTGCCATCCAGAGGGATGCTCAATTCGCAGCTGCTCTGCTCCCTGGAGTGGGAGGAACTCTGGCCACGGCCTCCCCCAGGCACTGGTGGGGCTGCTGCTGACTTCAGGCTGCGTGGGTTGGGGCTGCACGAACAGTGAGAACGGCCCTGCCTCGCCCCACAGTCACAGCACGAACTGAGTGAGGTAATTTCAACGAGAGAGCATCCACAAGGATGTCTCTGTATTGAAGGGTCAGCAGAACATAAGTGTCTTGAGGAATAAGAAATCCAAACATACACACACATGCCTGCACTTACACACACCTTTGCATATATACATATACATATGTATACATCTGTATATATAAAAATGCAGCTGAATAAATACTGCAATATTTTTATAGTGCTATGAGTAGCCTGAGGTATTTGGTGTATTAGACAGTAGTCAGCTTCTGACTGATTTTAATGAGTGTTTGTTAATGCCCGTGTATTAAATGAATGCTGAGTCAAATACAAATGATCATATCAGTAACATATACAGAAAACAAATTTAACTCCTCAGCTAAATGCACGGCCCTGCTCTCCTTCTCTATCTGGCATTTACAGGATCCAAGCCTAGAAAACAATTCTGCTACAATCATTACACACAACTAGCTACAAACACAGACTAGAGCCACAGAGATGATTTAGGCTGCAACAGTGCCCTGTGATATTTAACTTTTTGTCTAGCATTCATAACATCCCAGCTACATGGGGGATGCAGAAGAAGTAGCTACCTACCCACAAGATGAAAAGCCAGCACAGGGAGTGCAGCGTGCCCCGGGCAGACTCTGGAATAGCTGCTGAGGAGGGTAAAGCCCAACACTGCTTCCCATGAGGGCTGAAACACTTTGCAAATATTTTTTATCAGCCCATCTTCAAAAAAAAAAAAAAAAGAGAGGGGAGGTTTTTCAGGTCTTTGAAGGTATATGGGAAGTGGGAGTAGGGAATCCTCTGTGTAGACCCATACATGAGTCATGACTTTCTGGTTTGGTTCAATTAGATGCTGCGTTTGGTTTTCATTGCTGTTACTTTCACCAACTGGTTTAGTAGTTTTTTGTGGTTAAACTAGTCAGCCAAGATGTGGGAACCCCTGGTCCGGCCCCTTCCTCCTCCCAAAGGCAGTTGCAAGCTCTTGTTGCCCTCTCAGCTCCACTGCTGGAAGTTCTCCCTTTTCGTACAGAATCCATAAGTATTTCGTGGGTCAAGTCAGCATGAGTCTCTGGCATAGAAGTCACACCTCAACAGCAGAGATTGAAAAGCCCTTTCCCATCCTCAGTCCTATAAGTATTGAATACCAAATACTGAAACATGTCCTGTAGCACCTTCCCTGCCACCAAGACCTAATCTGAGTGCTGGAGGGGTCAGCACTTCCCCTCTCCCTGGCTGTGGTGTTCTGAGAGGTGACAGACATGTAGGGACTTTGATGTCTGCAAGTGTAGAAAAGCAGAAGATAACACAACTAGATCCTTACAGGGTGAGGGCAGGTTGCTGTGATACACCTAAATGTTGGGTTATTATGTTGTCTGAGGCTCCTCTTAAGATGTGAGTGGGTGGTGTGTAACCCGCACAGCTGTAGGGATACAACAGGAATTAAAATAAAAGGTAGCCTCGTTAATCTTTTCTAAAATATCTGAGGCCTGTATGAGCTCAAAACTTCCCAGTGGACACTCAGTTTTCTGTAGATGATCCTGTCAATGATGCTGCCCTCTGCTAGCAGCAGCACCAGGCAAACTTCAAGCTCTGCTCTGTTAGAGGGCCTCAGCTATGATAATACAATAAAACATCTGATTAAAGTGAAAGAGTTTTCCTGGGATAGCATTCAGGAAATGTAAAGGCAGGGGAAAAATTCAATTGAGGAAAGAGAAGCTCTATACACCTTTACGCCTTTCCAGTGTAACGCAACACTCACTTTTCTGAAGAAGTCCCCTTGACTTTCCCCAACCACAAGGGTGATTTTGTCTTTGAAATTCTCTCCAGGCACATCGGTTTTATCTGCTCTTATGGGTGTACCTTTACTCTTCCATTTTTCTCTCACCATATGAAATTTCAAACTCTTCACACTGATGCACTTGACCTACCGAACTGGAAGCAAAACCTCAGAGTTTGCCATGTGGCAAATTGGTCCTTCCCACTGGCCTCACCTCCCCAAATTTCTAAGTGCTCAAGCAGTGGGAGACCTGCCCCGGCAGGGAGCTGCACTTCAACCAGCAGAAACCGATAACGGCAGAAGTATTTTTGCTGCGTCAAACCCCTGGCAGCACCGTAGCTGCATATTTTCCCGATGGTTATCTCCGTTCCCAGGGTGCTCTGTGGGTGCAGCTCAGGGGAAACGTGTCTCACCAAGTCAGCGCCAACTCGTGCCAACTTTAATTCAGCAGCATCTCTTCCAGCATCGCTTCCAGCAACCGGCCCTGGGTATCACCTCCAGCAAAACAGAATCACAGCTCTGCCGCTGTCCGGGATGGGGTGGTGTGTCTTTTCTCTCCCCTCCACCAAGCCTTGCGTTCCTGCTTTGCCCCAGGCTGCAGAGGAACAATCCTCGCCTTGTTCCCGCTCAGTGACCTGGCGCTGGGATTAACACGCATGAGCGGCTACATCATCTGCACAGGGAAAGAATGCCGGGGCTGCGGCCGGGCTAAGTGGCCATTTACACCCGTCCTCGGCCAGCTGCTGGGGTGGATGGAGATTTAACACAGCCCAGGAAAGGCAATTCAGAAAAAAAAAAAATTCAAACCCAACGCACCCTGGTTTTTGAGAGGGTGACCTATGCAGTTTCTGGGCTGGAAAGGGCATCTGCAGGGAAAGCCTCCTATTGAAGTGCTGGTGGGGCTGCAGGGAGAAGGACTGCACCGAAGTGAGGGTCACATAGGTGATATTTGGAGCAGCAGAGCCTCCGAATGATGACTTGCTAGCCAGCTGTGAGCTTGATCTTAATAATAGTAATAATATTATTAATAATATTAATATTGGCCCTTTGTAGAGTGCTGCCAAGAACCTCAGCTCTGCCTGAGCCTGTGTGGCCCAGAGAGACCTCCCACACTAGGAGTGGGACTTGGGGAATGCAATCACCAATTGGAGGAAAACGTTAAGGACACCAAAGTGTTTTGTTCTGCCCACCAACCACGTATCTGATGGGAACAGTCTCCAGCCCCTACCTGGGCAGCAGTTGGGGCCCCCAGGGAAGGAGTTTGCCCTTCGCCCTCTGCAGTTTTCTCAGGACTGTGCTGTCTAGCACTTCCAAAGGACTATTTTTTTTTTTTTTTAGTTGCTGAAAAGATGATGCCAAGCTTTGAATGTTTAGACATTTTTTAGAAATACTGTTTATGCCCATATGTAGTTTCTTGCAGACTTGGACAAGTCAGCCAGCCACAGCTGGATCTGACTTTCTGCTCTGGCTGGAAGTTGAGGGTGGTTCTCCACTTGCCTTGCTGGAAAGCCCCAGGGGAAAGCAAGTGAGGCAACAGCATCCACCCACTGCTTCATTTGGCTGTCCCAGCACCACCACTTTCAAGTGCAAGCAGGATGCTGTTATTAGGCAGGATGGAGAAACACGGCTATGAATGCTCTCAGAGCCAAACACTGGAGCTGGAAACAGAGGGAAGAGCCATCCCACAACACAGGCCAGGTTACCCACAGGTCCCCTGGTTCAGAGGAGGCTTGTGCCTGAGTAGACACACCTGAGAAAATCTGATAAGAACAAGTTGGTGGTGACAACCCCACAGGGGTCTTTAGGCATCAGAGCACACTTACAGAGAGTTACCATTTCAGTCTATATCATTTTGTCTTAGCCCTCAGGCACATTTTGGGAGCGCCCTGGGAGCAGGAGTGAGCCCTGCTGCTGTGGGCAGTGTTTGAGACCCCTGCCTGTCTGGGCGGCACAGGGAGGGCTACAAATACGTGCTCCGTGGTGCTGCTCCTCCAGGGTCTGTGCCCCCAGCCTGCCCTTGATCCCCGCAGCCCAGCAGGATGGGAGCAATGGACAACCACCAAAAAGGACTCCTGAGGCACCATGTGCATCCATGCAATTCGCTTTCAAGAGCTTCCACAGCAGATGTAGTTGTCAAATGATCTTGTTCCTTTCCATTATTTACTGTATCAAATTAGAAGTCTCAGAATTGGTTACAGAAAAAGGAGTTATTAGCTGTCTAGTAATTTAAATGATCTGCTCCCCCTTACTCTACCTTTTGTGGAGTTATGTTGACATTTGAAAAAAAAGTTATGTTGCTATAGCTACCAAAAACGAGCTTCCAGCCATGAGATTATGATCAATAAAACATGCCAGATGTGTCTCCAAGAGCTTTCATTAATAAAAAAAACAAGTGTGATGAAAATCTTCAGACTAATTCTAGGGGACATGAATGAAATGCTTTTAAATAACTAATCTGATGAAAAGTAAAAAGCAACCAGCACCAGTAAGATTTTATCCCAAGCACTAACTGAAGCACTGCTCTCAGTGAGAACACATGCAGCAAAATAGCCTTTTCAGAAAAACACATCCCATAAAGCTGAGCACACGTGAAAGGGGAACCCTGTGTTTTACCAGGCTGGTGTTGGTCCTTTCCCTCCTGCAGAACTGCTGATGTGCAGAACAAAACCCTGGGGCACGTTGTAATAGTGAAGGGTGAATTTCCTGACCTTGCAAAATCTCTTCTTTGCAAGGCGTCTCAACAAGCTCAGCATCTTGTTCCCTCTGGAGCGTCTTCCCACATGTATTACAACTTCAAAGAAAGATGCATTCACTGCTGGGCCTAATGAAGCCCACCAGCTATGCATCAACAGGGGGGGACAAAGGGAGAAGAGGAGAAGATGAGAAAGGAGCCTCAGAGGCAGGTCTTGCCCGAGGGCCAGCAGGTCCCTTCCCAGCAGCATGGCAGGGTTCTGGGGGACTCTGCTCATCCTTCAGGCTTCACCAGCCCTTGGAGTCTCTCTGTGGTGGGTATCTGCTCTTGTTTGCTGCAGCTCTTTCATGCAATATTTTCCAAACATCTCTGGGTCACCTTGCCTTGTCTTAGGTTGCCAAACTCTGACCAAGAACATGACAAAGCCAAACTCCACCATTCCCCAGGCTGGCAGCCCAATTTCTACCAGTTTTATCAGAAAAGCATATGAACCAAGTATCCTCTTCTTCATCTCCACCTGTGCTTACACTCCCACAGTCAGGTGTGCATACAGTTCTCCTTCCCTGACAGCTCCCGTGCAGGTTCCAGATAAAGCTGGACGAAGAATAGAAGGTAATGTTTTATTAAAATTGCTTATTTTTATGCATTTTGGCACCTTTTTTTTTGTTTGATTGTTTGTTTGTTTTTTAATGCATATTCTCTCATTTCCCAGTTCCCAGCTCATTTTCACCAGCATGTGACCAGGTTAATAAACTCACTCCAAGCTATGTGGATGCTCAGATTCCAATTTGAACACTGCATCTCTGATTAGCCTGTAACAGGCAAAGTACTTGTTTGCTGCCATATTGTCATTGAGTTATCCTGCCCTGGAACTGGATGCCAATGTTGTCACCATGGGAATGAAACATTAATTTAATGCAATCTGCATTTATTAAAGAGCAAGCCCATTGTACAGGCTGCCAAGGGAAACTGACAGTCCTCTACAATAATGACTGTGGGGGAAAAATATCCATTTCTCATCAGGAATAACTCTTCCCACCTCTCACGTTCTGCTCAAGTGTCTGCAGATCAGTGGAGACAAGTCAGCTGGAAATGAGAGAAAAATACAAAAATGTCTCAAGCGTCACCTATGAGTGGATTTGATAATGATTCACTCACAGCACAGGTCTGACTTTCTCCATCTTATACCATTATTTTGCAGTTCAAATAAAGAAACAAATTTTTGTAATATCTCCAAGTATTTTCCCGAGGAAAAAAAAAAAAGGTTTAAATAAAGAGAGGAAAATGCCTAGGAGAATATTCTGGTACTTGTTCTGAAACATAACACGCAGCTTTTCACAGTATTTTAACGTCGGGATCCAATCCTATGCAGCTCAGCGGGAAGGAGCAGCGCCGCCGGCTGTGGGAAAACGCGGCTCTTGGCGGGGCAGCGGGACACGGGAAACAGGCGGGGGCAGGGATGCCCGGCAGCCCCGGGCTGGTGACAGCGGGCGATCCGAGCGCCCGTCGCGGTGCCGAGCGCCGGGAATCAAACGCGATCCCAAGGTATCCACAGGGGATCCCCCGCGCGCCCCCTGGCGCTGAACGGGCACCGGATCCCGAACGGATCCAGGGACCGACTGCCAAACCGGGATTCCAGACCAAAGGCAGAAACAGAGGCCAGAGCCAAGGGAGGGAGTAGGCATCCCTGGATCGGCGGTTCCCAGCCCACGAGGCCCATCTTTCCCCGTGCTCTCTGCTGTCGATACAGCGCCTACAGCAGGAGCTGCCGTGAGCCAGGGTAGCGCTGCCTGTCACTCACCAGCTGCAACTTTAGCCCCAGATGGGAATTCCGTTTTTACTGCCCTGAGCAGCGAGATGACAAGTGTGGCTCACGCTTCATCACGTCCTTGTGGGATCACCGACACAACGGTGCTTTGCTGGGCAGCGAGGATGAGCTCAGCCATGGCAGGGGAAGAACTCGTCATTTGTTATTATAAGCTGAACCTCAGACCTAGAAAGCGTCACACACAAAACTTTTATTACTCCACCACAGCTGCTGGCCTGTGTTCCTTCCACTCGAGACTCGTGGCTCAGCTCGTCTCCTGTTGCATGGCCCCGCGCACATGGCCTCACGTTCCAGAGGAAAGCAGACCTGTAGGAGTAGCAATACCAGTTTCTTCCAGGAAAAGCAGGCAGCTTGTCCCTTTCCCCAGCACAGTGACAAGTCACTCAAGCCCGAGTCCCCAGGTGGGCAGGGGGGAGCCCTCCAGGGCTGAAGGGACAGAGGTAGGCAGTGGCAGAACCAGGCCTCCCTTCTTACCGCATGTGAGCAGCGGGAGCTGCGCTGAATCTGCAGGACAACAACCCACCAGGATGAGGGAATCGGACAGGGCACAGCCCCCAGAGAACGTGTGAGAGAACACCCTCTCCCAAAGGAGCTTCCCTCTTTCATCAGCAGCAGGAAGGGGGGTCACCCTCCTGCAGCCCCCTCTGCAAACCAGGCCCCGGACACCACAGCCACGGGGCAGCCAGCCCTACACGGAGAGGTCTCGCAGTGGCTGAAACGAGCTTTCCTGGGCAGCAGACTGCGTTCTGTCATGGTTTCTGCTGAACGGTATTTCCTACAGTAAAATCGTTTAAAGAATCATTTACACCCTCTCAGGAGAAGATCAGCACGAAATACTCTGCCAACACCCACTTGTTTATAGGATGCTGGGTGATCATGTAAAACATCTGTCCCGGCACCACAAAAGCCCCCTGGATGATGAGAACTCGACCTGTTGATGAAGGTGATAAGCAGGCAGGATAACACCGACATTTACACTTCGCTAATCTAACTTTAACCTTTTAATTTCCTGACAAAAGCCACATCAAGAATCCACCAAAACAGCAAATAGCTTCACGGATATCTCCAATACGGCGTTATCAGCCGTGAAGTGTATTTGTCTCCCACTGCAGGAGACAACTCAGTTGACTTACAGGAGTTCTCAGGCATTTGTTCCCCTCAACGGAAGCTATGGAAATAGCTCTTTAACACACGCCTGGGGGCACCTCCGAGTCACTTCCACGGCCAGTTTTGTGGATTTAGAAACGCAGACAACGTGGTTATGCTGCTCTCCCACTGCTGTTACTTGCTGCAGGTACACTTGCCTTGGTGCTGTAGGAGAAGCAGTCGACGGATTGAGCTCTGTTCCACAACAGGGAGCGCACTGCTGAAACGCACTCCTGCAACGTCTTTCCCTTTTAAAGCCACCAGCCTCTTACTTCCTTTTGAAATGTAAATAGGCTCTTTTCTTTTGTACCGTATTTTCCTTCATGTAACTTTTCCTCTGCCCATTATACAGGACAGCCGAGCTGACTAATACCTTCTACACCTTCAGCTTTCACAATTGAACACTAAACGGAGACAGCAGCTCAAATTACCCTCCCTGCCCAGTCCCACGTCATTGCCCCCCAGCAAGGATTGCTTAAAGTTAAAACGATTAACAATCCTGTAGGGAATTCATAAAGATTCATCAGCTCAAAACTCCCCAGGCAAAAATTCTGACATATGCATCAGTCTTCAGTAATCATCTTCCAGACGTGATTTCTGTGTTACTTAGTGAGGTTCTATTACGTACTTACTACGCACTTAAGTGACAGTTCTGCACATAGCACATGTTAAACAGAGTGATGCATTTTGACACTTCCTAAATTGGTGTTACAAGTTCTCGGTGCATTCAACAGGGAAGCCACCCAGGCCAGCCAATGGAATAAAGTTGTTCTGTCAGTTAATTCCGTATCCGTTTTGTCAGTGCAGGTAACCACAGCTCTTCCCTGGCAGGAGATGTAATAATATTTTTTCCTATACATTGCTCCCCAGAAACTTTGGAGTGAAAGGAGATTTACTTTCCTTTTTATCATCCCTTAGTCATTGTCTGCAATTAAAAAGGTCCTAGTTGGTCATCTCCTAGCAGAGACACTAATGCACTCAAAAGCCAGCACTGCACTGCACTGCTGTGACTGAGCCATCTTCTGTTAACAGGATACATCAGGTGATGTTAAAAAAAAAAAAAAAAACAAACCACAAAAAACCCCCCAACCAACCAACCAAAAAACAAAACAAAAAACCCCCCACACCAACCACAAACCAAAACATTTAAAACAAAGAGAAGCCATTAAAAATCAACTTCTTAGCAGGAGTATCTTTGGGGATAATCAAAGTAATGCCAGACTAGAGGGGTGCAAAGTTTGATAGACCATGGCTGTAACTGATGCCTAACATTTCAATAAGCATCAATTAAGGGGTTTTTTTCTGTTCTTTTGTTTGGTTTGGGATTTTTTGTTGTGTCTTTTTCTATTGCGAAGAGTCTTCTGATGACTAAGACTTAAATACCGGTATTTCTGTTGGGGAAAGCTTATTTGTATTAACTAACAGGGATAAGAGGTTAAGAGACATCAGTTGATCACAATTTACAAAGACAAAAGTGGTTACGAAACCTTTCAAGTGAAAAGTATTATATGGAGAACAATGTAAAAAAAAGAGGTGTAGAGATAATAAATAGAATAAATGCACAAAGAAGTTCAAAGGTTTTTCTTCTCTTTATTTAAACACAAATACATTTACAGCATGCAGGTAAGTTAAAACTATATGGCGTCTTCCCCAAACCAATTGTTTTAATGCATCTTAAGTGTACTGAAGTTAAATCATATTCCACAGGTAGACTTGTCCTCATGTCAAATTTAGAGTTACACACAGTAGTGAATCAGCATTTAAGTTATGTAAATAATTTAGTTGTTCACCAGAAATAAATATTATTTCACCAAGTTCCTATCCTAAACCACCTTTTAAAAATATGATCTAGAGGAACATAAAAATAAGAACCATTCAAAGACTGCAAGTTGAAATAGCAGTGTTGAACATTCCCCATATAGACTGAATATTTTAATTTACAAAATACAGTAACTGTCCTGTCTGGCTGACCCATGACAGCCAAAACAGAAAGCAAAGAAAGTTGTGTGTTTCTTTAATTTTTTTACATTTTAAGAGGCAGTTCTTGGTAAACGTCATAAAAGGTTTCAAATAAAAAAAAAAGTTTAAATATAAAAAGGTGATGTACACTGAGCTACACACTAGTTACTATTTAATCTAATTTTTTAAACACAGCAATTTTCAGCACCAAAACCCATGACAATTACCTACAGGAATGAAACCCTCACTCACGGGCATGAGAAAAAAATCCTGCTTCATTTCAGTGTGTTGTTTTGTTTTTATGATTGCACATTGACAAATAAAGGTCTGAAAACCTGTAGTTAACATTGAGAAAAATAATGGACAGTGCTGTTTCCATTATGAGAAATTTAATTCAAAATAGTTTGCTGTTCCTTTATTTTTCTTTGCTCAGTATGCTGTCTTCAACCGTGCTCTAAAACAACTGCAAGTTTGGAGTGTTTGGCAGCCCCAATGAACAAAACTGTCTTAAAAGCTGAAAACTCCAAAACAGTGAGATTTCCAACTGATACGCTCAACCTTTAAAAATCAAACTATTAAAAATTCAGACTACTGTAGAAATACAAAAAAGTGGTTCAAGGTCTAAAATCTGACTATAATCCATCATAATATAAATATTTTGCCTATTTAAAATATAAAAGTTGAAAGTGATTTGCTGTCTGAACAGTCACAGAGTTTCTACTGTTTCCACAATAACTGATGAAAACCCAGCAAAAAAATTCAAGCCAGAACAAAAAGTGGTACCAACCAGGTCAGGAAAGCTCACCAAATTCTTCCAGTAATATTAAGTTCCTTCTCTCTCAAAGACCTGGTAGGCAGTTTCCACACAGAAGAAGGCTGTTCTAAAAATTATAGTGGCTAAACCCTATGAATAAGTTAAACAAATTATACTATAAAATTTTAAACCCTGGATTCAGCTCAGTGGGAGTACTGGAGCTCAAAACAAAACAAAAAAGCCCATGTTTCATTTTGTTAGCCACTTTACAGGACTTTATTGCAAAGAGAAGAAAAATATTTAACAACTACTACTTTGGACATTTCATATACCTACTTACAAATGGATTACAAATACAATTCAGGGTAGCACTTTATTTTATTATTATTATTTTAAACACGTGTCTCTGGGATTTCCAGATACATCAGTTTTAAAAAGTGGTGTCATCTATTTACGCATCTGAATTCATTAGCCTGTTGCTGAAAAAGGTTTTTCGAACTGAAAATTAAAATTTTAGCCCAAAATTCCAGTACTGTACGTAGTGGAATATAAAGTTACATTTTGGATTGCGCCCATTTTACGCTTACAAAACAGCGAAAGTGAACCATCACAGATACAGAGAAATGGACAGACAGGCTCATCATAATGAAGCAGAATGTTTTCACTCCACCAGACTGTACTGTGTGCAGAATCAGGAACAGGACAGATGGGATAATCCATTGCCAGAGAGTCTTTTTTTGTAAACTTAGGTTTACTCTTATTACTGTACAATATTTAATCCTAAGTCACCCGATAACCGGGCATTTAATCAGATAACAGTTATACAGCCGTGTTCATATTGAACTCTCGAGATCTGTGGTGTAGCGATCGCAGTGCCTCGTGGCAGTTGTCGTAAGCACTTCAGTATTCTTACACTGTACAAACAGATTTAGTTCCAATGCTCTATGCAGCATTCCAAAAGAAAACCGTGATGTAGAGTGCCGCCCTACTTCAGTGGGACATGTAGTGTTGTGTGAAGTGATAAAAATGAAAGCATACTTAAACACTGTTGCACATTCCCTAAGACAATAAGATGTACACAAATTAAGCTAGAAAATTGGAACTAAGATTTTCTCAACGTACATTCAGCTTGGCACAGTGCAGACTAAATTTAAGACATGAAAGACAAACTGTGTAATAAGCAGAGCTACACTTTAAGTAACATGTCATTTTTCAAGACGCCAAAATTGCACTCTAGTTTGTTTTTTTGGGAATCAGTTAGCAGAATTTGTAGAAGGGGGAAGAGCTGTACAGGCCAGGTATAATTTATACATTTTCAGAAAATAATCCTACAGTCCCCAAATGGAGAGATTATTGTCATGGAATGACTCCCTCTACACAATATCCAATACTCCTTGCGCTGCATTTACTTTTCAGCAACTGTAAATGAGAAAAAAAATCACAGAGTTAAGCCAAAAATGCCAAGTGACTTACATTTACAGTAGAGCATATCACTATTTACATAGATTTAAGAGCCCAGTTCTTAGACCACTCAGATAAGTGCTAATAAAACTTTTACTTTAAAATAAGAAGTCACTCAACACAAAGCATTTACAGCATGACAAACCTGCTGGGTGTGCAATCTTGACTGCATTAATGGAGTGAACGTTACAGAGAGAAACCACTCATAACCCAGCTCCATTTTCCATGACTGTTGCTGCTTTTTCAGGCTAGTGACAACTGCATGGATACCACCTACCAGTTATTGCAAAGTTATTGCAAAGTTCTGACTCTGCTATTTTGGAAAGATGGAATGGGAATTAAGAGATCATTTGGCATTAATGATTTTATCACCTCTGTACTTCTTTAATGTGTTCAGAATAATTTGTTAAATAGCGGTCTCCAAAAAGTTAAACAGTATATCATGTTCCAACTATCCCTAAAGTTCTTCTCTAACCAGAAGTTCAGATGCTTATAATCTGTATTAATCCTCAAAAAAAGTATAGACATTACTACAGAGAAAAACTATCCTGGCCACTAGAGTATTCACAAGCTCAGAACAAGTTTATGTTTTATTGTAAAATAAGCTCAAAAAGTTTTGTTCTTTTGCTTCCATAAGAGACAGGTTCTTCCAAGATTAAGATAGGAAAGTAGAAATGAATTACAAGTCTTCTGCCTTTAAGTGCTAAACTCTGCTTGGCTCTACCGCAATAGGGGACATGGTGACAGCAGCAGAATTATAGGAAAGCTTTGCAACTGATTCTGTGAGCATATTACATGGGAGTGTTTTGGTTTGTTTGTTAAAAAGGTGCTCTAGACAATCCTTAGACGTTTTCCATTCCTTCATGATTTATTTACACATAGTCCAAAAGTCAAAGTGCTAAGTCTCATATTTAAATTCTCCGGGAGCAACAGTGAAAGCTCTCGTTCACAGCAAGATGCAAATTCCTATTTTAACTGTTTATCCCTGATTATATCTGGTCTTCTAAAGCTTAAACTATGAGACTAAATAGGTTCTTTTCAGTTTGCATTCTAGAAAACATCAGAGCATGTGCAAACTCATGCTAAAGAGGACAACTAAAATAAACTGGGTCAATCATACCTTGAAATGTCTCTACACTGGACAGCTGAACTAGACTGCCTTTGTAGTCAAAGTAGCTATCTTAAGATTACTCTCAACATGTCCATGATCAAGAGTCCATGAACTGCCAGCTCCTTGGTCATTCAAGGCGTTATTCAAGGTTAGAGTACCCATCACTTCAACCTCTTACTTATTAAGAGACACTACTGAACAGAACGAGGTACCCTGACTAGTACTACAGTCCAATTTTCTTTAAACTGGACAGAAAGCTTTGGAAAGTCAGTCAGCTAATAAAAAGAAACTAATAGAAACAAGTTTAACATAAGCTGCTCTGGAGCCCTTCAGAATAGGAGCACCCAGGATTCAAGCACCCCACAATCATTTTAGATGTACTTTCAAACTGAAGATGCCAATAACCTTAACCAAGGGAATGCCTAGAAGACATTTATAGACATGCTCAAAAGTGAAGATGACAACGGAGAGTAAAGTATTACTGTGAGCTCACAGACCAACTATAGAGCAGACATCAACTAAAAAATGTGATTCTGTAAAGCAACTTCAGCATATCAAGTACCACACTGTGTAATTACTTTGGAGATTAGAGATCTGCACATTAATAAGTGATGCTCTGGAGATTAAGACATGCATATATTAATTTCAACTATTGTAACTTAATTTTAGCTAGGCTAACATTTTAAGTTTACTGGATAAAGACATGAGTTCTTATGTTATATAATTCCAAATCACTGACACATGAAGCAGTGTGCAAACACAGTAAGAAAAGCAAATAAACATGTAAGAACTGGTGATGAAGTAAAAATGACCCTAATGTTTTCATGAAGAAAACCGTATTTACAAAGATGCTAGCAAGCCAAAAGAATTTATATGTCCACTCCTTTCCCAAACAGCAGCTGTTGTCTGTGACTATCTCCAACTGATTGTTTTCACGTTTTGTTCTACTCCAGCAGAACAACCCCAGAACTACCACTTTACAACAAACACCAGTTTTATGAGAAAAGCAGCAGCATCTTCTGTCAGATGTACACATATACTGTTCTGCTAACCATAAAATTCTGTAAAAAAGAGAAGTTAATCTAACTATCCAAGTGACTTTATGCCACAAAATGAACTGTAATAAACCTAATACAAAGTAGTTTGATCACAGAGTTAAAAAAAATACTACAAGACAAACTTACACTTTGTCTTGCCGTCCCCCTCCACGCAGTACAACTGGCTGGCTGTTCTGAGTGAACGCACCTCCACCACGAATTGCACTTGGATGAGTTGGAGAAGCTGCTGGATGCTGGCCAGGACGGATAGGCTTAGCTGCATGGAAAGAAACATGGCTTACAAATACATAGATCAAAATCGTACCTTGGATTATTTAATTTTACTGATGCTTTATTTTACATTATCTAAATGAAACTGAATGCATTTTGAATATGAAAACAACTTTAGGGGATAGTATTTTGAGAACCTAACAGATTAGTGTCAAACTGCAACAAGCCCTGAAAAATAGACAACGTTTTGTTTTTTTTGCCCCTACTAGAATTAAAGCTCGTAAAGCTTCTGATAAAATTTCACATGAATTATATGCTCCACCTAATGTATTACCCTGTGAGAGTCTTATTTTTAGGTAATAAGAACTCAAATAAGGTGCAATACTAGAGAGTCTCACAAGGGTTACATTCCTCAAAGGAATCATTATACACCTGCTGTACTTCCCACAGCTATTTGATTGGGAAGTCAGTAGCTACTCTGCTGTGCATGTGGTTCTGCATACCAATTACTCCACAGATAACACTGCTTCGTCAACCTACCACCACATAAAAATAAAATCTACTCTATAACTGAACACCCAGCAGTTTTGACAGGTCATTCACAAGCTGCATACACTTAATAAACTGTACCTTAGATCAGTTTTGCACTTTGCTCTTAACAGAACATGCACAATGGTATGACTTTACAAAGCTCTGTAATATTAAACAGAAGCATTTAAAATTTCAACAGCCAAGATGGGATATAAAGCACCTGCAGGTAGCAGCTGCATCAGAGAAACACTTGTCGATTTCTGCCTTATAGGAAACTGATCTCCAGTAAGACATGACTAGTTCTTTGAGACATTTAAGGAAAAGAGGCTGTGTACCTCTGCTAAGCTCACTAGAAAATTCTGTTTGTTTTTTTGAAGACCACTTGAGAGAAAGATAAGACAGAAAAGCATCTGTCTTCAAGCTGCCACTTCATGTGACCAAGAAAAAAAAAATTGTAACTGTTTTGCAAGAGCTCTTTGCAGACCTACAGAACACAAGCAAAATTTAACTGCAACACTCATTTCAGTTGCATTAGCATTTAAGAGAAGTGTATTGATTACTGAAGTCCTTAATTTCTACAATTAAAATGTAATATGCACAGTTAAGTCCTCCACAGTTCACAAACCTTCTTGCTCCTCAGCACCTGACAGTGTAATGGCAGGTGGAGGACCCAGGGAATACGACTGTCTTGCCACCACCTTGCTACCCCTTTCTATTTCTCCATTATTTGTCCCTAGAGAGGGTGGAGGAGTACTGTATGTTTTGGAACAAAGAACTAAAAAGGTAATTAGGGATCTTAAGGCATTGTGGGTTTCTGTCTGCCCCTTTCCCCTACAAGATCAAGACAATTCTGTTGTTGTTTCTACAGGTGATGGCTTAATCTTTCTCCTTGCCTTGAAATACCTCCTTAGTCTTAGAAATTAGATCATTCCAATTCCACTCCAACAGATTAAGACTCACATTCAGTGTATTGTTTTGTTCTAGGAAACGCAACACACATTCAGCTAGAATTCTAGGTTGGTAAGCCTTTCCCAGAGCCATTCAAAATAAATAAAAAGTCAAACCACCACACAGCACCACCTACACACACCTATGGTCTATTAACCAAAACGTAACCCATGGTAGAAAGTACATCACATTCACACACGCAGTTCCAATGAGGGTTGGAAGATACACATATGCACGAAGATCAAAAAAAAAAAAAAAAGGAGACAGATGAAGCTTTGGGGGGCAAGGGATTCTTTGCTAACCAATTTGCGCAGAATGTCCTCTTCTGGCCATGTTCTTGGATCTCACAGCTTCCTTTATACGATCTACTTCTTGCTGATAGCGCTTGCGATCCCGAGAAGCGTTCTCTTTGGCTTCCTTCAGTGCAGATTCCAAAGCTTTGACTCTTTCAGCTGTAGCTCTAAGTCGCTTCTCCAGTTTAGGAAGTTCACAGCGAAGATCAGCATTATCACGTACCAGCTACAAACCCAGAATTGATTATTTTCTTGGTACCTCTCTCTCTTCATAGGGAGAGTTCACCAAATACCCTCCCATCCCTAAACACGCAAAGCAGTATAGCTACTACATTAACTTTGCTTAACCTTTTAGTAAATCTATACTTCAGTGACAGTAAGACTGTTATTTGAAAAATGAGCTACTGTGGAAGAACCTGCTACCCAACATAGGCACTTCTACATTCTTCTTCCATAAGAGACAGGCGAGAATCCCACAGACTGTGAAAAAAACACTAACTTGGATCTTCTCCAATTTAAATGCAGATATTTTGTTACACATGTACTTAAAATAGCTAATTAATTATAAAAAACCAGACTAAATATTTCCTACATCAAGAGACACACTAAAGATATAGAAGTTTAATTATCAAATAATTACTTTATGACCAATTGGTAGTTGTTTCTGTAATAATGAACCTTGAGGAGTTTGTTTTTGATTAAAACTTGAAACTGAGTCTCACTGTACCTGCTTGTGAACCTTTGTAAGCTGCTCAAGGTTATTCTCAAGGAAGGAAATCTTCTGTTTTTGTGCAGCACTGCCTCCTGTATCATCTGAGTCAATCTCGGCACTCTGCAGTAACACGGGGAGGGAGAAAGGAGGTTGAGTATAAATCTGAACTTGCATATTAAAATTAAGCCAGAAAATTACACTGCATAAACATCAATTCCTAATTTAGCTCTCAACTAAAAGTTATGCAGCGTTCTCAGAAACAAGTTTCACTGCAGCACCAAAATTACCTTTTTCACTCTAGTAGCCAGATCTTGAACAAACAGCTTCCGAAGATTGTGAAGAGTCTGAAGTTCTTTTGCCTACGGTTAAGGATAAGAAGTTAACAAAACAACCCAAACAAACTCTGAGGGGGGG
>VXAY01006465.1:1741284-1767670 GCA_013399855.1 Oxyruncus cristatus
TGCCGGGGGGGGGGTGGGCGGGGGGGAGGAGAAAAGGGCAAGTATTGGTATTTGCTTTGGAATTTATTATGAGTATCTTACCACAGTCTCTTCCAGACCCTTTAAATCTTGTCTTGCTTGTTCCCGTCTGTCCTGCATAACCCTAAAAGAAAATAAATTCATCCTAAACATTCCAGGAAAACTCGAAATTTTGATATTGTAGGATAATAGGGTAATAAACACTGTCTGGTACAAACAAAAACCATCTTTCGGTTGAAGTCCTGAATTAAAGATGGAACCAATGAATGGTATCACGCTCAGAAATCCGTATGGGATGGATTGGGAGTGTGAGAGTTGCAAGAGGAAAAGAGGGAAGTACTTTTAATATTGAAGAAATACAAACAAGTACATTCAGATGCATAAAAGTTTCTATAATAATGAAAGACAAGACCCTCAGAGTCAGCTTCAGAGCGAATATTTGGGGAGATCTTATCCTAAAAATGTTCTTAGCTCTGACCAGCAGAGATGGTAAGCATCACGTGACAGATTAAAGATTTTTTCTTTGTTTTGTTCTAACACCTCACTCTCAACATGCTTGCCAAAGCCAGCATCATAAAAACAATCTCAGTGTACAGGTTTATAACCCAGTGATTATCACTGTGCAGAGCTGCTGTCTTTTCATGCAACATGGAAGTGTTTTTCGCATGGGTAAAAATGTTCCCTCTCAGATCTATAAGACACTGGATATGTAAGACACTATATATAAGACACTGATCTATGATCAGGCATTGGAATGGGCTGCCCAGGGAAGTGGTGGATTCTCCATCCCTGGAGGTTTTTAAGATGAGACTGGATGTGGCACTTAGTACCATGGCCTAGTAACAGCGGTGGTGTTGGATCAAGGGTTGGACTTGATGATCTCAGAGGTCCTTTCCAACCCATCTGATTCTGTGATTCTGTGATACTGCGAATATTAAGATGACAGAATACAGGAAAGGAATCTGCATTTCTCATTTTATGACTCGAGGTTGGAATAGAAAGGCCAGGGACAGCATGAAAATCAAGTGTTTCTATTAAGTAGCCAAAAAGCTTCTTTTCCTCTTAAAATATCTCCTCACTCAGCCAGTTTCACTGCTAGTTCACTGTTAAATGAATAAACATTTGAGGTAATAAAATATTCTAAACAATGTCTCAGCATCCTATCCATTTTCCAGACCTCTCTGGAAAAGTAGTTCCAGCCATCTGATACAACTCTAAATTAAAAAAAAAAAATCTGCATTGTTTCTGGTCTGTCATTTGCCATGCAACTAATCAATGAAGCATGCAACTGTTTCATTTTAAGAATAAGCCAGTTAGAAACACCTAACTACTTAAACTGCATAAGAAACAAAAAAAAGAATAAAGGAACTGTTACAAGCCTCTTTCAGTCTTGAAGCATGTAACACTTAGCTGCAAACTGAAAAGTTAATTACTCCAGTCCTTAGCATATTAACAAAAAAATAGTTGTGGCCTTCATATCTTTCATAATTTTACTTCCAATTTTAAATATTCAGGCAGAGAAAGAGTTTTAAAAAAGTTAAATTCAAGAAGGCACTAGAATCCCTCTCTTTAATAGGCATCCTATACAAGGAAATTTCATAATATTAGGTCACTAGTTTATAGGATAAGTGTTCCCACACACATTTGTTTTATGCATCATCATCACTTACGTAAGTTCATGCAGTTTTCTACTTTTTTCCTGATCAGTCGCTTTCAACTTCTCATGCTCAACTCTAAGACGTTCCTGTTCAAGCATCATCTTCTGGTTTTGGCTGAACACAGAAGGTAAATATTTGATCAGGTGAAACTGTCACACAACACATTCAATAAGAACACAAGACAGAAAGACACTGCTGGAGGAAACCCTTGCCACTTCCTTCGCATTGTATTCTGCTTCTGTACTCACACAGTCCAGAAACATTTGGCACTACTAAAATAATGGCAATTACTTACTCTTGAAGTTCAGTGATAAGCTTCTCCTTTGCATCAACTTCATCTCTTAGGCTACTAATTTGTTTCTGATGTGTCTCACGATGGCTCTGAATTTGCTGCTCCACAGCTTGCTATTAGAAAAAAACAGAATGCTTTGAACTGCTGCCAGACTTCATTTTGAGGGGATTTGGGTTGGGTTGTTTTTTTTGTTTTAGCAATGAATTAAACCTACCTTGACTTCATTTGCAGTCTGAACCTTATTTAAGTGCTCTTTCTCCATCTCATGGACCTTTTCTAGTAGGGACAGGAAAAACACATTTCAGCCAGGTACCTAGGTAATCCCATGGATGATGGAGTTAATTTCCCCTTCCTTTGGCAATAACTTAAAATTTGGAAAAAGACCCCTCCCATCACAATGATCAATTAAATCAATAACATCTTCAATTTAATCCTCTCCACAGCAGTTCTTTCAAACAACAAACATGTTTTTGCATTGATTAATCCCCAACGTTGAGTAGCAAAAAGCCTTTCTATAGCTCTACCCTTCAACCTTAAAGCAACTCCCTATTTATCATCACATACTTAAAATGGTGGGGGTGGTAGGTCAGGTGTAGGGAAGCAAGTCCTACCCTGTGCTCGGAGTTGAACTAATTCTTCATTAAGGGAATCCACAGATTCTTCCAGCTGCCTCTTCTTCTGTTCCACGTTCTGAAGATATTCAGTCAATGACTTGATCTTGGCTTCATGCTTGTGGGATGAAAAGATTCATTTACTTTGGAACCAGGTATCATGGAATTACATCTGCATAAATGGTTCATATTTATTTTTAAACAAGAAGTAACCTCATCTCAAAACAAAAACGGTACCAACTAAAAACTCTAAAGAAGACTACTCAAGTAGATCTGTAACAAAGCCTATAAAATAACGTCTTTATTCTGGATTGGAATGAAATACATTTTTGGCTGGGAGAAGAGATGTTTTGAATGTGAAATACTATCAGAGGCCCAATGTATTTAAAAGATTGCACTGAAATGGCATCTCCTGATTTAAAAAAAGATGATCATCCATATGTAAAACAAAATATAGGAATATTAAACTGCATACGTGGATCACAATTTCCAGAAGTGTTAGGGGTCACATTACTGATCTTTTCTAATAAATCACATTGAAATGGTCTTTCTTGCATTAGAAATAAATTTAATCTGCTGTGCAAGCCTCCTGTAATTTTACTGCACTATTATTACCCCTCCAACTTCCAACTTGCAGCATGAGTAGGCAAAGTGCTTCACTAGCCACTGCTTCTGTAAGACTCATATTTGTAAAGGATCCTGTGAAGAAAACAGGGACTCTAGTATTTACTACAAGTGCTACAAAAGCATTATCAGGCTACAAATTGCAGACATTCTGACATCCTGTCACACTCAGAACTACTCAGAAGCATCCAAACTGAAAAGAGTACTGAGGAAATGGCTGAATCTTGTGGCTGTTCACTCACAATGTGCTTTGTTAGGAGTCAAAAAGAAACAGCGACTTTTTTTCCCTAATAGGTTAATGAATTTAATTTTTAAAGAACATTTAGGAGGTACAGTGCAGAGAAACATTTACCTGTGAGATCCGGAGCTGGCAGGCAGCCAACTCCTTTTCATTTTCTTCCATTTTCTTATTGCTTTCAGCTTGTGTGCCTTCTAACTGTTTGCAGCGTTTTACCATTGTTTTTACTTCTGATTTCATTTTGCTAATGTACAGTCTTGCAACTGTGAATTCTTCATCTATCATGCCAGTTCCCTCAGGCTGCTGAAAATGAGAAATGGTACATTTAAAAAACTCAGATAACAAAACAGAAGGTGCACTGGAACAACTTAATGCCCAGAACACATCCCCTGCCTCAACAGATAATCACAGCTCTTAAAAAAAAAACAAAACACTCCTAACATTTTGGTGTTTGGGGTTTCTGACAGATCATTTAGAAGTTTGCACTAAAGTAACGAGTTGCCTGAAGAGGGAAATACAGTTAACTATTAATTTCTAATACTGCTTACATTCTGGCCCTGCAGTGATCCTCTAGATTTCTCTTTAATTTCATTTCCTCATTCCATTTTTTATGTACTTTTTATCCCGATTGTCACTGCAGGTCAGTATTACATTTCCAAGACAATGCTGTTGATTAAGATCACTTCATATAGCAGTTTCACAACAGCAAAACACTGCTTCAGATGCCTGCTCTTCCTTGGCTTTGCACAATCAAATTTTGTCTGGGACCCAATTAAGTCACAGTATAAGGAACAGATAAGCTTATGCCCAAATTAGTAATATACATGAGGCTTCCTATGGTGGTAGTTTTTACCATAGTAAGAAAATGACCCCCCCATCCACAATGTATGTGTTTAACACATGGCATTAAAGATAGCAGTGATAAATCCTTACCTTGACATCATTGTTTCCTACTGCAATTCCTATCTCTGCAAGATCTTTCAGCAAGGAGGCCATCATTTCCGTTGCTCGTTTCTTCTGATGGTTGGTCATTTCTTTAAGTTTCTGAAGCTCTGCATCTATACTGGCTAAAGTGACCTACAGTAAAAAACAGTTACCCTTTAATAAAGAAAACACACTCTTGCTTTTGGAACTAGTTTCACACTTACAGAGTGACAGCATTTCTTCTGAAAGAACTAAAAGGTACAGGGGACAGAGACCTTTGGCTCACAAAATATACTCTTACAACTTTGCAACAAAATTAGTGTCCACATTGTTGGACAGCATTCAGAGTTATATACAATTAAATATTGCAGAGAATTGTGTTTATAGAAAAAATGTACATGGACAGCAAGTCCAACACTTTTCACCATATTTTGGTAAAGGAAAACAATTTATTTGCCTGCAGAGCTCTTAAATCTTAAATCTTAAACTTGCAAAGCAAAACACTGCATCCACTACTGAGAGTTCATACACAACACAATCTAGAGCAGTTTTTCAGCAAGTCTGAGGTGCTCTGGTTGCAATGGCTGCAGCTCAGCAGCTCACACGCTGAAAAGTCTGTCCTTTGTTCTCCAGTTTTAAAAAAGTGCCAAAAGTTTTACAGCAGGAAAGTTTCTGGCAGAGATGCCAAAGGATAGTGCCTGGGTTATCTGTGACAGGGAACACCAAAATGTCTTAATTTTACATCATCTTGGAACAGCTGCTTTCTTATCACTTGAGTTATTCATGACACTCAGTGGATATTAGTTATAATATCTAGAATCGCTATCTATAACTAATTAAAAGCAACATCAACAAAGCAAACAAAAAACCAAAACACACACTTTAGAATCATACAGACACAGAGCAAGCCTACTCCACCAAATTTTAAATGCTGCTCATCAGACGACCAAAGATTCCCTGACTTTTGGCCAGCCTTCAGGTGATGGAAGTTACCAATAAAGATTACTCAGCTCAGAACACTTAGAAGTTAAAAGAGAAGTTTCACGGTCTCATGAACTCCAATTTTAGAGTCAGTGTTCCATCAAGCCACATCTTACTAACTGAAAATTCAAAGCCACATCCACTAGAAGACCCAGACATACTCAAATTCCATCTTCAAGAACAGAGAAGAAGGAGACTTGTGCCATCACACACTGTCTGCAACACCAGCAAATATGCTGATCCTTTCCAGTACTTAGAATTTTAGGATAGTGAGGGAGTATTAACTGTTTAAAACTAATTGAAGTCTGGCAATTAACTATCAGTCAGTTCAGAAACTTTCCAGGTACATAAGGAGCTGTACAGTATTCATCCCATGGGCTGATGCTGCATCTGTATTTTAACCAGGGCTATCCTCTGGAATACATCCTCAGTGTTCTTAACTGCTCCTTTCAGAAAGTAAATAGAATTGCTTATTTTTGAAGGCATAGAGGTAAATTATTTCACATGTCATAAATACAGCAAGCAAATACACATCCCTTTCCAGACAAGCTGTAGCATGCTCACTGCAACTTCAAGATTGGAAGAAGCAGATTCTTAGGTCAGGATTATCCCAACTGCACCAGGAAGACAAATAAAACTGAATCAGAGCAGCAGCATGTCATGAAAGTGTTAACTTTTGACATCTAGGATATTTCTGAACAGTCTTCAGGTAGGAAAATGACACAGACTCTAAAAAGATAAGACCTAACACAGTCAAGTCACATTAAAGACTGTCAGTAGTTTCTTATCCCAATTTCATACCGATTTTTGATTGAGTTCATCACTAAGCAGTTCATATTCCTTTGCCTTGTCTTCTACTTCCTGAGACTTCTGATCATAATTGACAGCTAATTCTTCAAGGGCTTGTAACACCTCTTTTACTTCCTCTTTAGAGGCATCATTTTCAGCCTGAAGGCGATTCAACTCTGCTTGCAGGTTGTCTTGGTCCCGTCTGGTTGATGCTAGAAGCTGAAACATGGATACAGATTTAATAAAATTGCAACAGCAAATAATCATGAACAAAATTCCATGTATAACTTGAATTTTATTACCGCTTTCAGCTCCCACAATAGCTTACATCTACATTTTTAGTGTATCGCATCATGCAGTAAGGATGCCAAGGACAGATACAGTGAGAATGAATAATTAAATCTACCATCTATATTCATAGCTCATTAGCTTTTAAAGTATCTTCAAAATGGAAGTGATTACAAATCAAGACATAGGGACAGCAACTCGAAACACACAGAATATTGCAAGTTCTCAGAAAAGCCACTGAACAGTACTCATGAAATTGTCAGCAGGCTAGGGACTAAACTTCCAGTATTTTAATACCATTACCTGCTGAAGAATAACTAGTCAAAGCATACATCTGCTAAAGAATCCGATTTATTTATTTAAATAAGATTAAACAGTAGCTTCAACTTCCTGAGTTCTCAACCCACTTCCTTCCTACCATGTACACAAGGATTACTATTTGTTAAATCTTTGTGCTGTGGAGAAATATTTTTTCTAATATCTTAGCTAAAAGAAATTAACATTTGCATTATTAACAGGCATTTGTCCCCATTTAATTAAGTTACATCTCTGGCAATATGTGCATACAAACCGTTTGAGTATTCTAGCAAGCACAGTCTGAAATAAACACAGATACTTGCTTTTTTATTTCCCTCCTCTCTCTGTACAGCAGATTTCTTACACTAAATCAAGTTACTTTCAGTTTTGACAAACTGCTGACTTTGCACGGGGAAGACGACTACTGCTGTCGTTGCATAAAATACTTTAATTCTTTCAATCTTCATGGATACTTACGATTCAAGTAAACTGGTTTAAGCTTATCGATTAGCACAGTGTAAGTGGGAGGAATGAATAGGCAGAGCATTTAGATAAGGCATAAAAGAGAACTATTGTGCAGTAGCAAGCTGCCATTCTCCCTGGTCACTGTGACCCATCCAGAACACCTCCAGTTCCTTCAAAGAAAAGACAAACACAAATAAAGATGCAAGAGCAAAACTCACCTCTTCCTGATCCAACATTTGTGTCTTCAGTTTTTCTACAAGTTGACTCTGCTGATTGATTTCTTCATCCTGTAGTTGAAATAAGACTGTGTTCATTAAATTGACAAATACCACTCAAAAAAATAAAAGACATCAGATGTTCATCTAACTTTTTCCTATTCTGAGACAATTACACAACTGCAAGCAATCGAAGCAAAGAAAAAAAAAAATCCTTTTTATTGCACTGCCTGATCTAGTAGGCTCTTAACCTGGCATGTAGATGTAACACACCATGCTTCAAAGACAAAAGTCTTATACCTGTGCTTTTGCAAGGCTTCTCCAAGTTGTTCTAGCTTTCAAGTAACAATTAAGATTTAATTAAAAAGATTTTTTCTCTCTGAATATATTACTGCTTAAATTTGATACTATGTTCAAATAAAATAAGCATAACATCAAAAGAAAAAATTACTGTCTTCAAATTACTCTTTATCCCACTTTCTCATTATTTTCTAAGAAAGGATACTCACTTAGTCCAGATAAGGCAACTTTGGTTTCTCTTAATCAGAATTAAGAGTACGCACTCTCAGCAAATACTTAAACATGCTGAACAAATGAATACTGGCAAATTAAATATTACACAATAATATGGTTCAAGATATAATTTCAAGAGGTCTTACATTAAATAAGAATACCACACCTTGTCATCCAGTTGTTTATATAGTTTGGCAATTTCTTCTTCACATTTCCTTCTCTCAGCATCAGTGAAATTGCCAGTTACTCCAATTGTGGTAGCTGGTTTATCATTAATAACAGTAATATCCTTGTCCACTGCAAAAGCTTCCAAGTTGGCCTTTTCCTTGTCAAACTGTTCATCAACTGGCACAGTCTCCCCTTAAAGAATATACTTAGTTTTAGTACAGTCAGACATAAAGTATATGCTACAAAGTTAGCCTTGGGAAGTATTACATATTTCCTACTAACAGTATTGCTCCACAGTTAGTAAGCAATTGAGTTCACTTTGGGAAAAAAAAAAAAAAGCCACTAGATCATCCAAACTATTTCCCGCTTTACCACAAAACATTATGTTTCCCCCAGTTACTCTGCTATAAGCTACATCAAACCTTATCTTTTAGGAAGTCACCTAACTTGCCCGGAAGACAGACTTGGTAGTCTGTTCTGCTAGGTAGCCATATTTACTTTTAAATTGCTTTGCTTCTAATTTAAAATACTTTTTCAGTTACAGTTTTATCTTTTATGTTCATAAAACTTCTTCTGATGAGGACACTAACTTCACACACAAAAAATATCACATGCTAATCAAGGCGCTTCTTTGACAGGTTAAACTAAATTCCTCAGCGCTTTGCTCAAAACATTTTCTCCAGTCCTTGGAAGGCACAGGCTCTTTCCAACATTCCAGTATCTTGTGTCAATATTCTGAAAGAACTGTACTTAACGTGTCAGGTGTGGCCTCATATCATCTCTATAAAAGAATAAAAAACCCACCTTGAAAAACAAAAAACCACATCCTACTAAACCTTATTTCAGTGAACCCTTTTTTGTCAGACTTGTATCAGGATGTGGTGCAGTTGTCCACAATATTGTTTGAGTTTTAAATGAGGGTAAGATCCTGTGATATTGATTTGAATTAGAAAACCAAACCAGAGGAAAACTTCTAACTCAGTTTCTGCACTTACAATTAAAAGCAGTTTTTTCTCTCCCGAATTAAAAATATTACAATGTAACTCTTGCTCTACTAGTAAACCAAGCGTTGAACAATCTAACACAAATACACTGTCAGACTTTTTTGCCATTATGAGATTATTAGAAGTTGTTTCAGTTGCAATAAAGTGAAAAGCATGAAGTTCCAAAGTCAACTTAATATCCTATATTTAATATTCTTAATACTGTCTTGCATAGTGCCCCTAGCTATTTTTGGTACCCTTAAGACTTATTCAGCGTCTGTTGTCTTGACCAAAGTTTGCACAATAAAAATCTAATTGTTCCTCACCGTTTCGCCACCTGTTGAGTTCGTTCTCCAGCCACTGGATGGTGTTACGCAGAGTCTTGTTCTTCTCCTTTTCCTTCTCATACTTTTTCTTCCACTGTTCTGCTGTGAGCTCCACATTGACACAAACTGTGTTCTTAATGGTCTTTGCTCTACACAGAAAAAGCAAAAAGCTCTGAAACTTCATTTTTAAAGAATGGAATTAAAGGTTATTAAATAAAATTTCCACAGATCACTGGTGAAAGTGTAAACATTCCCATCTCTTCCAAAAGTTTATTTCTACTCCCTCTCGCGTTACTATTCTTTCAATTCGATTGATACAACTGTTAATGGACAGAGCAACACAACAAACTTTGAGAAGGTTGAAAAATCACAAGCTGACTGAGTCAGAAAAATTCAGCTGCATACCTTCACCTGAAAGAATTCAGGTCAGGACAGTTGTGCACAACTTTGAACAAAGGACAGTATTCACATCTAGCTGTACAATGGAGAGCATAATACTTCCAGGGTGCAAACCATCTGGCTTATCTAACAAACAGCTCATTTCAACAAAAAAAATCCAGTTACTAGATCTCCACTAACCAAAAAAGTGTTACAAGCCAATTAGATAGTTTCAGATGGGATTATCTACATTCAGTCAGGTGAATCCCATCCAACTAACCAAGTAGCTTTGGAGACAAAACTACAGGCACATATCCATGAAGTTAATGTCTGGTTTTTACTTTAGTGCCATACATCACTTATCTCAGTAGTTTTCCTGTATAGTCTCCTCCCACCAAACACCCATCCCAAGAGACCAGAACAGGAAAAAAGCTTAATGGCAGTTAAATGTTCCCCCAGCCCTACATTACAACCCCCATAAGTACCTTTCTGCAGTCTTAGTGAGACATTACTACCAAAGGAGACATGATTTTTTTACTGTGATATGTGATATTCACATAGCCTTCAGTTACTACAGCTGAGGGTTTCAGCATAAATTTGAACAACCCTAGAAGGCTGAATCAATATACTGGAGTAACTATGGTGGCTGAGACAGAAGGGTACTCTGTTAACTCCTGGAGAAATCAGGAGCACAAGGCAGCAAAACTACATAGCTGCAGCTGGAAGACACTTTCCAGTAGCCCATTCAATAAATACCAAAGGGAAAAGACCTCCTAACTTCTAAAAGAAGACCAAAAACCTCCGCTGTTGCAGAATGCAGTCATTACTCCACACTCACCGATTACTCATATTCTGCCAGATTTCTAAGAAGTTCTGAATTCAACTAGTCTACTTTCCAAAATACAAAGCTTATCAGAGAAGACCAGTAGGAAACTATCTGGTTGAACTAGAGTGGAAGAGGTACACTAACATCAAAAATCAGATGGACTAGCAAAACACTGACTGCTTTTGTAATGTGCTCCAGTAAATGCAGTCATTCAATCAAGTGGTCAGGAACTGGAGTATAACAACGAAGCATTAAATAGTAGAATGATAAAGAGCTACCTAACAGAATACCAAATTTGAAATGGGTACTTATAAATTCAGTTACAAATGACAGGAATTTACAAGTATTAATTCAAACGTTACTGGAATGCTAGATGAGGACAGGCTACCCTGGCAACTAAAAGATTCAACCTAACAGGATTGAACTCCTTCCTCCCTCCTTCCACTTAAGGGGGAAAAAAAAAAAAAAAAGTACTTATTACCCTCCAAGACTATATATTAAACCACATTTTGAACCAAACTATATGCTGTCCTCCTGGAAATGAAGTCTTGAGGATCCTGCCCAATTTAAGGATTTCTATATAATACAAGATAAGGCAGACAACAACATTTAACCACACATACAATAAAAAATTACAGAAAGAAAGTAAACATTAATTTGGTTGAAGAATCTTAATGGAGTAACTCCCTTATTTCTCACTCTGCATTTATTTCTAATAAATCATTTACTCACCTTTGGCCAAACAGAAGAGTAGATTTAGTTTCAGATTCATTGTAAGAAGATGGAGAGCAGCAAATAACAATAGTGGTTCTGCAATTACCCCCTAGTGAATCTTGAAGGATTCTGGTCATTTTGCTATCACGGTATGGAACATATGTCTACAAAGAAAATGGTTAAATGATCAGTCATGGTTTCTCACACACATTTAATTTGTTGAAATACGAGCTATGCTTTTGCTAGGTGTAACTTCATCAGAAAGACATCAAATCCTACTTTAATTCATAAATAGTAGGACTGAAGATGCACGGGATGACATAAAATTGTACTTCTACGTTTGGCAACTTTTAGAACCCAGGAAGACTTTCAGTATGATGCTCGGGTCCCTCACCATTAACTGTAACTTATTAATCTTCACTGTCAACATAGTACAAGACCAATGGCCATCTGCAATGCACTGATGCAACTGGAGTAGTTTAAAAGACTCCAGGCATATCACAGAGATTGGTAAGAATTTCTGTGTAAAATCATATTCAGAGATGCAAACCTTTACCCTTCAAGTATAAAAGCACAAGAGGACACTTACACTGCTTTCAGCCAGCGCCGAGATGACATTTCCTAGAGCAGACAAAGACTTGTTGATGTTCTTGGCCTCATCCAGCACAGCACCTTCTGCTCCAGTTTTACTAACCTATACAATATTTCAGCACATTACTAAATGCATCTTCAAAAAACATCTTTCATGTTCAAGATAAAAGTGGAAAAATTACTTGAGCTTTAAGTCAGTCTCCCTGACTTTAGGAGATGCTCATAAGCAAGCTGCATTAGAATAAGCAAACTCTTCATCAGACTCTTTCCCAGATTCATTATCAATTTCTCATTCAAAAGTCAGTGTTTAAAAATGTTTCTGATATTTTACACTGAAGTGAACTTTCTCCTTGCAAAGGAGGTCTTTTTGTAGAAGACAAACATACAGTTAAAAATTCCTGTCAAATGAACAATTTCAAAAGTAGTTTGAAGTTTGTCAAAAAGATTGAATTCCTTAGAAGTAAAAAAGCATTATGAGGTCATCCTTAAAACCAAACCACGACCACATCCCCCAAAAAAGCAAACTATAGAAAACAAACTACAAAACCCAAACCACATACCACCACTACCCCCAGAAAACACAGAGTTTCCATTAGAAGAAATTTATGGGAACAGATTTCAGAGGCTGAATCTGACCTACATGAGTGATCCAGGAATTTAAGCAGCTATCAGCAGAAATGTGTGTGTGTGTGTGTGGAAAATCTAACCTGGCACCATTCTATTTACTTTAGCTCTTCTGCATCAAGAGCATAATTTGACTAACAGTTCTATAACCCTCCCTGTGTTATTTTCAACAGGCTGTGATCATGACTACAACTAAACAATTTTATTTCCCTGTGTTTAAACCAACTCAAGACATGACATTAGCAAACTTCATGTATTTCAAAAACACTGGGGAAACACACAAAAGTAAAATTTGAAGTAAACAGTGAAAGGAACTACAGAGAAAGGAGACCTGCAACCCAGCCCTTAAAAGTTAAAAAAGACTATGACTAAAGAAGGGTATTTCAGAATAAACACAGGATCAGAGACAACAATAAGGTCACAGAACAATGATCTAAGGAAAGACAACAGCCAGCAGAAACAAATGAAAAAAACTGAAGACAAAGACAGAAGAAAAGATGAAAAGAATGTCAAAAATCCAGCTCTTGAAAGGATAATTACAGTACATATTTCTTTCCTTGCTTTAAGCCACTGACATAGGAAAGTAAGCTGTCATTTTAACCAGTGTTAATCAGAATTTCAAGTTAAGAAACTTGGTATCACTATATGAGAAAATTCAGATATTCCACATCTCTAGAACTCTTTATTCCAGTACCTGGTTAACCCACACACCTGTAGACTTTTTTTGTGCTCTCAGATACCGAAACTGAACTCTACCCTATTTCCCCACCCTAGTCCATATTTACAAACCCTCACTGCAGAAATGCAGATCAGCTTAAAGTGGTAGTATTTAACAGCCAACCCAGCCTAGGATTCAGAAACCACATTTTAAAGTCAAAATTAACACACCTCAGAGATGACAACTGAACAACCAGTATTATACTAATGTAAAATACTTGACTGAAAAAAGAGTTTTTCAGAGCAGAAAAAGAAACTTATAATTACCTTCTCACTACCTGCCAAGTCCACAAGGTAAAGTTTTCCACTTAGTTTCTGTTCTGTTTGAGTATTCTCTTGCTTTACATTAATAAGAAAAATACTATGGCTTCGGGAGCTGTGTTCATTCATATCTATAATTCAAAATATACACACTGTCAGAAAGATTTGCACAACCCAACTCACTTAAAACAGCACCTTCCCACAGTGCAGTGAGAGATAAACAGCTAATGCAACTGTAAAGTGTAATCCCTCAATGACAATAGAACTAGAGGCAGCAAAACCAACAGCATCATCTAATTAAGTAACAAAGATCCAGTTTCCCTTGGGCTTCTATAAATACCCCATAAGCTCACTGATCAGGTTTGCTGGCCCGTCAACTATGGAGTTCACACTTCCAATTTACTTTATTAGAACTGAAAGCATATTTAGGTTTTGATACCAGAATGCTTTTCATAGACTTCCAGTGTATTACATTTTATCCTTCTGTGATCATTTGAACTAGATGGCCATAACCTTTCAGCCCTTTCTTGTACTGCCCCCTCTGCCAAGAAACATGCAGAGCAAACAAGACTTAATGAATTAAAATAATTCTTTAAATTCAACAACAGAATTCAAGCAGACTGCAATGTGAATGAGAATCTCTATGTCTTTTTCCACTATAACTCCCTCACAGACCTAGCAGGACTTGCTTACTGATGCCACAGAAGCAGCTCAACACAGAATAACACCCTTCTATCCAAATTTCTGCTACTTCTTCACTCAGTGTGGTCCCCACTTCAGAACCTTATTACCTAGGAGCAATGAAGTGGAAGTGAAGACAATCATTTCTTAAAAGGAACATCATATTACTAATTTTGATCTTTAACCAAAGAAATGAGAAGGAAAACCTTTTTTTCTTTATGACTGTATATTCTTTTTTTGAATAAAGAACTAAACACAGGAAGACTGTGAAACTCACCCTCAGTTTGGCTCTCAGAGATTTTTGGCAGTCACCTCAGTTGCGAAGAACTCAAGGATTTGCATGCACCTCATCTTTCCTTGTTTTTTTTCAACCCCTTCAGCTATTGGTGGGAATTTGGAGACCTGTGACAGGGTTCCTTGCAACTCAGTGACATGCTACTGCCAAAAATCTTGGGACGTTGGGATGTTGCTTAAGTTTGCACCATATCTGAATACACATTCTGACCAGCTGCTCTTGGAATATGTGACAGAATGGTCAGACTGTCAGTGAGCCAGTGCTTTATTTACAGATTTCTAGGTTAATTGAAATAGATTCCACAAACTGGGATTCAGCACTGTTACTAAAGCAGAACTACACATTTTTCTCCAGTGATTCAGAGCTCCTCACTGACCACTTACTTTCTCCTTTCAATCCAAGTCTAAGCAATCATCTAACAAGAAATTATTTGAAACACTTGTTTTGGAAAGACAGGCTGAAACTACTCATGTCAGACCCTTCCAGAAACCTGAATTGTTTAGCTAACTATTTTTGTCTTCCATACTTCCATACTATTTTTGCACTTCCACACCAGAAGCCACTCAATAAAGCACTAAAAGAAAACAAAAGATAATACTTACTTGTAACTGCTACATGTCGATTTGATTTTCCTTCATCTATAGTATCCATAACTTCTTCTGGACTACATACAAAACGCTCTGTGCAACCCTTTGGAAAACAAACGGGGGGGTGGAAGAGGGGTTGTAAAATGACACCACAATCCAGAAGTAAATGGTGTACACTAGAAGTGCAAGATGGAGATGTATCAGACTGATGCTCACCTTTACATAGGGAACTCTATTTTTGTCCTCATGAACAGATAAATTGGTCTTTGAAACTGGAAGAGAAAGAGTTCCAAACCTGAGGCACGTATGATTTCATTGCAAAATGAATGAATGCACATGTGTACAATGCATGGCTGAGTCATAAATGTTACCTCTCAGCAAAACTTCATAAAAACTTAATATACAAGAAAGCACCACTACTGCAACTTTGATAATATTATAAAGATGAGCTCCATGCTTTCCCGTTTTGATGTACCCTTATCATGTACAGGCTATTAGCATAACACATACTTAAGTATCCTAAGGGGTTTTTCTTTAATAGTTCTCTCCAAAACAATTTACTTTCTATGTTCAGTACAAATAAAAGGCTTACCATCCAAAAGGTCCCTTATTTTATCCAAGTATATTTCAAAATATGACACCTAGAAGTAGGAAGAGGAAAAAGAGATACATCATCAGAAAGCAAAAATGCCTTGCTTTTCGATCACGAGGATCCAGTCTGACTACTGTGACCTCCCACAAAACACCACATCCAGCTCAAGTTCTTACGGCCGAACTAAATACACCAGGTTTGATCAAAAGCTTCAAACACTGTCAACGCTGCCAGAGGTTATCAGGATAGCTACCATCAATGTTCAATGGAAACAAACCTAAACTGTTAACATAATTCTTCTCTAAGAAGAATCATTTACCTCAGAAACAACTCAGCTTATCATGTTTCCAAATTACAGGCATTTGAAACAGATACAGAATATCCATCTACCCACAGATTACCTTCCACTTTTAATATGGAGTAAATAAATAAAAATTATGAAAAGTTTACCTTAATATGAAATTCAAGATTCTCATCCATGGAGTAAATATAATTAAAAATATCTTGCACTATTCTTGGAATAATGCCCATTCCATCTGGGTCATGAAGCTTCCCCTTATTAGAAAAGATAACAATAAAATTAAACATTCATATTGAATCCAACATCACAAACAGTATACGAAGGCAAAGCAACTGGTTCCAGTTAACAAATTAAAGTGCTGGTGGATATGATGCACTTATTCTGTCTACAAAGCAAAGTCTTGACTACCCATTTAGCCCCAGCATTCACCAGAAGTGAAAAGAACAGCCTCAGAACACTCCCAAACTACTACAAGTGCAAATATGCTATTAACATCATTCTTGCATTTCTCATCCTGCTACTGATTGCTGAAAAAAATACACTAATTGCCAATCTCAGCCCTAAAAACAATAATGGGGTATAAAAATGTTGTAGTGGAAAGGGAAAGAAAATGAAAATTGCAAGAAGAAAACAAGCAGACATCTTATTTCTAGAAAGGTAAGACTACTGCCATGCAAAGATGTGACAGTGACATTAAAATTGTTTTAGTACTTCTTACTTCCATAGTGTGTGTCTTTCCAGATGATGTTTGCCCATAAGCAAAGATTGTTCCATTGTATCCCTCGAGTACATCTAAAGGGAAGGAGTATTTTCATTAGCGTTCATTTCCTTCTTTTAAAGAAAAGTCAAATTAAATAGAATGTAAGCAGACAGTTCCTAAAACGTCCAGCAAGTTAATTCACTCAGTGTTTGGGAACCCTGTGCTAGAGCTAGGGGGAGGAAGTGTGTTTCTCCCTACCCCTTTTAATGAATTATGCCATCATCAACTGTCTTAGAAGCTTCCTGTATTAGAAGCACCCGTTTCTTCAACCAGAAAATTCAGGAATTCACAGTCAGGGACAAAAAGGAAATTGATACAATTGCCAGGCTAAACAGATAGTCTTTGATATCTTAGAAGAAACAACCATGAGAATGCCATTGTATTTTTTGTCTTCAGGGAAGTTTAATTATCCAGTTGTGATGAGAATGAGCTATGCCCTAAGCATCAAGCATCTTAGGCTTCTCTTCCAAATGATGAATGAACCAAGCCAAAGTTTTAGATTAAGAGGTGACGGGCTGGTGGGTTGCCTTGTTCATGAAAGAGTTACTGCAGGATCACATCCTGCAGGCAAACCTTTATTTTCCAAAAACAAGTATGAGAAGATACTCCCAATGGGGAGGTCTTTGCCATTCCATCAGACCTATAAATCCATTTGTCTCACCACTAGTGTTCATTTGCCACTTGATGTAGCACAGCCTAGAAATGCCACACAGAAATCAGAGTTTTACACTGAGAAAAGGGGCAGCATTACAATTCTTAGTTCAATTCCAGTTTTTAATGAGCAGACTTTTGATCTAATCCTGATTACTATTTAACTTATTAAAGGGTTCAGTACTTGCAGCAGCGTGAATTTTCCACAGCAATCCACTCTTCTAATGATCAAAACCCCCCTACATTTACCAAATATTCTCCTGTCACTAGCAGTTGATATTTCAGGGGTCTCTGACAAGACTTTGTAAAGCTGTTTTGAAAGTTGTGTCAATTATTATTGATGTCCTCAGGAAATGAATCAATGTTATTTGCAAGAAAGTAGCTACTTGCTTACTACAGGAACTTACTGTGGCGCATCCTTCTTTGTGATAAGACTTGATTTTCTAGAGGTACTAGGACAGTTCTGACAATTCAATTTTGGAGAAACTGTACACCCTGACATCCACAGCAAAAACTTGTATTTCACAAGTTTCATTTCCACTTATAATCCTGCAAACAATCTTATGTATGATGTTTTTCACCAATAATTTTTTTTGGGGACAGATAGACAACACACCTCAAACCTATTAATAAGTGTTATTTTGATTAATTTCTCACAAATTGCTTTAAACAATTATTGCACAGAACTGAAAAAAAAAAACCTCAAAACATAACAGGTAAACGTTATCAAGTGTTGCAATCGACTGAAACAGCAGGTTAAGCATTGACAGGATTTATTAGCTCAACTACAGGATGATTTTATACTGCTTCAATCCATGTTGGTACTTATTAAACATGCAGAAGATAAAAGGCAGCAATAGAAGTATCAGTTTTCAACACTGAAACCCACATGACCATGAGACATTTTCTTATGGTAAAGCTGCTCTTCCACCTTACCTTTGACAATCTTTTTAGCACAGTCATTGTATACTTGTTCCTGTGATGTGTTTGACTGGAAAACACGGTCAAATATATATGGCTTGGACTGCAAAAAAATAAGAAGAGACAGAAGAGTCATTAAGATGCTGTTAGTGGAACTGGAAGGTGTTTGTTCATATAGTTTAGAAGCATCCTATATGTCTCAGCCCAATCTTCTATTTTAAGCACATGAAGACTGTAACAAGGAAATCAGCTTATACAGAGTTGCCTAAATCTTCATATGCTTGCTTACAAGTAAGGCCTTGAATTAAATACACTTGGTTTCAAAGTGTTATCTAAATAGTTCTCCAAAACTATTCTGCCACATGACCTTAAGGCATTTCATTTACAAAGTTAGCCAATGCCTGGTCTGTACATCCAAGAACCCCTTATTCTCTCCTACTCTAGTGGCAGGTTTACTATGGTAAACCCAAACTATTAAAAACAGCTTATACCCCATGACACAGAGCATCTGTCTTGGTATATTTGTTAAAAAAAACTCACACCAAAAAGAAACATTCAGCATAAGAACTATTTTGTCATACATAATATCCTTAAATTAAAGCTACCCCAACAGAAGAAAAGGCCATGTTGGAAGAAGGGAACATTTCGCGACTCATTTAGGAAAAACCTGTATGAGGAAGCTCTGACAGAATTTTGAGAGGAATATTGTACATTGCTTTGTTTTAAAAAAGATTTCCACAGCAGTTCCGAGTAGCTGACAATGCATTAGGATACAAACTATTATGCTCCTACAAAGACTTATACCTTACAAAGTTCAAATTTTTGTAGCACTTTCAGAGTTTGACTTTGTAGGCAGACAAGCAGATGGGCAAAGTCTACAAAGGACTTAGGTCAGTTACCATTGTTCAACTCTCTGCAACAGTTAAGTGTTCCATTTTGCCTAAATTTAATTCATTATCACCCTCCCCCAAGGATATTCTGGAACTGCCTCTCTGGCAAAGGAACAAGTATAGTTTCCATCTTTCATCCGCCCACCACATTTCCCTTCCCCAACCTGACCTTCCATTTGTCTTTTAACAACGTCTAGCACCACACCAAAAAAAGCTTTTTTAGATTCAACACATATTTATCTGTGTAGAAACCTTGAATTCAGACAGAGGAGCTCCCTCTTGGAAAACAAAATTAAGTGTTCACTGTATAAATAAGCTCAAGAAACCACATGACTCAGTAGGCAGAAACTATCCCTAAGGTGCTGAAGTCTGTCAGAACACTTGTTTAACAGCAGGGAAAGCACAAACCTCCTCGATTACTCATTTCAGCTTCGAATACACCTCAAATCCCTCTGTTCTACAGGTAGAATTGAGGCCATTACATACACCAGGAGACAAACAACTAACAAATCCTAGTAACCCCGAGGTAAGAAAATGAAGACTGGGAACACATTATACAAAGAGGAAGTCACTAAAGAAAGGAGGACACCAGCTACACATTTTCTTTCTCACTAGAAGCTGTAGCTTCAAAAAGCCTCCAATTTCACAGATGTCAATCAGCTACATCACAAAACATTAATCAGATCTGTTTCATGCTCAAGCGCATATTTATATTTATATGCACAAAATGATTCCATTTCCATTTGGAGCATCATATTTACCATTGCACGTTGGAAAAATATAGTGAGAAAAGAAATAGTGTCCAATGTCACTATAAACAATCCACGCGGCATGAGAAATTTGTGTGTTTGTGCTTGTCAGATTTAAACCCTCCTTCAAATTATTGCTCCAGAAAGTACATAGATGAAAATTATTTTAATTAAATTTATTTTAGAAGAATTAGGGAAAGTTCCTGGATACAATCTTCTGACAGTCTATGGAGCAAGTGTTAACAATATTCACTGTTTCTCATAGATCCCAACATATCTGATCTTTGCTGCTGCCAGCAAAGCATGACAACAATGGGAATGGAAAAGTACATTAAAATGGCAACATTATTTTGCATAGTATGTGTTTGAATGTATACATACACATCATTGTGTATTTATATATTACTACAGAATATTTCTGATGCCAAAGAGCAGGAAGAAGGAACTGTAGGCACAACCTGCACTAATCTGCAACCATCCTGCAGTCTACAGGTATTTGCAGCACGTTCTAAAAAAAAGCTTCCCTTCTCTACATTTTTAAACAACGTTTAGAGGGATTTGTTTTGTTTTTAATTATTCTGCCAAGCAAAGGTTGACTGAATTGAACTATTCTTTTTCTGTGTTGAAGAAAAATGTTACTTATTTGAGAGCAATCTGCAGACGCAGAATACTTTTAGACTATCTACTCTCCAAATGCCACTGATCTGCTTCCATAAGAGAGAGTCAAATTACAGCATCTCATACAACTACAGTCTCTCTTGTTTTACAGAATGTTAATATAAAGAATATGATGAAAGCCATGGACTAATAAGTACAGGAAATGAAGCTGCAAGAACTTTGCTCAGGCAGTAATGCCTTTAATTGATCTTGTTTATTTATACAGTGAAAGCTGTTAGGCACATGGCAAACTCCAAGTTCCCTCAAGTTAACAACTGCTACAAAAATAGCCACAAAGTTTAATAATTCTGGCCAAAAATATCCTCACAAGGAGTCCTGTTGTCGCTTGTCACTTCTCCATCCCTTGCAGGTGGAAAGTGTTTGTTTACATGCCCTCAGTATTACAGGTTTCTATATGAAGCCACAATACAACCTCAAAGCACTCAAAAATGCCATTACATATTTCCCTCCCAGGTCACAGTACTTTTATCACACCTATGAAAGCCCATATTAGACATGTCTCTGTTTCATCATCACCAAATCAATATCTAACCAAGTAGGTTTAGGCAAGCAGGTTCCAGGATGATTATGTTTCAAGAATACAAATTACACCCACTCAGCACGATTTCACATCTTTGACATCTGCAATGCTACGTCTTATCACTTCTCTTTACAGTCTACTTTCTGCTGTAAACAAAGCTAAAACAGTATTACACAGATTACCATGCCCTGGAAAACCTCCTCATTACCTTTAAGAGATTAATCAAGAAAGATTAAAGTGGCAGATATTTTTTCTATACCAGATGCCTTTTCTTCCCCAAGCAGTAAACAATCAAATCAAACGATGAAGACACAAAAGGTCCAAGCAACGTTACCACACAGTGTCCACAACAGGCACAGCAGTAGTGTCAATACCAGGGTAAGAGGCTGCTTTGACAGACTCCAGAAATCTTCAGCAGATTCTGCTCAAATTTCATTAAATACTTAACACATATGACCTATAAGCAACACATAAAATACCAAGAAACAAGCAGAGCTTCTAACTTCCTCTCTGCAGGTAAGTCAGCTCCTTGCCTAGCATTTCTTCTGTCAATAGTCAACCACAAGACAACTGCAGGTCCTACAGCTGCCTGTACTGAAGGTATGTGGTCTCACAGCAAAAACTTTGCAACTGTTCTAACAGCCCTCAAAAAAGTACATTTGCCAACATGATTTAGCAGAAGTTACACTGAATCTTAATAAAGGGCTTACGTAGAAGTACACAGTTCCACAATTATCTTGAAGACTAGTTACCCATTATACTCATAAAAGGATGCTCAACTCACCTAAATTATACAAAATTTAAAGCATGCATGAGTCTCTTTGGAAAAGTTTTTAAGTCAATATCTTCAATGAGGACTATGGAAAAATCTGCAGTCACAACTACACTGAATTCTTACCTCAAAAGTCAGAGAAATATTTAAACTTATCTCCATAAAAGAAATTGTAAAAAACCTTCAGACTGCTATTGCAACTTTCCATAAACTACAGAACTGGTTATTCCTAAGAGCACCTGAGTTCACCTTACTTTTTATGCATTAATATCTTAAGCTAAGTCAGTAGTGAAAATTTACTTGAAAAAAATCAGTAGCATATTTTTCTACCACAATATATCCAGCAGCTCTTCACCGCTTTTTGCTGGAATGGACAGTTAAACCCATGTCATACTTACCTATGTCAGCTTATTCTCAGTGAAAGGCTGAAGTAGCACACAATGGGCCTATTTTCCCTTTTAGTTCTGCATCTTTATCAAAGACTGTTCTCCCCATCAGTGCAAAGTATGTTAAAAGAATAATCCCACATGGAATAATTTCTGGAAAGTATGATGCCAAATACCTGACTCAGTTCTTCCTGTTACTAAGCTAAGGTATTGCTGCTTTGACACACCTGAGTCCAACACTGCAAATCGGTGAAAAGGCACAGTTACAAATTAGTATTTTACTTTTAGGATAAGGAAAGAGGATTTTCTTCTTGTCCTAGCTCCATGCACACAAAAGTGCAGCTGATACAGAACAGTTAGTGGATCTCAGCTCTCTTTGTCCTATTTTCCTTATTTCTGTGTAAATACTGCAACTCAGGTATCAACTTTTCCAGCAGTTACTTATTGTTACAGAATGACTAAAACATGATTTTATTTAAAATATTGTGACTAGAAACTCAAATTTCCAGCACCAAAAAGGGGAATAATTTTGGAATAGGAGTTTCTGCCAAACTTGGCCTTAGTAAAAAGTTTTTTCTAAAGAAAAAAGCAAACATTCCTGGCATACAAATGGTCACCAAATTTCAGAACAATGACAACAAAAAAACCCAAAACCAAACAAGTATGAGTGAGGTGTTTCTAAGCAAGTGGCACAGCAGCCAGGGAGAACAGCTCTCCCTTTACAGATTACTGTAACATAGAATATTTGCTTTCTGTTAAATCATCACACCAGAATCATCTGAAAAGCATCTTTGTTATTTACCACTTAATGGAATGAAGTAAGAAAAAAAAATAGAGAATAACTCTGGAAGAATAGTATTATTTCAGCTACAGATTGCAATTTCCCATTCATGATTAAGGTTGCACTGTAGACATGAAACATTTTTATCTATGTGTCTCTAACAAAACAGTGCCTTCCTCCATGTTAGCAAATAATAGTAACTAAAAAGTTTAAGAAGGTATCTTGCTTCTTGCATTTATACAGTCCAGCACAGCTTTCAGCAACACATAATTTACCTTTCCCTTCTGAAAAATCTGCTGCCAAAAGCTGCAGTAGTAGCAAGTGATCTTCATTACCTGATTCTAACATAACTTAAATCTATCCTTGCTCTCATTTATGATCCAACACTAGTTTAAAAGACCATGAAAAAGAAACCTAAATGTCTCAAGCTCTTTCCAGGATCACAGGGGTTACGTCTTAACATTAAAAAAACCCAGCACTCTAAACAAAAATGAAAATACAGACAGGTAGCCAAGATTCTTTCTTAAAAGTCATAGAAATAAGGAATACACTGTGATCCCTACTAAACACATTTGGACAACAGAGGCATACTGCCCATTTTTGTCAACTCCCATAGCACCTCACCACTTCAGCCACTGGATAGTACTGGTTTTGGTTTAGGCTTCAGTAAGAAATCCCTGAGTATTCAGCAGTCTATCTTTGGGGCAGTTTTAAGATGAGCAAGACTAGGTATAGATGTTTTTAAAAGATTTATAGATGCGCTATGCAGAACTATAAAGCTACTCAGTTGCAAGTAGTTTTATATTTGAAAAAATAAAGTACATAATCCTGTATCAGATTGCTATTCCTCCCTGTTACATCTTACTCAAAAGCCTGAAACCCATGAGCAAATTGCTATCAATTTTTGTATACAGGTATATTTCTAACGTTTAACATCAAAGTCAGATACTCATAATGAGTCACCCTATTATCTATTTTAACAAAATCTTTATATTTAATTAACAGGAAGAGACATTAGGAAAAAATAGTTAATAGTATGGAAAGAGTCCACCTTGAATTAATAATTTAAAAGTTCTTTACTAGTTAAAAAAGATTCAGAGTCTGCTCTTTAAAACAGATCAACACAGTATGTCCCCTCAAATTGCTGTTACACACTAGTTACAGTTAAACAAGTATTTTATCTAACACAAATCAAAATGACTCACTTGTCCAGAAAGACAACGATAACATTAATTACATAGGAGCTAGGAAGAAAAGGGAGGATAGCTAGCTCAGAGATGACAGAAAGGAGGAGGGTTTGGATATAGTCACTGATTTTCCTCCACACCCTCCTCCAGAGGAATCAAATCTGCAGTCTGGGGTAAGCCCTGCTTCCGCTGCCTCCCAGTTTTCAACTCCCATCTACCATTACAGGCAACTCCCAACTGTTATTAAAACAGCCTTCACTGTTCCAGACTAAGACAACACAGAAGGTGCAAGTCCTCCAGGAAGCTGAGGAAAGCAGCTATAAAAAAACCAGAAGCGGCTTAATTACTGTTCAACAGGCAGCCAATAAGGGCAGAAATGAAACAGCCGGAGTAACCAAACAAAGCTTTTCAAGGAATGTTTTTAGTAACTGTTTCATGATGACTGTTTCTGTTACTATCCTTCCAAGGGCAATTCTGCAACACAGAAACACAAGCATGGCTGGCTACTCGGGTTAGAAGGTGCCTAAATTTGTAAAAAGTTAAGCTTGCTAAAAAAAACCCCAAACAAACAAACCCAAGTTAAAGTAATTATCTCAATAGTTTTAGAGGGTTATTAATTAAGTAATGACTTTGAGAGCAATGACTTTGTCCTATAACCACCACTATAAAAACAAAATCACAAATTATCAATACTTCATCAAGATTTTGTGAAACAGGACACAAATACTGTCACTGCTACCCAACCTAATAATTTTGGGGCATTTTTCCCGTAAGTCTGACAGAGCATGTACTGGACCCCAGGACCACTGGGGAATTTTTTGCTGCGATTTTTACCAATGCAGAAATCACCAAAGTAGAGCTGCCAACAATAACCATTAACCCTGGGCAGAAAGCCCCATGTGATCCCTCAGGAGCACACCATCAGACTGTTCTACTCAGACATAGGCACAATTTACATTTCAGGTAATGTTAAAGCATACTTAAAGAGTACTTTAAAAATATAAGCTTTTGTTTATCCTAGGACTAATGAAAGAAAATGTGGAAAATTTATCTTTTTTAAGTCAGAAAACATCAAGGTTTCTAAACTAAGCTGCGGGTTTTAAACAGATTATGCAGTGTCACAATGAATGGGCATTCACTGATGAAATGAGATCATTTGCTCTAGTTAAATTTTCCATTTTCCAGGATTGGTTCCTTACTCTGAGTTTACCTGTACAACTTCAGGAAGAACAGATATAGTCCAAGAGAGTAACTTGCCAGCTGAAATAAGCCCAAATTACCTCATTTCAAAAGCATGCTATCGTTCTTGTTGCTCCAGACTCAAGGAATTCCATATTTTATTGACAAACTCATCTGAATATTAACACACTAAAGCACTAGTATTCACTAACTAATAAAAAAAATATTTTATTAGATCACCTCCTGTAATTTCAGATCATTTGCAAAAAAGTTATTATTGGCAGCCTCAAAAAACCAGAAAAAACAGGAAAAAAACCACCAAAATTTGAAGACAGATAACCGGCATTTAAATTATTGTCAGCAATGTAGAACCAGCACCGTCTCTCTCTCAAGAAAGATATTTACATGAATACAAACAAGTTAACAAAAATAAAACAAGCATTAGGACTAATGTGTGTTTATACAACACCAACCAAACGAGGCAGTAAACTACTGTACTTCATTTTTATATTCCAGTTCCACTTCGTAGCTAAATATGACCCTCTGAACAAAAAGTAGAGGATTATCTTTTCCCCTGTAACATCCAGATTGTTTTATAACAGGCCTTGTACCTTACAAGGAGACTTCACTTAAAACACATTTACAACCGTGCAGCAAGGCAAATAGTCTGTTTATTCTGATTTAACAATAACAAGAAGTTGTTCGCTGAAGGCTGATGTACAGATCGCAAGCACCAGCGCGCTGGAGCCTGCACTGTTGTGCTGCATTTCTTCCCCAAAACTCTGCGCAGACCATTACCCGGCGGCAGCTCCCACGCGTGCATTCGGAGCGGGATTTAGCGGTCACATATCCCGGACAGTCCGGGGACAGCCCGGCCGCGGGACTCACTGCGGGACCCGCCTTCACTCCGCACCTCGTCCCTCGGCTGCTCGCCGGAGCCTTTGTCAAAGGTCTC
>VXAY01006465.1:1768371-1805871 GCA_013399855.1 Oxyruncus cristatus
GGCGGCGCCGCCCGCGGCCGCTCTTGGTGTCCTGCTGCACCTGGAATCGTGGAACCACGGAACTGAGTGCCAGAGAATCACAGAATTGTAGAATCATCAAGGTTGGAAGAGAACTGTAAGATCGTCCAGTCCAGCCGTCCACCCAGCACTACCACTAACCACTGAACCACATCACCCGGCGCCAGATCCAGACACCTCTTAAACACCTCCAGGGATGGTGATTCCACCACTTCCCTGGGCAACCTGGCACCGCCTCGGCTCCCTCAGCATAGAGCAGCCACACAGAATTACTGAATCAGCAAATCAATTAGGTTGGAAAAGACCTCTGAGATTATTGAGTCCGAGCTCTGACTGACCACACCACCATGTCACTTATGTCATCATGTCACGGCACTAAGTGCCATGTCCATTCTTTGCTAGAAACCTCCAGGGATGGTGACTCCATCACCTCCCTGGGCAACCCATTCCAATGTCTAATCACCCTTTCCATCAAGAATTTCTTCCTAATGTCCAACCTAAACCTCCCCGGTACAGTTTGAGACTACATCCTCTTGTACTACCTCTAGTCTACTACTGGGAGAAGAGACTGAGCCCCACCTGGCTACAACCTCCTTTCATGTACTTTTAGAGAGTGATAAGGTCACCTCTGAGCCTCCTTTTCTCAAGGCTGAACATCCCCAACTTCCGCAGGCTGCAGTTATCAGGCTGCAGGGAGGGATGAGACCTCTCCCAGGCATAAGGCACCAACTCATCCTCATGGGGCTCCTGCCTCAGCCCCGCTGACAGCTGGTGTTGAAGAGATGTCGAGACATGGCCCTGTCACGAGCAGAACTCCAAGCAGGGCAGTGCTGGGGAGAGCCAGGCTCTGTATGTGTGACAGAAAACTGAGAGGCTGGGTGTGAAGTAAAGGCTTCAAGTGGGCAGTTGAGATAGAAACCTATGATATTTGTAGATTTTTTTGATTTTGTTTCTTTTCCTGGCTCAGAAAGGGAAAAAATCCACATCCATGAGGTGTTCAGAGATGTCAGGGAGCTGCCAGTGTCTGCTAAAGTTTCTGTGATCCTCATTCCCTGTGTGTCTCTTGGAGGTGGAATCCAGAGAGTGGGATCAGAGCCCACAGCAGCCCACAGCTCTTGGTGTCATCCCCAGGGATGGAGTCTCTCACAAGCTCTTCATCCCAATTTACAAAGAAAAAAAAAGCCTGCACAGTAATTAGTTTAAGCTTAGTTTATTACAAGTTTCACTAATTTATTACAGGTGATCTAATTTTAATCAGTCAAAACTTACTGACTGTGTCTACACAAAAATCATCAGGTGCACCATTCTGATAGAGATTTCCAAGAGTCTCACGACTTTACAACTGTGTCTTACATCCAGACATGAACTTTCAGACTGGAACAAAGTACAGACTCGCAGCTTGGCTAAGTTCAGTCAGTTTCGTAGCAGAAATCATGACTTGTACTGGAAATTTTTCAAATAGCCTTGAAGTTAATTTAAAAAAAAATAGAAAAAAAAATTAAGGAGCCTTTATCTTAAATTAGTAAACTTTAGTAGGGCAGAATGACTCAGAATAGCAGTGTCCTTCCCTTAAAAGTGTTCTTTTTTTCATTAAAAAAAGGGAGGGGGGAAATATTATGGATTTTAACAGGGACCATTTTCAAGACTTCTTAGTTCAGGGATTTCAGTGCTGTGTTTTCACTTAGGATAGGTGTGCAAGGCAAGCACAGCTTCAAAACTGCTCCACATGACAAAAGAATTACCTAAGAATCTAGTTTCATCTATAGGTTCTTTTCGCACAGTAATACAAAAAATATTTCTGTACCTAGTTTATCTTATGAGGTAATCTAAGCCTTCTAAATTGAGGTCATGTAGTAACAAGTATATTTTTCCGCTGTGATTAAAAGTGCTGCAGGACTGTGCTGTGTTAGGCAGGGCAGCAACAATTACACATCCCTACCTACCAGCAAATGTGGAAATAGTTGTCTGGAAAAGCCAAGATGTAGGCTCAGTCTGTAGAAGGTGCAATGCTGCTCCACATCATCTAGCATATGAGGTATATATAGATATCTCTCTCCAGTTCTGTTTGCCTGTGTTTTCAATAAAATTTTTTAAACATAATTATTATTAGCCTTTATGTGTCAGAAAGCCTATTTCTGTTGATTGCTATTTTAACATCTCGGTTACGGAAGAAAGCTCATAATGACATGATTCTCAAGAAAATAGATGCTTGGGCTTGCTTACCTTTTCAATTTTACATAGCAGACACAAAGACAACACAGACACATGCGTAGGAAATTACTCATTGCAGCTATGTTGAAACAGAAAATGACAGCATGTGAACGCTGTAGAAAGGACTGCCCACTGTGAAGATGTTGGGTCTGTGCAAGCTCATAGGAGAACTGGCTGAGGGTGTCACATCCTGGCTGTGGGAGCCTTTGCTAAATGAGATCTGCTGAACTGCATCCTCTCAGATCCCTTTCAGGGACTCTGTCGTGAAGTTTCTCTTCTCTGATCTGCTGTTCAAAATAGCAACCGTTCCTTGACATGACCTACTTAAGGTCTGACAACGAAGCAGTGTGCTCAAAGAGGGCAGTGTGTTATCTCTGCTGGCGCCAAGATGTGTCAAAACAGCAGTCTTGAGGACTTGTGTTTAAAGATGCAGTCTCGTGAGACCAGGGCAGAGACCAAACATCCTGATGAATTTCCCATTTTATCGCAATTACAGAATGCTCTTTCTTTGCTAGTTGGGAATGTATTCACTGTCTTCTATGTTGTTATGTAATGTCTGTAACATAAATTTTTTGACACTTAGGATAAAAGACTCTGTTTAAAAGTAATATATTGTAATGAGAAAAAACGGTTTATCAGTTATCATAAAAAGTGAATCCTGCTGTTTGATGTTTAAGCTTGGTATGCTCATGTAAATCAAATACATTTTCTTTATCTGACAAATAAGTTTGGTAAAGTTTCTCAGTAAAGACCAATGTATTTTTTTGTAGTAGTTTATGTAAGGAATTTGTGTTTGCTAGTTCACTAACCGTGTTTCTTTCCCTTTATGATCTGTGCAATAAACCTCTGCAAATTCTTTTATGATTTACAGCTCCTTTAGATCTTCAGTCTTTCCCAGCAATAAAAGCATGTTAAGCAAAGGGAACTGGCAAACCTGAGCCTATATCTGGATAATGATGTAATTAACCACCAAAATTACTCCAGCAGAGCAAAAGTGATCTTGATTTGGTCGTAACAGAACATTACATATTTGAATAAATCTTTAAACCAGGTGTTTGTGGAGAAGCAAATTAAAGCTGCTTCCTCCTGCCCTTTAAAGAATTAAATTCTGAGATTCATCAGTTGACAGCACTTGTTGACATTCAGTGTGCCTAAGGCAAACACAAGTGCTCTTCTCATTTTAATTTGCAATGTGCTGGGAAAATATAGCACATGACTTCTGAGAATTTGAGGTGCATTCCAGGTCAATTTTATTCCAAATTTGCAAGTCAATTTGTAGGACAAAAGAGTGATTAATCTGTTAGATACAGTGTACCTCAAAAAAAGTTCTTTATTGCTTGTAACACAGTCTGTAAATACAGGCTATTAAGTTCACTTACGAAGTCTAGAAACATTGCTTGACACCGTAAAAGTATAATTAAAATTAACAAAATTGTATGGTTTAAACAGCTTTTATAAATATATTTTAAATAATATAAATATATTTTAAGTCTCTTTACCAACAGACTGTGTCTAGTCCGCTCAATAACTTGAGGAACTCAATAACTGATTGAAGGCTAGAGTGTGGACGTCAGTGGCCTAAGATACTGTTGGAGTCCAACTAGATTATTTGAAGCTCTCATCCAGTTACAAAATTCGAAAGTTTCTTTTCATTGCAGCAAACAACAGGATGTGGGATGTATCTCCTGTCTCCATCAAGTTTAGGATTTTGTATGAACTAGACAGATGAAATGTATGTTAAGGATATTTCTGCTTCTGCTTCTGATACATGTTAACTTCTTAGCAAAAATAGAAGTAATTCTAAAGATCAGTTTTGTTTTACTTTTGAACTGGAAATGCATAAAACCTGAAAACCCTCTAGTTTGTTCCCAATCACCAAGATCATATTTAATTATTTCTAATAGTGATAGACTAATTGAAAGCAAAACCAAGCTCTGGGAATATTGTCACATTTTAGATGTTTAGTTCAGCTAATTTGTGCAAATTCATGCAAAAAAAATTGTCTGCTCAGTACCTAAAGCATTGATTCCAATTCTCTTTGAAGAAGGAACACACTTTTGGATCTTTTTTATATTTTTAACCATTAAAATCATCCAGCATATGTAGTCTGAAACATCCCGTCATAAATCTCTATTCTCAGTTGGTTTTCATCATTTTTAACCCTTATTAAACTTACCACTGGATTGTATCTTAGTTTCTGTGTCTAGACAATGGATCTTTAGCAGGCTTTCCTTTTACAGTCAATCTATTTGATGTGGGAGCCAGAGCTGAAGGCAAGAAGTATGACTGTCTTGAATTCAAGAAGAAGCTGCTTTATTCACAGAAGGAAACAAGAAAAGTAGTCAGGATAGAAGCGGAAAACTGGAAGAGACGATTTTGGGAACACAGTAGAACCAGGCAGAAAAGGCTGTGATTTCTGCAGGAGTTCTTTCAGAATCAAGAGTTGGATCTAAGATCCCTCGCTTCTCAGTGTCAGAAAACAGATGTGGAACAAGCAGGTGAGGGACACTATAGCTACCACTCTGGTCTAGTTCAACAGAGCTACCATCTTGCCTTTCTTCTTGTTTATTAATTCTTGCAACTAACCAGCCAAGCTTGTCATGCTTTTATCAAACAGACAAAGTCAGAATCAGTTTAAGATGGGGTTTGCCTCCCACTGATACTGTTCTGAAAAATTATACTGGCTAGACCTTTTTGTCCAGTTCATGCATCAAAAGTTGCTGGGGGGTATGACTGTTGAAGTAAACTGTGTTTTTCCTAGTCCCTACACACACACACACACACACACACACACACACACACACACAAAGAGATTGCAAAAGTCATGTTTATTTTTGTAGGTGTCATTCTGTTTAGAAAGATGATCATACACAACTTTTTACTCAACAAATTTGACATTTGCTTATACTCAAATTCATGTCTGAAGTCTACTGGCAAAATTACATTTTATTTCTCTCTACTTTATAGGGTTCTCTCTAACCCTATAAACTCTGCAGAAATAATGCTGGAGGAGAGGAATCCAACCCTTTTTCTAGTTCTTTTATCCACAGAAATTTCTCAATTCTGATATTTATCACTGGTGACAGTACATGAGATAGGCAGAACAGAGCTGACTTTCAGAGTTCAGTCTGAAACTGCCAGGCTGAAAGTGATTTTTTTTTTTCTGTGCTGAGGAAATTTATCTGGCAATGGTAAATGCATCATTCACGGTGGTTGAGAGGGTGGGACAACTGTGCTTCAGAATTAACCTTTCATGTGAAGTTCCTGCTCATCTCACACAGACTCACCATCCTGACTTCTAATCTTCCCATAAATGGATAAGTGCTGCCCTAGGTGAAGGGAGTGAGAGGACATGGGGGGAGTGTGTGCATGCACAAGCATTTTTCATAGTACAATTCACATAATTTTCTCCATCTCTTTGGTCACATTTTCACCAAGCTTATTTACCATGCTAGCCATAGGATATAGTAGAGAGCTTTCATCAGATTTTCTAGCAGTTTAGTAAAAGTCTTCCTTCTATTTTTTTTTTTTCTCTTCCTAATCTGGATGTTTGCCAGGTCTTACGACATGGATTTAGTATGTGGGAAAGCAGCAGTTCTTAGTGGTTATTTAGAAGCTTTAATGCTAAAGTGATGATTTAGCACACTAGGAGTGGCTGAGTAAAGAAAAAAAATCAGGTAAGAGATGAGACAGGTACTAATCACTTTTTGGCAACATCTGAAGAGCTTGTGTCGTCCTAAGTAAACTTCCATGTCATCCATATTTGATTCATGAAGGTGGTCACTTTTCAGCTTTTATATAGCTCTATCCTGTCTATCCAGCCCTGTAATGGTTTTCCCTGATACATTTGTTGCTTTCCCAATGTCCAGCAGGCATCTCAAGCAGTTCAAGGAAAGTATAGCTACTAATAAAGCCTTTCTTGCCCCATAATGTTTAATTGTTCCTTAAGTGCCTTCTCAGCTTTAAAGATCATTGGGTTTGCATTCCATGATTTGTATGGCATTGCCTCTCTTCATTATCTGCCCTCGTCTCTGCTCATGGTGCCCTATCCTCTTTTCTTTGGTAGTGATGATGGGATACAGTTTTTCTCTTTGTCCTAGAGTTGCCACAATGCTTTCTATTGCATCACTCCAGTTACCAAATTGTCTGGAAGAGCTGCTTCTGTCATGATGCCTACCAAAATGGTGAATAACATGTGCAAAGACAAAAGAATGATGAGAACAATTTATGAAACCCCGTTCATTTCTTATATTTAGAAGACATGGATTAATCTTAAAAGCTAGTAATCCTTTTGACTGTGGTACTCTAAGTTTGTCTTCTTCACTACATATCAACAACCTTGTTGTTTTCCTAATGGTTTGTAGAAAATTATAAGAGATTGTCAGAAATACAGAAAAAAAAATAGAATAGAGGAACTGAAATTGCCTTGGTGATTCCCACGCCTCTTGAATAATTTTATTCTGATCTGTCCATATTCATCTCTTTCAGAAACAATAGTATCATCATTCCTGCAAAGAAAGCTTCCTTCCTTGGTTACAGCTGTGAGGACGTGGTTTGTACTTGGGTGGAAAAATAAGGAAATGGGTTCTTCATTTGGTATAGTCTCCATTTTTGAAATTCCCAAAAAGCATTAGACTTGTCACAAGCTGAAAGGGTAGGATATATAATACATTTTTCATTAAGGTTTATGTCCTTTGAAATGGGAAACAGTGCCCCTTGCAGTAGCTGGAACTTACATAGCGTAATGTAAGTAAAATCAGAATGTTCTATGTGCCCTTTGTGCTGGCCAAGGCAGCACAGAGGAGTGATAGATCACTCCTTTCCTTTGAGTATGGTTCAGTCATACAGGATTGAAGGTTTACCTTGAAGAGTATGTGAGGCTGAGGATATAAGAAGAGGTTTGGGAGCTGAGAGCAAGGAAGCACATGGTTCATTGGTCATTGCACTTTGGCAGATCAGCCTGTAAAAGGTTACTAAAGATATTGTAGACTTGAAACCCTGTCTGTCCTTAAGTCCCTCTTACCTCAACCACCAGACCTCTGCCCAGTCATGGCTCTGCAGAATAGTTAGTCTGCATGGACCTCATAGTCAGTGAAATACTTCTGGAATAATTTGTAAAATAATTCTATAGATAGATTTGAAAGTTCTTCAGAGTATTTTCTAAAGTGAAAATGTATTTGAAATTAATTTAAGTAGTGTTAGACTTCTAGTATGAGACTTCAATAGTCCTTGTATGCTGTAGGCCCAGTTTACATTGCTCTTAACACTGCTCAGAGTTAGCAGCCTTGTAACAAATGTCTTTATGGATATCAGAGTTCTTTTTCAAGTGTTTTGCCTGGAATAGATCCTTCTACATTTCTGTTATAAAATTCCATCTTTGTTTAGCTCTTAATTCTAAGCCTAAATAACATAATCTTCCTTTTTGCTTCCAAGTCAATAAGATTTATGTTTTCCATTTACAACAGTTTAATTTCTCCTGTTTTCAGAGATATCACCAACAGCACTAACAATACACTGTAGTAATTTTAGTACAGAAAATGTCGACTTCTATTGTTATGTGTATTTGTCATTATTCAAAAGTAAATTGTATTTATTTACTTTGTAGATATACTATACGTATTTTATGTGTGTTATTAAAATCACATATAAATTTCTCTCTGTTAATAAAATTGATGATCAAGTATCCAGACCAGTTATAATTCCCCAAATTCATTTAAAAATAGGGGAGGAAAAAATACTTCTTTAATCCCATCACTATTTCTGAAAATTTTCCCTCTTTAACATTATCAGCATCTCAAAGGTCTCAGTGGCGTAAGTGGGCACCAGTCCTAGTTTGCCTTGAAAAAAGTATGCATGTATATGTTTTGCATTTAATCTAGGACTTGCAAATTTAATTTTAGTGGTGTTTAATGTATAAATTAACTATCTGGAGCAGCTGTCCTTTCTGTGTAAGGATTACAGAGTACACTGATTACAGATACATCAGCCCTACTTCCATTACTGGAAGGTACAGCCTGGTCTACAGAAAGCAGCACTGGTCACTGTTACCTTAGATGTGTAATATTTAGCAGAACAATGTAAGGGTTAACACACAAGTTCATGCTGTTTTAATAGAAAAAAATGCATTACATTCCTGTTGTATTCCCCACGGTTAGATTTCCCTGGGAAAAGGTAGACAACAATGATACATTGTTATAAGAAACTTATTATAAGAAACTTAAAGTGTTTTAAGATGGAGCTTGATAAGTTTATGGATGGGGATCCCAAAACAAGATAAGAATGACTCTGAAGTTAGAATTAAACCTTGAGATAACTGTTCTTTTGTGTCCAATTTATTGGCAGTGCTGGTTCTCAAATGCATGTTAGAGAGGAGATTCTGTGTGTTTGCAATGCTCCCACTACAGGACTTCTGTTTTTTATCCCTGCGAGTCAGAGAGTAGGTGGTAGGCTCAGTCCTCAATGAGAGACACGGCTGTTGCTTCTGGTGTTAGAAGCTCTTGGAACATCTTAAGATCTTTTGGTCAATTCACTTCCAATTCTTGCTGCTGTAAGGATGTTGGGAAATGACCACTCGTGCTTTTTTCTTACGGTACCGCAGAGGTACCTCTTCAGTCCTTTTCCTTTGTGCCTCAGGTCTGCGGGCAGTCAGGAGTGGTGTGTAGGCTGAGGTCCTGGGCTGTTCATGGAGGAGTTGCATGGCTCCTTTAAAACAAATATCTGTTGCAGTGGTTCTAGCATTGCCTGGGACACTGCTTGGTGACCTGAGTAGTTTTTTACTCTGTTACTATGTTCTAGACTGTGCTATCACCTGAACCCAGACAAAGAGAAACAGTGCTTGTAAGCTTGTAAAGCTACTGTTTGTGCCTCTCACCTGCTTAGGGCTCTTCTTTCTTGGCCAAAATAAAGATTTCTCAAGAAATCCCTATGGAGCATTTTGTGAATGTTGACTATGTCACAAGAGCTGTTTTTTACCCCGAGTACAAGGTACATTTTTCATTTTTCCTCTGCGTGTAGATGTGGGAAGTGGCACAGCTCTTTCCCTGGGAGACAGGCATTCTCTTTCTTTCTTGTGCTTCCCAGCTCAACAGCATGACTTGGTCTTTAAAAAAGACAAGTACAAGCACGCCGGTCAAATCACGTCGGAATTAACTAAGAAGTCCAATGTGGTATAAATCTTTATTAAGATTAGTGAAGGTTTTATGAGCTATACAAGATTGCAGAGGAAAGCCTTTCATAAAATCTCATATATATTAATGAAAATACAGCAGAGTGCTCCCATCAGTGTGTTCTGCTGTGTAGAATTTTTTTACTTTAAACAACATTTCTGCTCTGAGAAAAAAAATCTATGAACATGACAAATTTTTACTTAGCAAATCCATTTCTTTGTCTGTAAGGATTTTATCTGCACACACAAGTGACAAAAGTAATTTTGCTTTGTTTTTTATTCCAGCCAGATAGGGTAATTATGTATTAAGTAATAAGCTGAATTCTCTTCCATTTTATACATGGTCAACAGAATTTACTGCATTGCTAGCAAGGATATTTATGTAACTTAATGAGAACACTGAAAAAGGAGCAAAGGTTTGGTTTGCTTCAGACAGGCTTCCCATGAGATTACCAGTATTCATTGCTTTGATCTCTCCTCAAGGTTCAACATTAAAAGAGGCAAAATCATATAAACAAGACTTTAAAGTTACTGTCAACTGGTTAATTGATTATTAATTTTTTGAGATCACTGCAAAGAAAAAATCAGGCAAAATAGTAATCTTTTGTCTGTGGGAACACTGTTCTTCTACCAACAACTTTATTTTTGGGTTTTTTTGAGAAATATCAAGAAAAAACAGATTGTCTAAGAAAACATCATGTACCAGAGTACGCAGGAACCTTTGTATTCATGTTCTCTACCCTGGCTGGTGACCAGGAGAGTCTCTTCAGCATTTTGAATGAGGACAACTGAAGTTCAATCTGTCATAGAGGAGTTACATTCCTTTTTTTTGACCTTCCTGGGACAAGAGGCTTCCTAGAGTGTCAAACAACCAGAACACTTAAACAGAACAGTTAACACCCAGAGCAGATTCCACCTAACCTACTGTAAGCATCTAGAAACTATCATGTAATCTGGTCTTCCTAGTCGCCTCTTACAGTCTATGAACAAATTTAAGCCTCCCAGAAGATGATCTCTGTCCTTGATCGGTCAAATAATTTTTCCTCTGGAGAGGCCCATGTACCTTCTCTTACCTGTAAAAGAGCCCAAGTAAACTAAGTTAGCTTTGGACAGCCAAGTCCTACATGCCTAAAGCTTGGGTAGGATGAATACTGTGCTGGACTCCTAAACAGGGCAATTTCATTCAGATGCTTAAATTTACTCATGGAACTCTTAAATGTAAATTTGGATCCACCTTAAGGAGATTTCCAGAGAACCGCAATAAGACATGCAGTAACATGCAACATATTGATAATATCAATGCATCAGTCTCAGAACATCATTTCTAATTACCTGAGTGTTTCAGATGTGCTGCACACACAGAGTGTAAAAGTACACTTTTTAGAGCAGTTTTTCCAAAGCAGAGGCTGTGTTTGGCACTCATTTGAAGGAAAGTGTTCCAATGACGTAGAATGAGATTCGTTCTCTGGATCTTGCAGAGATCAAATAGAATCCATTAAAATATTATTGATTCAGACTTTGTGCTGAAGTACTGTCTGTGAGAGCTCTGTCATTAGCTCTCTGAAAGGGCTGATTAGAGTCTGACATGAGTTATGAGCATACAGAAGCTACCAAATGGTATTGGTGTGCATAGTGAAAGGCAAAGGGCATTAGCAGGGGTTGGAGTAGATGATCTCCAGAGCTCACTTCCAGCCTCAGCCATTCCATGGTTCTGTGATAACTGCACTTCTGGCGCCCATGTGCTTACGTCCCCTCTTCCTCCTGCCGTGACTTCTCAATCGCTTTGTCTGCCCTATTGTTGCATTTTCTCCGTTAAAAAAGAAAACAAACAGAACCACAAAAGACACCCAGCAAAAACAAACAACTGGAATTAGGTTTTTAAGTGTGTTAAAGAAACCTTTTACTTTTATGTCAAAGGGACAAATTTGGCAAGTGCCTGTGGTATGTTTGAAAGAAAAGTAAGGGACAATCAGCTTGAGAATGGCATCCTTTGCAGACTGACTAACCAGCCTGCAGTGATGGACTAGTCTGTGCTTTCCTCACCTGGTGGGAACAGAAGCATCAATACCAGTGAACACACGTCAAATTGAGTGGAAACAAACCCTAAGGACAGAATTGTGTAGTCAAATTATCTACCCACACAGCATTACAACAATTGATCGACTGGTGTATTATAAGTATTAAATAGACACTTTGCATTGATCGAAATCAGACATTCCACTGATAGAGCACAGCATGCACTTTTCCCTTTAATTTATATATTGTTTTATGTGGTTATCAAAGTGATCATGTTTTTTTGGAAGGGATAATAAAGACCATTGTATGAAAAATAAGCTACCATATGTTACGTTAGAGGATATTTTTGCTATTTTCTTTTTGCCTCTAAATACACAGTTCATTTTCGTAAGCTCCAGCATATGAAACGGTTCTTATTTTAAAGTATTTCAATAATTTAGAATCAAATCATAAAACTCTCAGTGTGCACAATCAAAATCAAATTCAAATAGAAGAGCAGTATCAATATTTTGAACATTTCTGCAGTCTTTTCAAGTTCATTTTTCCAGTAAGGGAATGCTTCCAATGTTGAGTTATAACTGAAAATAATGAATTCCACGTCATTCAAGATGTAGGATTTGAAGATAGGAAATTGTTTAGTGTTCTAATTTCAGACTCCTGAAGCAAGTGCTCACATTCTGATTCATCTATATGCAACAGTACTCATTCAAACCACCCCTATGAATTTTTTGTCCCGTTTTAACCCTGCAGCAATGCTTGTCATTTCCTAAAGGATCGAAGAAAGTTGATGAATAACACTATGGAAGTTTTATACCCTGAAATCAAAATATAAAAGAATTATTTTGATTGAATAGATTTCCTTTGGATTTTTGCTGCTTCACCATATGGTGTTTTTTTGATGTGTCAAAGTATCATCTCTTGACATTAGATGCATATGACGACATGCTGCCAAAATTCAAACTCTGTGACTGCATTACTGCATGCTGTTAATGGAGCCTCATGTCACAGAGATAATCAATGAGATGACAGAGGATTTGAATTACAACTATGCAAACCAATGTAACGGATGTGTATAATTTCTGAGTTTGCCACAAGAAAATATCCTTTTTGACAGAATTAATTATTTTTACCGAGGGTCAAATCTATCATTGACAAAACTTGAAACATTTGCCCTAGCAAGCGATACAATTTCAAATCACAAACCTTGTGTCTGTACAACTGACTGTACTATATTATTCTGGCAATATGCTGATTGCCAGTCGTCTGACAATGTGCTGTAAGCAATCCTGCAGAAATAACCATGAGTCACTGAAGGAAACTTTTTCTTTCAGTTTGAAAATTATAAATTGTTAAAATTTCTTTTCTTAGGGCATGCGTTTTAGCTTCTCAATGTGAAATTATCATCATCTCTGATCTTGCAATTCAGGTTGGGAATGTAATGGAAAGAATACGTAGACTCAGCCAAACTCGTAATGTTTCTGTTTGCTCTGCATCCATTCTGTCTTGTACACACAGACCCAAGTATTGGCTTTTTACAGCTAGTGGTTGTCTTGGAATGCATGTAAAGAAACCATTCAATATCAAAACGTTAATTAATAGCACAAATCTAGCTGCAGATCAACTGAGCTATTTTTGCAGATGTGTTTTACTCCTACTTTGTATGTCTGCATAAAGTTTGTAAGGCCATATAGGGTTGTTCAGTGTTGAGGCTGCTTGGGTATTCACTGAATCTTCATTTAAAAAGCATTCCCTGTGCCCGTACAGGGCAAGAACTGCTATTTACAGAGGCATTAATGAGCTTTTCCAGCACTTCTCTCCCTTGCATGCCATTTCTCTGCCTGGGTTACAAGTGCAAAGACAAAGTCCCAGTGGCATAACTGGCAAAAGAATCAAACACAGAGCCATACCCCTGATCTCTAGTTGAAGATGCAGATCAACTTATTTTAATCCATTTATTGAAGTCTCATCTTTTACTGATGAGGTCTTTCTTAATTTTTACATTTATCAGTGACTTTCTGCTCAGTGAGATAATATGCAAACCCATAAGCTTTTCAGAAACAATTCCAAACAGTTCTGCTTTATTTGAACTGCAAACACAAGCCATTAGACATAGAGTTGGTGTGGTTTTGTACATTCTGTTTTACTTTGTCTTTTCTGCTTTTTATTTTGGAGAGCTAAACGCCTGTATTACTTAAACAACAAATGAATAAAAATCAGATCCCACGCTGTCTGTAAGTATTTAGTGGGCATAGCAGGTCAGCTGCATGTGAAATACACATGATAGTTCCTTATTCTGATTTTTATTGGAGGAGAGGCATTGAACAGGAACCAGCTTTTGTTTTTGTAAGACCAAGATTAGGTTCACTGTTCAGTAATTGGATCAAAACCTGGCAGTTGTTCGAGGAGTTTCCTTTCACACTTAAACAGCACAAAAAAAACCCTTCCAAATTTCTAAATGCCCAGGGGCCTTGCAATGGGAGGCATAATTTCTAACAGTTTGGGTCAGTTCCCTCATTGGCAGCAACATCTCACTGCCAGGTATTTGCTTGGTGTTCTGCAAGGAGCAAGAGGCCAGTTCCCAGCACAGGGATGTCCTCAGCACCCAAACTACCATCTTTGTCACACGTGGCATCAATCTGGGAAGCAGCAAGTGGAGCCAGAGCACAAGAGTGACATAAATTGCTCATCCTACCCGTGGTCTTTTCAAGTTAGGTCTGAGACATATCAGAAATGGGAGAAAAATGCTGCTGCTGCTTCTCCCTTCACTCAGGCAGTTGCAGTTGTAAATGCGATGAGCACAGAAAGTCTACAGAGATGGTTACTAAATTTCCCTTAGGTCTCAGTTCGGGCACAGTGAGACTGAAAAGAGTGTAATTTAGCCTTGTGCCTCAGAGAACAGCACAAGCTCCAGCTTGAGGAACAGAGCTTTGCAATTGTCCTCTGAAAACAATGTTCTCCTCCTGACCACAACCCCTGGAACCACTACCATCTTGATTGGGATCTTTCAGCGGAGAAGCTGAATGGAACACTAGAAATTCTCATCATATTTTGTTGTTTTATTTGGGTTTGTTGGGTTTTTTTTCCCCTGTCCCATCTTAATCCAAGTTAAACCCAGAGAATTCACTTCCATAGGAAAAAAAAGTGCTGCTGTCCTGCTTTCTGAAAAGAACCCAGCATTGCTATTCTCGACCAGACAAAGTAATCTGAAGAACTAGTCAAAGCTAGAGCCAATTTTTAATTGAAAGAATAAAACAATTCCTGCTTCCTTGGTGACAGGATTACTCCTCCCTCAAAATGCTGAAATGACTTTCAAGGAAAATGCATCTTCAGGTAGATTATGGAAGCTGTAAAGATATTTGACTTTGCTGACAGCAGAGTCACAAGAAAAAATAAATAAAAATTTCCTAAGCAGCCTGTGTGGTAATTATAAACACAAACAGGGTAGGCTTCTCATCGCTATCAGTCCTCCTCTTGCCAACTGACCCATCTGGTCACCAAAAAGGTCCTCTCATGTGATTCCTGTTTGAAGTGTTGAGGTGTTTTCTGACTATTGACAATGGTCTCTCTGTACACTGAGCAGACCAGGGTATACTCACAGTCAGTCAGCTGATAGAGAAATTGTTTTAAAGCTTTTTTCTGGAAAGTTGGATGAAAAGTTATTGTTAGAGTTTTATAAATCAATTACTTTTCTTCTGTTCGACATAAAAAAGGAAAGAAAAGAAAAATTAATCACAAAATGAGCGACATTTGAAGTTTAAATAACTATATTCTAGTGTCTGCAAAATTTCCTGAAGCATGGCTTAACTGGAGAAAACAAAGATAATCCTTCCAGCAGTATCATGTGCTTTTCCTCTCTCCAGAAACAGAAACTTCATTTGCTTTCTCTGTTGACCCTAATCTAATTTTTCTCTAGTAGGGCACAGGGACTATGAATTCAAATGGTCCAAAGACTGTTTTGGTGTCCCTCACCTCTCATGGGGGGAGGAAATGAGTGACACTGCTGAGAAGAAAATGGCATAAGCATCTCACTCACCTGTACAAGTATCTTTTCACAGAGTCAAAAGATATTTAGCAATGAAGTCTGGGTAGTGCAATAATCCTGCATCCCCCATTGCCAAGGAGAGAGTGCAGTCAGGAGGGTGAGGGTAGGGATACATGCCAGTCCTCCCACTGGATCTGCATCTGTCCTAGGACTACTTAGCAAACAGACAAAGTTAGCTGGGAACAAATGCTGCTCTTCCCCACAGCATGTCTCTTATCCCCACCCGTTGAAAGGAATCCTGCCCTTGGCACCAGACTGCCAGGAGCATGGGATCGCTTCCCTCTGCTTGGTCCTCAGCCTGTTGCAGTGCCAGCCAGAGAAGAAGTCAGTCTATGGAATACTGATTTTGGAAACTAAGCAGCAGTAATTCAGCACTTTGCCTCCACTCTCCAGCAAATAGGTCTTTCTAAAGCATGTTTTTTAATTTTAAATTTTGCCTTAGTGTCTGGTCAGCAGAAGATTTCATCTGTTCAAGATATAGAGAAGTCTTTTTGACTTCAATTATGCTTTGAGGAAATAAGCTAGAAAGCATATGAACCATTATTTTACCATCACAGGGGCATATATATATGTTAGAAACATGTGCTTTGCTAAAATGGTCTTGGAGCAGTTTCTGCATGCCTCTGTCCTCACTTGGATCATTGTTGCCATTCCTTCTGTGCTGGCATTCCAGAGCTGCTGATTCACAGTCTACATCTGGTTCTGTAGCATTCTTGCCAACTCAAAGCCTCATGGATTATTTGGACACTTAACTTGCTCAAGTCATTCTCCCTGTCACTCACTTGCTTTTGTGTTATAAATACATTTCTGCGGGACTTTTCTCGTTATATTTGATTTATCAGAAATGAAGTGTTTTCTTTCCTTCTTTCTTTCATTCTTACTTCCTTTGGCTCAGTTTTGTCATTGAGAATTAGAAGAGAGTTGCTGATTCTCACACAGAGGCCTGCTGACTTCAGAAAGGCATGGGGTAGGTGGGGACATCTGCTTAGAAAGAGTGGCTAGACTAAGGACAAGGACGCAGCTCTGCCACTGGTGAAAGCAAAAACTGAGCTTTCCAGATGTGTTACTGTGGACAGTAACTTGGGGTTTTTGAAATTTAGCGTTGAGATGTTTGTAGACTGACAAACACCCCACTTGCTTAGTGTTGAATTGTAACTATGTTAATTTATAATCGCTCATGAGTTTGAATTCTTCAGTCGTGTAGTACAACTTGGGCATCAAAGGTAATATGTGAAATCAGATAGCAGCTGAATTCAGCCTAATGGGTATAAAGGGTATAAAGAGACTGGGAACAGTAGAACAGTGACTATGCTTCATTACACGCTGTTAGGAAGGATGCCCTTCTTCAAATTCGTGCACTGAACCACGTGAAAAGTTACATGCCTTTCCATCCTATGGAGTTCATCTCCATCAAAAGTGCCCAAGGTTCCATTCTGTTGAAATAAATCAAAATTTGTGAGTAATTTCACTGTATCTAGGATTACTTCCTATAAAATATATCCCATGCCTTAGCCAAGGCTGTTTTTAAATCTCCAACAATTTCAGTGGGACTTCCTAATTGAAAAAACTGCTTAGGGCATGAGCTGCTTTTATAGTTGAGGTTTCCTCCACTGAAATGTTTGTTATGGGTACAGCTGTGCAGTCCTCTTTGTCAATGCACTTCATGACTCTTATTTCCAGCTTCACTAGGCAGAAATAATTTCTGAGGGTGGGATGATAATTTGGTGTCCTTTCAGTCTTTTCTCTGTTGAAACTCAGTTATACCTCCAGTGTGGCTGTGCTGTCAGTGGTAGGGGCAATGTGCACTGGGAACAGGATGGGCAACATCCTGAGCTATTCCAATAATAAACTGTTTGTGCTGGGCCATCAGTGAGTGCTGGCTGTTGTTCAAAAGCCAAAAGCAGCTGTCTTTGAAGAAACCTGCCTATAAACTGACACAGAAAGCCACCGTTACTGACTAATAACAGCAGTCACGTTATACTTTGAATGGATGGAAAAGGGCTAGACATTGGAAATGGGCTGGACTGGTCGTTCCATAGCACTAATAAGCAAAACAATCCAGACTTCACACCATACCTGTGTTCCTGCAATGGGATGTTCTCAGTTGCCCCCATTTCACAGCAAGGTTTGCAACACCAGGTTTTTTTCCTCCAACTCATCGTTCTTGGAGCCTGACAGTTATGTGGGAATTTTCACTGTCACGGATTTTCTTGTGAAGAAGCATGTCTCAAGTCTTCGAAAAAAATGCTGACTGTACATCTCAATGGCTCAGAGCCAAAGGCCACAATCTGTGGGGATTTTACTTGTTTACAACCAGTCATGATTTTTTTGATCACTTGAGTTCCACCTAAGGAAGGAGAAGTATGGTCAGGTGTATCCTTCAAAAATTCAGAGTGTTAATTCCAAGTTAACTAAAGCAGGAGGATGATTTTAGAGATCCTTGGTCTGGTTCCCATAAACTTTGCACCTCTGTGCTGCCCTGCCTCCTCCCTCTGTTTTTCTCTCCCCTCAGCACAAATCCTCAGGAGCTTGAAACCACTCCATGTCTCACACCTCAGCAGCAGAGTGGCCACTGTGACAGGACAAACCTTCCTGCTGAGAACCAGGCACCAAAGCTCCATTTCCAGTGGGGTCCTGGCCAGCTAACCCAGAGTGAGCTCAGAAACCTGCACTGCATTGCAGACAGTAGCTGAGTTACCACGCACAGCCTTTCCCTACCTGCAGGAGGGAGGGAGAGCTGAGCTCAGGTTTTCATCTTCCTTCTAGACATTTTCCCAGAGCAGGATGCGACAGGAGGCATTATGATTTCCATTGCAGGCATCATCCTGGAGCTTTTCAGTCTAAATTATTTAAAGCAATTGTAACGTTATGCCCAAAAATAATGTCTCTATCAGGACATGGAGCTGAGCTGAGGTCACAATGATCCCATTTGCCATATCCTGAATAAAAGCCTTCAAAATGAAACTCAAAAAAAAAAAAAAAAAGATACTCAAGATGCTTCACCAGTACTGAAAACAACCCAATTTAGTGCTGGCTGTGACTGATGAGGCAGCTGTGCTTTCCAAACAGGTATAAGTTACAGAGTTCAGTGCTGCTGCCCCATGCAATAGCCCCTCTCTTTGCAGTGCTTTATACCCCTTGTGCCTACACAGGGAATGATGACCCACGAGGGCCTGCTGCACATCCTTCATGATGACCAATCCTTTTCCTGCCATAGAGTGACAGCTGCTCTCAGACAGTGCAGCTCCACTGCCAGCCAGTGCAAAGCCAGTATTCTGGCAGAAAGTCAGAGTTCTGTTCTGAATATCTTTTCCCCTAATCTTTGTACTTTTCTGACTACAATTCCCTTTCCTGTACTTTCACTGAAGCCTTCTCAAGCCTGGGAGCTGGCCAAACAGCCTCATTCACAGTGAATTGATAGAAATTTGTACCAGGAAATGGAGTGGGAAGGACAGAGAACAGCAAAAATTAATTCAAAATTATTGGCAAAGAGGAAAAACTAAAGTTAGAGAGATGAGACTTCAAGGTGTCAAACATGTCATCACTAGAAATCTTCTAATAGTTATGGTATTGGTATTTTGAAGTTATTTGAGGCAATGAGTACATAAATGGAGGTAGATGCTAAGTCACTGTAAGAATATATAGCAAGGACCATATGAGAAAGACCATTAAGTCCAATGGCATGGATATAATTCGCCCTCAGGCACTATGCCAATCCGAGGCCCAATCTCTGCCAAATTATTTTGGGCCTGGTCTCTGTGGTTGCTGCTGAGTCTGTCTTTTTCCATCTTGCTGTACCAGGGTGTTTAGCCCCAGCAGACACATGAAACTGAACTAGCAATTTATTTCAGGGAATGGGCTTAATGTTCCCGACAAGATGGAAAGTTACCAGCTGGGTTATCTTCTGCATCTCATCCAAATCAAATGCTTTCACCATAATGTCTATTAGACCAAGCATAAGTGAAAGGTAAACTCTCCCAGAATCCACAAAGCTCTGTAGCAATTGAGAGGCCATATACTGTGTCATTTTTTTTCTATTCAAACAGTCTGTATCTACTAAGGCATAGAGCCTTGACAAGTTTCCACAAACCAGTGAGTGCAATTTTAATAGTGTTTTTATATCAGTAATTTCATAATTGAAGGTTGTTTGTTCAGCTGATCTGGCAGAGCTGGATATATTATAGAAAGATGGATTATGGGATGTCTCACTGAAACTTCCAGGTTAAATGTAGAAGTCTCGTTAGAAAAGGCAGTGTCTGAAGACGTCTCCAACCAAATTGTTCTTGCTACCAGGAGAGTTCTTTCAGGATGGTCTGCTCCGGGATCATCACTGGCAGCAGTGTCAGATGCCCAAGTGTCAGCAAGATTTATCCTATTCTTGCTACAATTTCAGCATGGAGCATTGTATGCAAAATGAGTCCTAATTCCAATTAGATTATTTTGTTTTCTGGTATGCCAATATTTGGTAAAGCTTTTGTGCTTGTTACTTTCCTTACTGCTTAGGCTTGTTGCTTGCCTCTTTCTGTGGATCTTTGCTGAGACCACAACTTCCTCTCTGTGGAGTATTCCTTATAATTATCTTGTCACTCTGATCCATAGGGAATGAAAGAAGGCATTATGTTCCTGAGAAATCATGTTTATCATCACTTGACTTACTCTGTGGGAAGGTTTTTTTGAGTCCATCAGCAAGGAAGCAATTACATAGCTGGATTCAGTTTATCTTCTAACCCATCTCTTTGGTGCCTTTACTTATATTGAACGATTCTTGTTTCCTATACCTGCCTGATGTAGAGGTGCAGGTTTACTTTAGTACTGCCAAATCTGAGGTGGGAAATGAAAATGTAGATTCCCATTGAAAGGGAGCTGTTACATCTGTGTTGGCTCTGTCAAAAACTGAATCTTCAATGCAGAGCACTGATGCACTTTTATCTTATTTTTTCAGGTCTGAGATTGTATCACTGACCAAAGCTCAAGTGTCGCTTACAGAGGTCCAAATTAATTGCAGTTGTGGTGATTGGTTTCATGATAATGATGATCCGTATCTGTCAGGACTTGACTTGAGACAAAATGTGCATTTTTATACTTCCAAGCAACTAAAAGACGTCCTTTGATGAGCTCTGGCCTGTGCTGTAAGCAGACAAATGCCCTCGAGGCAAGCCTCTGTACCGTACTGCAATGATTTTGCATCTTCAGAAGTCTCTAAACCAGACACTTTAACTGTTCGATGTTGTCTGTATCAAGAGAAACAATAAGGTAAAGCAGAAGGGCAATAAACAACCAGGGGCAGTGGCCAAATCTAAAGGAACAGCAGGAAAAAAAGTCAGGGATTGGCGAGGAGCTTGGGAGGATAGATCTGTGAACCATTCACCAGGAGGGAAACAAGGACAAACACTTTGATATATGAGAAATAAAAGTGCCTGAAAGTGGGATTGGCTGATGGCATCTGATTGCTGTCTCCAGCCACAGTCAGGCATTTCTCCAAAGCACCAAGACAGTCTGACAAACTGCTTATCCCAGCAGCTTGCCAAAGGCTGAGCTCCAGCAGGAAGACTGCCGGCGCCAAGGAAACTGCAAAAGAGGCTGTTAATTTTCATTCTCAAGGTTTGTTCAGTGTTTACCCACATCCATCTTCTCTTCCTGGGCAATCTTCTCCTCCCACCCCCCTTCCCAACCCACATACAGTGACACAAGCCTTCTGCAGAAAGGGCCCTGCGCTCACCCCTCAGCCATGACCCGAGGGACAGTGGTTATCGTGGCCATCAAGGCTGTGCTGGTGCACACCCACACAATCATTGACGGTACCAGCTCCTACGAATAAGGAGGCTGGCTATGGAAATGAAGAATGGAATGTATGATTTCGTGGTGGGCTCACTTTATTGCCCTTCCTGAGCCTTAGCTTATACTTTGCTTTCCAAGATGCATATGATACTGATTATCTCTGGAGCACAAGCAAAATGTTAAATCAAATGAAACCCAGAACGTTTTCTTTCTGAAATTCTTAATTTTGATCATATTGCTGACAAAATACCAAAACACACCACTGATTCCAACTGTGTGGCAGTCTCCTATGCTAAAGCAACAGCTATTCCCATAGTAATAACCCAAATGCTTTAAACTTTAAATCAGGCACTTTTTGAAACTGAAAGTTACGCCTGCTCTAGTGCTGACATCAATGGAACACAAACTACTTAATCTAAAGCATAAAACAAGCTTTGAACTCCCAGCAGATGCCAAACTTTAAATTTATCTACTCTATATAATCTCAATTCAGATTTTTGATGTGGCTGCTTTCCTTTATCTGTGTATAAGCAGACTTTAAGAGAATGGTTTATCACACTCTGACGCTAAACTACAAACAGAACGAAAACTTTCGAGCCTTATGAAATACATATCTCTAAAACTAGTGTTACTCTTAAGATGATGCCATCTTTATTCTTAGAAAATACTATTGAACATGGAAGCACATTTGTTTAGGTGATTTGATCCCATTTTATCCACAGCTTCAATTATATAATCAAACACATGAAAAAAATTGTCTCTTTTTTCAACTTGAATTCTTTGACGGTAAAAATTACTTTATCCTTGGAACTTAATAGAACAGAAGGCCAGTTTAGAAAGCATGATTTCTACCACACTCTCAAGAAACTGGACCATGACAGCTTATGTTGCAAGGCTGGGATTTGGCAGTATAGTTGTTGGTGTCTGCAGAAAGTGGTAACCTAGTGAATCAATTTGCTCTATTGTCATAAAAAAGCCATGATCCTGGCCCATTTGTGTATGTGGCATCATCTCAACCTTGTGTGGAGACTAAGCAATTAATCGGGCACCAAGTTTTGCTCTGACCCCTGGACCTTGTGATCATGTCCTGCACAGCATTAGTCTTACCTAACAACAGTTTTTCACTTCCATTGCATCAGTCAGAGCTGCACTGTTAAGATTTTTAGATAACATATTCAGTGAAATCACTTCAAAATACCCAAATTATTTACGACCACTGTTTCAAAGGCCTGCTGCTGAAATAGATAGGCTCTAGCATTCACATCTGAAGTTCCAGTAAAAACCACACTGCCGTGGAGGAGTACAGGAAATTGGCTTCAGGGACAGTGGCCAGAGTGGTTTTGATCCAGTGATGGAGAAATTCTCTTTTGCCTCCAAGAAGCTTTTGACTTCTCTGCACCCACTGCAGCCTGAACCTGAACCGCATGTGCCCCTGGTAATTAATCCTTCCCTTTCTGGTGCCAGTACTAGAGCTGCTCCCGGCTCACCTGGTACCTACTGAGTCCTGGGGAATGTGTTATTTCCTGACACATGTTTACGACGTTAGGGCTTGAAAGGAGAATAAAAAAGCACCCTGAGTTTTTCAGGGTGCTTTATGGTGACCCACAGAAGAGACCTTCTCAGCTTCCCCTTAAATGAAAAGGAACCTTCAGCCAGGTCAGTATTTCTTTGGCATGTTGCACTGTCAGTTGCATAGCAGAGATAGTCTTCCTCCAAGCAAGCATACTTGTTAAAATAGCTCAAAAAATATTTCATCATTGATATTGCACATGTTCTTTTTTAAAAAAATATCTGAACTTGTATGTAAATGTCTGGTTTCTGAGTGGATTCAACTTCACCAAATTAATTTAATAACTTTATGGATGTCTATGAGAGCAGTATACAGATATATATATAAGTTTTTCATTTTATATACATACAAGTATATATATATATAAAAAACCCCCCACTAAGCTTAAAATACTAAATGCTGTCTTCCCAATTTGAGAGTTAAAATATATCTTTTTTTCTGAATGTTTTTCTAGTTATCTTTCACTTTAGTTGTCAAAGGAATTGGTTCCGGCAGTGATGTGTTTGAAGATACAGATTCGGCTGAATAAAAAGCTGATTTATGCTCTGTTCTTAATGAACATTTATGTTGCTGACTAAGGTTAGCTACAAGGACATGAGCTTCTAGTCCATAATTTCATTAGTGGACTGTACCTGCAGTAGTGGATACATTAATTTAGTTTCCCCAAGATTCTGTTTTTCATGCTTGGTAATAAGATCAAATTTTCAACTGTGATTCAAGCACAACACAGTAAGACATGAGGCCAAATTAAAAGCAGTGATGGAGCAATTTTAGGACTAAGAATATTTGCAGTTCCAGGGGGCTTGAAGACTACAACAGTTAAAGGGGTGAGGTAGGTTAGGAAAGCCTTTTTTCCCAAAGTGGGCCACAAATATTAGTAAGAATTACAAGAAGATCTTAATTTGTGAGTACAGGAACAACAAATAGCTGAAATTTAAACATTTTTGTGTCACTATTATTATATTTATATTATTTATGTATGTGTAGCTCTGAAATGTTTAAGTCATGCCCATTTTTTAAAACTACCCTGATTTGTTGTACAACGCAATTCCTTTGCTGGGGAGTCATAGAGAGCTCTGTCACACCAGTTGGTTTTTTGTATGTGGAAACACAATCCTGCCTGCACCAGAAGAGCCAAAGGGTATTGTACCTTTGGCCATGGAGGTGCAGCAGAAACCAGGAGAGCTGTAGCAGGAAGCACCATCCCTTGTGCCATGTTGGCTATGGGCTTACTTCAGAGCAGGGAGAACCTCCTCAGCACCTCCCTGCACATCTGTGAGGGCTGACATTCCCACGGTGGTGCCAGCAGTTAATGCTTATCCCCTGTGCTCAGCAGGAGGGGGTTATGGGTGCTAACCCCATGTCTTGACCCCTCTTTCCCCGCTGCTGAGGCTGGGCTGGTGGAGGTGAATGCCTGTGTGACAGGCATGCCACAGGAATTCCTCCTCAGGCTCTCGGGCTTTAAGTTCATTTTACTTTTAGGCTCCTGCTCCCACCCTGCTTTTTGCTGTTTGTTCCTTCTCATTCTCCTTTTATTTGCATTTTTTTTTTTAACTGTTTAATTTACAGCTGGGGTCTGTCAAACCTTTTACACAATTGCTATAAGATGAGAGAAGTTTTATACAGACAAAAGAGACTTGACGTGGGGGAATAATATCAAATTTATTACTAGCAGGATAAAAACTAAAAAATAATATATACAGCAATTCTAAGTAGGTAAAATTATGAAGAAAATGTTATGTATTTACAAAATTATCCCTCCTGCCCTGTATCAGTTCAGCAGGAGAAAAGTCTTTTCTTTACTTTCAGGGTTTGCAGTTCCTCTAAATCAAATTTGCAGCACTTGAAAGTTTTCTTCTATTATCTCTAGGGTGACAGCTCCCATCGGCCATAGCTGGAAATCTCTCTCTCTCTCTCTCTCAGGACTGTCCCTGCTCCTCCCTGCCGGGCCAGGACCGGAGGCTGGGGGGTACTCGGGCCCTGTGAGGTCCTCCATGGACTGCAAGGGGACAACTTGCTGCACCAGGGTCTGCACCACTGTTACAGGGGATAATGGCATCGAGTCCATCCCCTGTTTCTTGTGGGGTCCCTTCTCACAGGAGACAGCCTTGGATGAGCTTCTCTGATGTGAGTCTACCCTTGGACAACAGTTCTTCCATACTCTGCTGTCCTTTAGGGTCACAAATGAATTACACCAGCATAAATCCCTCACTGGGATCACAAGTCCTGCCCAGGACACTTGCTCCAGTGTAGGTTTCTCTCTCCAAGGGCCACAGGTCTCCAGCCAGACTCTGTTTCATCTTAGGTCTCCCACGGAGTTCCAGCTTCCTCCGTGCACTTCTCTGCTCCGGCACAGGCTCTTTCATGAGCTGCAGGAGGGTTTCTTCACTCCAAATAATCTTCCACAGGTGCCAGGGGTTTTAGTTTTTAAGTCTTTTCCCCTGCTGGAGGGAAGAGGGGCCCCCCTCCGGGCCTCTCTTCCCCCCTCCTGCTACACTAACCTTGGAGGCTACACTGCTCTCTCTTGTTCTCTGCCCTCCTCCAGGCTGGAATTTCTTCTGCACAATTCATCTTCTCTGCCGTTTTCTTGAATATGTCATTCGCAGAGGTGTTACTAAAACTTGTGATTGGCTTTACTCCAGAAATCTACCTGGAATTAACTATTTTTCAACCCTGGGGTGGGGGGTGGGGGCTGGTAAACCCATGACAGCAGAATGGCCTGATCTGCAGCTCTAAATAAGCAGAGAACATTATGGTTTGTCCAGTCCTTCTGTGAAAGGGAGTCAGCAAAGTCACATTCAGGTGTTGTACACTGCGCTTTGTTCCCTGAGAAGATGCAGGGAATTTTTTATTTGCACTACCACAAACCCTAGGAGAGGACGGATTTAGTAGAGACTGTTGACACAGGAGGGAATGCTTTTAAACTAAAAGAATTCGTTACAGACTAGATATAAGGAAGAAATGTTTTACGTTGAGGATGGTGAAACACAGTGGCACAGGTTGCCCAGAATGGTCGTGGAATCCTCAACTTACGGAAACATTCAAGGTCAGGTCGGACTGGGCTCTGAGCAACCTGATCTAATTGAAGATGTCCCTGTTCATTGCAGGGGACTTGGAACTAGATGATCTTTAAAGGTCCCTTCCAGTCCCAACCACTATGATTCTATTGTGATATTATGTGATTCTATGTTCAAAGCCCCATCCAACCTGGCCTTGAGCATTTCCAGGGATGGGGCATCCACAACTTATCTGGACAACTCGTTTCAGTGCCTCACCACTGACAGTAAAGAATTTCTTCCTAATATCTAATGTAAACCTACACTCTTTCAGTTTAAAGCCATTCCCCCCTGCTACAACTGCCTTAGATGTGTTTAAATGACAAAAAAGAAGGGTGAAATTTTCAACCATGAACAATTAATTTTCCCATATATTATGAGAATGCATTTGAGGCCATGAATATTTGATTACACTACAAATTAGATGCTTAGACATATAAAGGTCTAATTTGCTTTTCTAGAAAATCTGGCCATAATTTGGCATAATTACTTATTTATGTGTATCAAAACTGATCAGGTACTCTGCATCTGAGGGATGTTCCCTAAATATTACAATCACATTGTATTCAATGAACATTTATGTGGGCAAATAATCAAAGGTAGAAATACTGACCGGAAGGGTTACGGGGCTTCTAATCTATTGGTTTCAGAACAGGTAGTGTAAGTGTCTAAAGCAACTTGAAATATGCATTAGAAACTGATGGAGAACACACCATGAATTCAGTAGAAGTCACATAGCAATAGATGCCGCTGTCCTGATTATTTATTTAGGTTTTTTGTATACCAACTGTTCCTGTTCTTCTGTTCTTTATCATGTTACCTTGTCTCCTTCAGGTATATGATGGGGAGAATTTTCACAGAGGTAAAGGAGGTCTGTTATTCTGTTCTCTAGTAAGACTTATTTTCTATCAGATTGTTTTGATACAGCTATAATAGAACTAAATTAGATTTTATCTAGAGGCCACTATTCTACCCCACATTGCTTGGCCATTTTGCTTACAGTTCCTCTCTGTAAACCATTCCCCTCTCTGGGCAGTAACATACAGACAGAAATGGTACCATGCATAGTGCCTGGGCTCTCAATTCCAGTCTTCCCAGAGTTTCCTAAACTCCTATTCTTCACCCACTGTAGTATTTAGTGCTAAAGTGCTAAAGGTAGTCAGCTGCACTACAGAGGTGCCTTGAAAGGCTTTTGCTAAATATAGATTAAAAGGTGAATTACCTCTGCTCTGTGTACCTGAAGATTAGGGTAATCCCTCATGGCATGCAACTGAAATCCACTAAACCCACAGAGTCCTGGACACTGCTGTGGAGACCACAACTTCCCTGCTCATCAAGAAACCCCTGGTGCAAGCAGAAGATGGAAAGCTTGCCTTGCTTCCCTTTCTGCTGGAATCCCCGTGTGGAGGGTGGCTGTCTCCCAGGGAGGGAAAGAAATAGTGAAAAATGGGAGAATGGAAGGCAACTGCTACAGCAGAGACAAGCACAGATGAAAAGATAAACACAGAGAAGTTGAACAATTGGAAATCTGCCAATTTTGGTAATCTCTTCAGATTACTCTGCATATACTGGGTATATTCCTCAGCAGTTTTGACAGAATACTAGAAATATTTCTCCAGAAAATGGTTGGAAATTAGATAAAAAATAATAGGAATCCATGAAACCAGGCAATACAGGGTAGCAATGACAGGCACCTCTGAGGCTGAGAAAATGAATCATAGTGGAAATATCACCCTCTATGTCATTTTGTCATTAGATGTATGTAAGAAGTGTTGCTAAAGTCTGTGCCTGGTATTTATGGCTGGGGATTGCTTTGACCTCAAGGTCGTTCAGTTTGTTATTCTGCCAGTAGTTAAAAGGACACATTGTGCTGCCAGAACAGTGGCTACCCAGGCCTCACTTCAGGCACTTTTCTTGTTGGCCTGTCTTGCCTTGAATAGTGTAAAATAGCTTGTGGCCAGAAGCTCTTTCCCATTTAGTTTAAGTCATCAGCCCATTTGCTGTACAACTGGGAAAGGAAGGAATTGATCACAGAGACTTTAGAATTAGCATGAGTAAAGCACAGGAAGTTTTACCAAAAGGAATTCTGGACAACCAAGTTGTTTTTTTTTTAATGGCTAGTACTTGTGATTTTGTAAGGTACATATAATACATGATTTTAGGTGTGGAATTAAATACATGATATATGTGGTTTGCCATCTGACATTGCCAAAAACTTTACAGATTAAAATAAGCTCAGGTGGCATGGTGGCCAAATTCTCTAAAATAGGTAACGGTCCCACGAGATACAGTGAGTAATCAGTGGTGTAGTTACCCAAACTGTGCTTCCTATTTTGCTAAAATATCTCCTAAATCTTGCAGATTTCTTGCTTTTGATTGCTATTATTGTTTCTTATATGTTATAAGCAGGAAATTTATTTCCTAGCACTAACAGACTCATGTCTTTGTTTACTGGCTAGCTGGGAGCTATTTGTAAATATTTCTATACCAATAACACTCCTTCCAGAGACATCATTAAATACTGGAGTACCAAATTAGCAAATATAAACCTGCTCATCACTACAGTGGTATTCACAAAGGCTTTCTTTAGCCCAGACAGGTTAATCTCCCTGTGCTGCCTCTACAGTCAGGATGACATTTCTGCAGCGCAATGTGGAGCAGGAACCCAAAATTTAAGTGCTCTGAACAATTCTGTACAGCAGCCTTTGCAATAGGAGGTCTCCAGAGACAGCTTCCCCAGGCTGCAGGTATCCCTGCATTATACTCCATGATTTTTTTTCTGTTTAAGAAAATAAATTCTAATAAATCAAAACAAATAGCATTCATGCAAAGGACAAAAACGAACAAAAGGAGAAAGCTGCTGATCTCATGCTTCCCCACAGAGAAAGTGAGGAAAGGGTGGGGAATTGCCCAGGCATTTTCTGATTAGCCTGTAAGACAGGATGGGAACAATGAGGTGGTTGGGGTGAGCATGAACAGAGCACTTTCTTTTTGGCACTTCAACAAATGTTGGCAGCATTTTCTTTTTTAATGTCAACATTATGTGCACAGCTTCAAGGTAAGAGTTCCAAGTCACTCAAGTTAATTGATACATCAGGGATGCGGAACTGGAACACGATGTCCTTGCTGCCACTTAAAAATATTGCAAAAGTATATGTTGCTTTTCCAGGAGGAACTAGAAAAATCTGAATGCATCATGAAAATGTTGGCCAGAAATGGGGGATTCACTGCAGCCATTTCCTTCAATGTCTGTCTCAGGTGATTAAAAAACTGAGATTATGTCTTCTGCTCTAGTTCTGATGATTAAACACTGTCCTGCCTCCCAAGGTGGATCCACTTTCATTTTATCCAGAACTGTCCTTTTGGTGGCTGAAGGTATATTTTCATACAGAAGTGAATAATTTTTGCTCCGAAATTCCAGCTGCCTGCTTCAATGTAGCTTCAAGGCTTCAAAAACGAGGGGTTTGAATTTGGTGCAGACCTTGTTAGTGCAGAGACAGACTCTTCTGATCAGTGGAGCGAAGGAATGCTACTTCACCAGTAGCTGTTGCTCGTGTGATGTATCACCTTTCCACAAACTCAGGCTGTAGCTGAATATCCACCTGTGATGCAGGTATTACAGACTCTCAGGCCACACCCTCTTCTACCTCACCTTGCACTTGTAGGATCCTTTCCTCAGCCCCTGTTCTTCCATGGCCATGCAGGTGGAGTGATGCCGGAGCCATCCATTGCCTCTGCCAGCAGGCACAGGGGACAGGGCGAGGGGAGCAGGGCAGTTACTGGGTGTTCAGAGAGACACAGCAGAAGAGATTCAAATGTGCAAATAGAGTGTCAAGAGAAAAGTCTCAGGGCAGCCAGCCTGGCCTCCAGCTGCCGCCCCAGAACAGCACAGATCTCCCACAGATTCTGTGCCACATCTGTGAGGCTGGCGTGGCTTGTCTTGGGAATACGTGAGAAGTGTCACAGGGCACAAGATGCGCTGTTCAATCAATCAAACCAAGCCCTGTGGCTCAAAGAATGATGATTGCTAACATATAACATTTTTTTAATCCTGTAAGACATTGTCAAAACTCTCTGGTGTAAAACCAGATGCTGCCTGTGTTCCAGTGGAAAGAGCCTTGACTAAGAGGGAAATTCTCTTCTGAGATTCCAGGTTTTGTGAGAATCTAGAGATCCTCATCACAGCCCCCAAGACCCAGACTCTGCCCCCAAAGTGGCAACTCTGCACAGATTTTACAAAGCTATGGTCTGCTCTGCATTGCTGCAGGCGCATTGCTGTGGTGTAGCTAATCCAACAAGGGCAGGATTTATCCTGCTACAGGCAGGTAGGGAAGACTTCCAAGACTTGTCCTAACTGTATTTTTATAATCACACTCTTCCTGTGCACAATGGACACTGGGTGTAACTGTAAATAAGGATTGCTTTCATCTCCAAGTTCAAAATGATGAGGTTTCTCCATTGCTTAGTAGTGATTGTGCACTGAGACACAGTGGGATGACAGCTGCCAAAGCCAGCCAAGGGTTTGGTGTTCCTGGGAGGGTGGGTCCAAGTATTTTCTATCTCACTGCTCCACTACTTTTACAGTGTAATTCAATCTTGCAAATCAAAACTGACTTCATTACTGTGTACCCACATAGTCAAATCAGTAAGATCTTTAGTGCTTGAAACCTGGAGCACTTTCTAAGTTTCAACACCAGTTTCCAGATTTTAACAGTTATTTTTCTCACATGAGCAATACTGCTGCATTCATTTCACTGAGGGAGAAAACGTAGCAGAGGCGAGGAACTAATCTAGCACTACAAAGGGAAATCTTGTGACACTTTCAGCAGGAGCTCAGAAGATCCTGCCTTCCACTCACAGCTTTCATTTACTTTAATCCAGTTCTTTATTTTATGCAAACTGTATGTTCTGCACAGAGCAGTCACAATATGAAAAAGTAGAGAAAGGGTGACAGATGCCTGATTTGTTTTGATTATAAACAACATAACTGGCTGTGGCAACCTCCATGGCTCAGAGGGAAGGACACCGCGGCAAGAGATGCCTTCAGAAGAACCTCTGTCAGCCAGGCTGTGTGCACACTCTCCAAAGGTAACCATGGTTCCTTGGCCTCTGTATGCAGAGATATTCCAACACAACGTGATGTGATTTGATTTGAAAGGTGAGTTCCAGGTTAAAAGGGAGCTGTAATCTAGCACAGTTTGTCTGTCCTTGTCTCCATGACCAACAAGAGCTCCCAGGCCAAGGACAGGGATCTCTGGTCCTTCCACAAATCAGTTCTTGCTTCTGAAAGCTGCTCCTGGCTTCAGTTTTTAGTGAATTCAAATGCAGTAAAATCCCTTCCCCCCCCAGGGATGTGGGTTTGTTCCTTTGACAAATAGCAGGCAGTTTCTGTCTTCACAGAATCATAAACTATGCCGAGTTGGAAGGGACCCACAGGGATCATTGAGTCCAACTCCTTGCTCTGCACAGGACCATCCCCAAGAGTCACACCATTTATCTGAGAGTATCATCCAAATGCTTCTTGACATCTGTCAGGCTTGGTGCTGTGACCACTTCCCCTGGGGAGCCTGTTCCAGCATCCAACCACCCTCTGGGTGAAGAACTTCTTTCTAATATCCAACCTATACCTGACACAACTTCAGGCCACTCCCTTGGGTCCTGTCCCCCGTCACCACAGAGAAGAGATCAGTGTTTGTCCCCCCTCTCCTCCTCACCCCACAAGGTGCCCTGGATTCACCAACAGTTAGAAGATGTTCCAGCCTTAACAAATAGTAGCATGTGACTGAATTAGTGGCTTTTGAAAGGTAATCAGCAGCCAGACTGGAACTCATCCAAAATGAAATCCTGCTCAGTTATACACGTTAGTACACTGGGAATCAGTACAGCTGCTGACTTCATAAAATACGAATAGACCCTGTGCCAGTGCTCTGTCACCCCCGCAGTGAAAAAGCGTTTCCTGATGTTCAGAGGGACCCTCCCATGCTTCAGTTTGTGCCTCTGGTCCTGTCACTGGGCACCAGAACCTGCTGCACTGTGCATGCCACTGGAGTGCTATTTGTTTGCCAAATCCTGTCACAGAGCCCACAGGTAACCTGTGAAAGAAGCACATTAAAGCTTTTACTCATGAATAACCTCGGAGAAAATGAGAGGAGATCTCCATTACAACACATGTCCCATCACTGCAAACACAACCCAGGTTGGCCATTTGGCCAGACTGCTGTGGCTGCTCCTGACATGTACCTGCCACTGTGGTTTGGCAGGAATCTGCAATGGATGGTGAGTTCAGACTGCACAGAGCAAAATCTTTCTAAAAACTGTTTTGTTGTGGATTGTGAGCTCACAACTCTTTCCTCTCACCCATGCAGAGGAGTGATTTTAGCTTTCTTTTTAGACCTTCTGACTCTTCTTGCCTCACTTAGTTCAGCCAGCCAAGCTATAGACCTGGATACAAGCTCCTCCCAGTTACAAATTAGGCTGAAATCAAGAGCATGACTGCTTTAAGAAATACCATGCAACAGGCAGGAGGGAAAACCCAAAGGCACCTGTTTTACCTAGTGATGTCTCAGTGCAAGGGCAGGGAGGTGAGAAGGGAGAAGGCCTATCCTGTCTATGGTGGCTGTTCTGAGGAACACCAGCACTGAGGCTTAGAAGCAGAGCCAGTTTAGATTTCAGGCCAAATCTGTTTCTGTGGGACTGGCTCATGATGCCAACTTAGCCAAGACACACAAAGCCCCCGAGGAGCTGTAAACAGACTTCCGAAGATGCATGCTGCTGCTTTCTGTGGCCATCCTTTGTTCCATTTTCCAAGCCTACAATTCTAAGCAACCATCGGCTTTATCTTAAAACTTGATTAAAGTTGATCATGAGTAATTCAATACACATTACTCCTGAGGGGAACAAATGGATTATTCAAGGGCACACAGAAATTTTGGAGAGTCTGAGTGTGCTGGTTTTGGCTGGGATAGAGTTAATTTTCTTCTTCCAGTAGCTGGTATGGGGCTGTGTTCTGGGTTTGTGCTGAAAAGGGTGTTGAGAACAAGGGATGTTTTTGTCACTGCTGAGCAGCACTTACAGTGTGAAGGCCTTTTCTGCTTCTCGTACTGTCCTGCCAGCGATGAGGCTGGGGGTGCACAAGGAGCTGGGAGGGGACACAGCCAGGACAACTGACCCCACCCAACCCAAGGGATATTCCAGACCATATGATGTCATGTTCCCTATATAAAGCTAAAGGAAGGAGGAAGGGGAGACATTTGGAGTGGTGGTGTTTGTCTTTCCAAGTCACAGTTACATGTGATGGAGCCCTGCTGTCCTGGAGATGGCTGAACACCTGCTGGCCCATGGGAAGTGGTGGATGAATTCCTCGCTTTGCTTTGCTTGTGTGCACAGCTTCTGCTTTACCTGTTAAAATGTCTTTATCTTGATCCACAAGTTTTTTCACGTTTACTTTTTTGATTCTCTGCCCCATCCCACCTTGGGGGGTGACTGAGTGGCTGCGCGGGGCTGCCTGACTGGATTAAACCAAAACACTCGGCACAGACTATGCTGGGGGCTTTTAAGGAACCTGAAGGAAGTCTGCCTGCTGGCAAATTGGGCAGCAGATCACCTTGCTGAAGCAGGATTGGTCTGTAGCTCCCTAGGAAGCAGTAAGAAAATGGGTACATTACCTAAGACTTAGGCCATCAGAAGTTTATTTTGTATTATTTGCACCTATTGTTAGTGCTGCCCCTCTACCATGTCTCTGATGCTGAAGGTGACTACTGTCTCGAGGAAGTGCCTAAAGGATGGTGATTGTTGGCTGAGCACGTACCCAAAAGCAGAAAGTACGTGGAGGAACAGTGGCTGAGCATCAAGTCAGTTCCAGGTTACTGCTGGAGGGGATGCCAGAATCTCAGTACATTATTGATTTTCTGTACCATGGTACCTGATCTATATTTTTGTTCTGTGTTAGCTAAAGACTTTTAATCTACTCCTTTTCTTACTGTGAGCCGCCGTAGGTACAATCTGCTTTGTTAGTTTTGGGTCTAGCACTTCCAAAAGGATTTTGGCTTTGGATACTTTAAATACAATTTTGCATTAATATGGCTTTGCTTTTTTTGCAAGCATCTTTACAACAAACACATGACATAGAAAATTAAAGCTTATTAAAACCCAAGTACCTTAAGAAAAAAAAATCCTTATTGGGACATCTCTGGAAGGAGCATCTCCCAGAAGCAAGAGAAGTGAACAGCAGCTTTGTGCCAGACCATTGGCAGATGTATGACGTTTGCCCCTACTAACTGGTCTGTCTGCCTCACTTCAGTTCCTGCTTCAAACATCAACCAGACAAGTATTACTGACAGTTACAGACTGATTTACGCTGGCAATGCACTGAAAACCACAAATGAAAGGAAAGGAAGTCTACAGACCATAGTGAAAAGGATTTTATCTGTATCAGTGCCAGTGGTTGATAATTCCCGAAGACCTGAGATAGTGTCAATGAAAGGATTGTTGTCAATGCCCCACATCTCTCATCAAACCTGTCTTCTACAGAACCCAAAAAATGCTGGTCACAGCACTGACAACTCTGCCATAAAAAACCTGAGCTGTAGCCCATAGCTGCTTTTACAGCACGGGTCTAACAAAGTGAGATGGGGATTTAAAATTAACACATGACGCACTGAGCTTCCTCTCTGACTGAATGGTACTGAAATAATTCATGTTTACTGTTCAGCACTGCTATCAGCAGAGGCCTGTTAGAACTGAATAGGACTGAATTGTTTAAACAGACACTAGGAAAATGTAAATCACAGTGGAACCCAGAGAAAAAGGAAGTGTCTCTACTGCTTTTAATTGCATCTCATTAGCAGAAAATCAGTAACAGCCTGCATGTTGTGTAACACTAACAGTGCTCTTTAGTTACTGACAGCACAGGCTTGACTACAGCAAAGTAAGCAACTACATCCCTCGAATACCTATGCAATCACGGTTCCAAAAAAGTAAGCAAAACACCATTTTTATCTGCACTTAGGCTAGATTTGAGGACACGCCTTTTAAAGTGGCTATAATCAGGCTCCAGTAAGATTGGAGACTGCTTGCCTGTCACCACAGGCAGAAAGGCACAGGATCAGTGGTATATGATCGGGAGGGATGACTTCGATAACCAAACATTTGAAAATGTTTATGCTATGAAACAGAAAAAAAAAAAGTGTATAATACTAGTTTTAAATCAGCAACATGGTGCTTTGGTAGTTTCATCAAAGCATCACTTTTATGATTTTTAGCTTCTTCCCAACTTCTCCATTACTTCCAGTTCCTAAATACCAGTTCTAGCCAATACCTAGATTCAGGTTAACAGGCAATTTATAGACTGAAATGAAATTGCTCCCTATGTCCCTGACCACTGCAGTAATTCCAGAACTGGCAGAGCTCTCTACACTGGGAAAGCACATACCTCCGTCCTTCAGTGTCTTCAGAGTGTAATTCTTTCAGCAGATGAGTTAAAACAGGACAAGAAAAGGAGACTATAAAGTTTTGACAGAATTTAGGATGTGGGTGGTTTCGCTGTTGCACGTGTCAAGAGACAATGCACGTGAGGATGTGGCACATCCCACAACAGGGGGAAGACAAACAGATAAAAGTAAAATATATCCTTTCACTAATCTCTACTGAAAAAATAGCCCCCACTATGCTGAAGAGTTGCAGCTGAGTTTGTGGTGCTGCTCTGGAAATCTCAACCTGCAGTTTTTTTCCCTGTTGTTCTAGACCACCACCTAATGGTGAGCACACGCCGTGTGCTCGCCCGGCTGCTGTCAATGGGAACACCACAGACAGAGCTCAGCACCCAGCTCAGCATCATTTGTGCCAGGAGCAAGCCTTTCCTTGCCCTTCCCCCTAACCCTTGGAACAGCTCTTGTTCCAGCTGCACCACACCAACGGGCCAACATGGAGCTGCTCTCCACCTGCATCACTGCTGTACCTCCAGCAGCAGGACTACCTGGGAGTTCATTTTCTTATGGAACTGAATTGCGTGACCTGGATCAGCACTAACAGGCCTTGCTCGCTAATTGCTTGGGACACTCTTATCCTAGAGCCTCATTCCTGTAATTACTTAGGCTTAGTACTTACTCTAAAATAACTTGCTTTATCTGTGGCAGTGCACAGAGCAACCTCACTGAGACACCGCAGGCTGGTTCCCGTTCCCTGCCTTGTCCTTGCCATGTGGATCAACGCAGCAGTTTGTGCTCCCTCGCTCGGTCCAGGCTTTCTCCCATTACTGGTACAGAAATCAGTTCCTGTAAACTACTTCCTTAATAAATAGATTCTAACTCTCTTCCCCCTGTGGATTTATTTACATAATACGAACCTTAGGAAAAAAAAGAATGGAAAAAATCCCAGAGCTCTTGCTTTGACTGCTTTCTCCTATAAATCATGCAGTAGATGTGTTAGTCCTGCTCAAATGCCAATGAGCCTGGCACACTCGCTCCCCAGGACACACTCATGGAAAAAAAAGGTAAAGTTCTAACTACCTCCCATAGTGAGCCATGTATGCAAACAATGTTAACATAAAATACTCAGTGAAAATGCCACCAGTAGTATCCCAAAGTACACAATTTTAATCTGCACCCTTTTCATCAGTTTGGACTTACTCCCCTCTGAAGCAAGGGATGAGTGTATTTGCAGTTTTGGCTGAGCTTACCCTGCCTGCTCCCATCACCCTGTTCTTGAAGCAGCAATCTTTCAGCCTCTGTTACTAGTATTTTGTGGGGTTTCTGTATGGACTGATACACCTGTATTAGGCCATACCCTGTGGAGACCCTGTATTTCTGAAATCCACTTCTCCAGTTGTTCCCTCTGTTTACCTCCACCTGGTGGCACCTCACAGGTTAAGCCTTCAGAAAACTCAATTTTAGAACAGTCTGGTTTATCCAGTCATTACATTTTCATGCACATTCTACATTTCAGCCACCAAATTATTTATTAGCTCATGTTTTTTTATGGCTGTAGTGTTTTTGCTCTGTGACAGTCCAGTTTTCCTGGGTTTAGAGACTTTGACTTCTATTATTTTATTTTCAGCAGCGCAATAAAGAGTCACCAAGATTACAGCCACATTCTTAACCTGAATTTTCCAAAGATAACAGCACTAATCACTAGGTAAGACTAGTAATCTGAAACTCAGTGGCACTGTCCTTCACCTCATACTTCGTTCAAGGAAGAGTCCTCTCCAGTGTAACTTCACTTCCTTCAGCTGCATGGTCCCACTATGAACAGCAGCAACTGCTCCTTCTGTTTTACAGGGAAGAGACAAGAGGGAAAAATGCATCTCACTTTCTGATACAACAAAAGGGCTGTAAGGAAATAAAAGCAACTGCAAGTAATCCATTTCTAAACAGAAAGGAAATAAAAGCAACTGCAAGTAATCCATTTCTAAACAGATATGGCAAGACTTCTTTTCTAGGTGTTAATCTGGGCCTTTAACCCCTGAGAAAGCTAAGTAGTAGTGGAGGTCTAGGACTAATAACCTCCTCCCAAACCCTTTTTGGATCAAGCTTTAGTATGATCTTAACACTTTTTTTGCTTGAAACCAAGATGACACAACTAAATCTAACCCTCACTCTCTTCTCCCAGATGTTCATCTGCTGTTGAAGATGAGGCACTTACTTGGAGC